>JARHVA010000913.1:3280000-3727500 GCA_037957365.1 Torreya grandis
AAATATTATATGTTTAATCTAGCTTGCAGAATTAAATGCATGAACCTAGATTGCGTAGGTTATGACACATAAAAAGATATGGTGAAAAACTTTGTACTTTGCGTATTGTAGAAGTTTATATATGAAAGTAATTAGACTATCATAGCATAATATAATGCATCATGAGGTGTGCCTAGAGGTTATGTTTTCATTTGATTTTTACTGTGTAATATGAACTAAGGTATACCTTGGTGGTATAACCCTGTTCTTATTTTTTTAATAATCACAGAGTATGATTGTTTATTCATGTATAAGTAAGGTGCTAAAACACAATGATCTATGACAATATGGGATGTCATAGAGTTCTATAGTATGAAAGGTACCCGGAAGGTACATACTGTATTTGTTATATCTAGACCCACACATATATGCGTACATATAATCTTGAAAGTATAAAAAAATGTTAAAGATAAAATTATATGCATTTGTATGACTTACAGGTTGTTATATATTTGATTGATTAAAAGTGTATGCTTCCATGTGGCTATGACTACTTAGTATGGTTAAATGTGGGAAAACTATTAGTTGTAACTTAGAACACTAGACTACGATATTAGGAGATATCATGGGGTTAGTTATTTAGATCTTCTAGTAGTAGTTGGAAAGTTGCAGTTTATTATGAATATGAAAAATAGTCAGGTGGTATGAACTGTAGGTTTTGTATCCTGTATGAGTTAAGTGATAATGTAAGATTCATTCATGCATGGTTAGAATCAAACTATACTTTACTTACTCCTATGTTTAGCATGTGGTAATATTTGATTGCTAGGAGAATGTGCTTAGTATGAATCTAGTGGTTAAATAGTGTATAGTGAGACATTATCTTTGATATGTATGATTTGCATGTCAGTGCGATATCTTGCAATATAATAGACTTTCTATGATACACTGCATGATTAGTTTTATCATACACATATGGGCACTTGTTTGTTCTCTGGATTCTCGCACTGTTCTATCTACCCATTCACGAAGGGAGGGCTATTTCTTGATAGGGGATTGTGTGAGGGATCGTTGATCTGTGGTTAGTGTGGTAAAGCACTCAAATGATGCTCTCCCTCCCCACAACAATACTATTTGCCTGGAGACTACACTTGAGTTGATTAGAGATTCTCGAGCTGGTTCAATTTGAGCTCTATAGAGCTTGATACCTATTTATTTTAACGCTGAAGGCCTAAAGGAAATATAATTGTATTTGATTTATATTGCTAAATAGTAATTACTGTATTAGCGGACTAGTCATAGTTGAGTCCTATTGTATTTACTTCCTTAGAGTTATTTAAGATATATACTGTTTTCGGTATTTGACTTTAAAATTATTTTTGTTTTGAGTGGTTTGGTTCTTTGTTAGTTTGTTTAAATGGAATGATGTTAAATGTTAGTTTTTTAAAAAATGCGTTATTCGAAGTACAACATGAGGGGTTGTAACATGATGTCGTGATGGCATAACCAAACGAGAGTCAAGAATAAGTAAAATAAAAAATATGATGAGCTCTAAATTTTATTAAAAAAGTAAGGCAGATTCATCTTTAAATGTAAGAGAAATTGGATTCTTAGGTTAAGTATAAGGCAAGACATGTTAAGCATAGGAGTGAACACAAGTTCCATGTTGGGTATAAAGAATGGCTAAATAATTTGGAGAGGAAAGAATCAAAGATTAAGCTAAAAATTTGTAGACACTTAGGCATGGTCAATTTGAAATTGTTGAGAAAGTAGACACCAATGCATTCATAGTAGATTTGCCTCCTTATATGAGATATATTTTGTTGTGAGTGTTGAAAGCTTATGTCTATTTAAGCCTTTTATGATAGACGATGAAGAAGAAGGGCAATCTTTGCCTTTTGTTGAAGAATTTTTACCTAATGCCCAAGAAGAACTAGACAAAATGTGTTCAAGGGAATGACAAGGACAAGGAGAAAATTTGGAAAGTTGGATTAGAGAGGAAATTGTCATACAAGGCCAAGTGATATTGAAAAGACAAAGTGACAATTTTCTAACTTGGCCTCATGAGTCCCATAGCCTTTAGGGCCCAAAGACTACTTATGAAGGAGGTGTGATCTAAATTAGATTGTCAATATTGTTGTTATTCATTTCATTTCTCATATATGAAGAGTTCAAGACATGTTTCCACTCACACTTGAGAGATATGGAAAATGGAATTACATCCTGTGCAAAGGATGGAGTAGAGGAAACTGAGGAAAATGAAGACTTTGTGGTTATATAAATAACCAAGGGCTTCAACAGTAGTGAAAATAGGAATAAGTGATAAATTCACCTTGCAACAAATTTGATGTGTGGAAAATTTGTCACCTTTACATATGTAGAAGATAAGTTCATCAAGTGACAATTTTTTCCAATACATACTAGTAAAAACCAGGTCTAATTAGACATATTTGACATTGAAGAATTCATCTTTATGTGATAAAACTAGAGGAACTCAACTTTCTAGAATGGAGGTCGTGACATTCTACCTTTTGACTATTGAGGTGAGAAGGATTTTAAAGTATTTTGTGTTGTTTGAATACTTATGGAAAGACATAAGTTTTCCATTGGGCACATGTAAAAGAATATAAAATTGTAGGAAAGTTTGTAAAAAATAGGGCAAAGCTTGTGAAGACATTGTAGAAGTGTGTTGTGATAGTTCCACAATGTTATTGGAGGTCCATGGGAGAATTTGGCTTATAATTAGTATTGATTTTGGTTGACTTAAGGAGGCTCAACCTCAAGTTGACGGAGTTTTATGACATTGGTTTTATCCATGGTGATTCCTTGTGTTTATCCCTGTGTCTGTGTGTATTTTCGATCAATTACTTCAATTTCATAGTATGTAAATATTTTCATACTTTCCAACACTTTACCATTATAATTTTTTGTGTTTTAAACAAAATACTTATGGAATAATAGAATAATTCAATCATAAAATATTTAAGAAAGTTAAGATTCATAAGATGAATTAAAATGGAACATCTATTCTAATTATAAATTAGTTTGAGTAGAAAAATTTGTACATTTCTTCACCTAATCGAAAATCCAATGAGAAAAATATAAACACAAAAAAAATCGATATATTTTTTGTCACAAACTCAAGACATTGTACATTTAATTATAGAATATAATAAACTTCCAAAAATCACTTCAAACATTTATCCTTGTGTAGATTTTCACTCCCAAAAGCTTTGAGAACCCATTAAGAAGGGAGGTACTATGGATTAAATTGGTCTCTTGACCTTGCTTGTCATGAATATTTTTGATTGTGCTTACTTATTCAACACTGTTTTTGATTAAGGTTAATTCTCATAAGCATGGCAAAAAATGATATACACTAGAAATGTTGTGGGAGAAATGGTCGTTGGTGAAGAAACAAATGTGAGGTTGTATATATGATTGAAGCAAAACCATAAATATATGAGTATATGAGATATTGGTATAAATGAATGTTGAAACCTTAATAATCATGTGGAGAAAGAAAACAAGCGTCAATATTAACGTATAGATTTTAACCTTACCTATGAACATCAAGAAAAAATATACATAGAGGTTGAAATCAAATGGAAGGAGAAAACAGTCGTAATTTAGATAAGCACTAGTTCCCATAAATTATGTGTGAGACAGGTAGGAAGAATGGAAGCAAAATATATGTTTATTTTGCACTACAAGAACAATAGAAATAGAGAAGTACTTTATCTTAAAATGTCCAATATAGAATAACATTTAGATTAGATAGACAAAAATATTGAAAATAGATGTTGTATTGAAACTATTTGAAAAGTCGAGAATTAAAAAATAGAAGCGCTGCTAATTCAAATCATTAAGAAGAGGACTAATCTTCCAAAAAAACCGTCCCTCAAATTATATTTATCATTGAACAATTAAAAATGAAATGACAAAATATAGTCTAATAAATCATTGAACTATTAATACAATTTATTACTCAACCCTACATAAATAAAAATAAATCCCACCACATTGAAACTGTTGATGCAATTCATTAATAAACCCTAATTAAATAAAAATAAATCCCACCATTTTACCACCATACCACAACCCAATGGACATTGGTGTGTCACTAATTGGCAAGATAGATGGGGAACCTTAAAACCCCTCCAACATTTTCATTCCAAAGAAGTAACTGTACAAGATTGTATAGAAAGAAGCTAAAAAGCCTATCCTGCATTTGTTTTGTGAACCACATACAAAAATGTGTGGCAGGCATAGAGGATTAGGATATGGTTGAGATGTACAGAAAT
This sequence comes from Torreya grandis, assembly GCA_037957365.1. NCBI lineage: Eukaryota > Viridiplantae > Streptophyta > Pinopsida > Cupressales > Taxaceae > Torreya > Torreya grandis. The sequence goes on from JARHVA010000913.1 coordinate 3,284,284, forward strand.
GTATATACTCAATGAACATATTTAACCCATGGCAGTAAAATTCGCCTCCTCAACCCTCTGCATTTTCTGCCAACAATCAAACATTCAACAATGGCGACTGCCCTCATGGCCACTCCACACACACCCATAACCAAAATCCCTCTTAAAAATCTCTTCCAAACCAGCACAAAAACACCAACATTCAAAAATAATGTTTTCTGCAAGAATAAATGCCTGACAATCCAAGCCCAGCAGAAAATCATCACACCCAGTTCCTCATTTAACATAAAAATCTCCCCTGCCATTAAAAATGGCTGCTTGATTGCCCTAAACAGCCTTCTAGCCTTGCCTGCCCTGGCAGAAATAGAGAAAGCTAAGCTTTTTGACTTCAATCTGACCCTACCCATCATAGTGGCGGAATTTTTGCTTTTAATGGTGGCACTTGACAACATCTGGGTGAAGCCTCTGGGAAACTTCATGGATGACAGGGACGAGACGATCAGGCAGAAGCTGATGAGCGTGCGAGACAATTCTGATGAAATCAAGCGCTTACAGGTAGGGTATTTTTTATGGCCTATTTTTGTTTTCATTTTTGGCAATTGCTAAGTTTTTCACAAATTTTCCAAAAAATTAGAATCGCCTCTTAATAATTTTTTCAAAAGAATGTAATTTTGAAGGATCAAGAGTAGTATTCAGTAATGGATTTATCGCGCTAATGACCCATTTCTCACTAGTAGGCATTAGACTTTGCTTCTACGACCAATCTCTTTTGAGCTTCATTGGCCCACTTGGCACTCATTGGATAAGGTGATGTTCAAGGATGAAGCAGCGAGATAAAAACTAGCGAAATGAACCATTGTATTGTATGAGTCAACACTGTTTGGGGGACTTTCTGCGAGGTTACCCATTCTGGTACTACTCCATTGGGATTGGAAAGTCTAGGTTTACTCCTCATTTTGGTCATGGGGTTGAAACCTATTTCAAAAAAATAAAAAACATAAATATACACCAGGTCAAAAAACATAGGGAGCATGAAATCACACCCTGAGCAATTGCTAACCAGAAGTCATATCAAGCATCAAGCCTGAGAAAAGGAGCCACAAGGGCCAAGGCCACCAAAATTACAACCATACAAAAGTTGTCAAGTATCTACAACCAAATGCTAAATGCACAAAAAGCTATAAATAAGCAGTAATCATGCTAAATTAGGCAAGTAGTGCCACCAGACCTGCCAATGGAGAAGGAGGATGCGGCGGATTATTGTGTTTATGTTCCCAACCACTACCAGTAGGATGAGCTGTATGTGGTATGGGCTTCCAGCCTTCTTGCTCTGCATTTTTTTCTTCCTTTCCTTCAGCACGGGGCCTTGGAAGAGAGAGAGCCAAATTAAGGCAAGGAAACTTGCCTTGCCTATTCTAGCCCGTTGGTCCATAACATCTATCCTGCGGGTGGGGCCAGCCACCATGGCCACCGGTTGGCGAGTGTTAGTGGGGTGGACTAGTAGAAAATACAGAGCAGCTTGGGGACCTGCATCGACCACTTCCACATTCCTTGTGCCCTTAACTTATTACAGGAGCATTGTGCACGGGCGAGTCGGGAGGAACCCTGCGAACAATGCAAGGGGAATTGCTCTTGTGGCCAATCAAATTACGGAAGGTGCTTCACCTCCAAGGCCACCTTCACAGCTTGAACTTGAATCTGCAGCATTAAAGTAGATGGTATAGGAATTCTGTTAGAAACAATGAAATAATTGTTAAGTTGTTCATAATTAAAAACTGCATAATTTCTGTCTCTTCAATGATGAAAGAGAATTTCAATACGAAAAATATGCGCTTGAATTTTGCAGGTAGCAAAGCAAAATCACTGGAATAAGAAACATAATATAATACAAAATAAATGCAACAAGAAATCCTCTAATGGCCTTACAATGGGGTCTCATATGCCAAATTACGAATTATTTTGGCCGTGACCTAAAAAATAACATTTAACTTTTACATGTGCACTGATCCATGGAGTTATTAATGTCTCCAAAATATAGCCTGCGTGCTTGCCCACATCGGGAAGTCTTAGTTTAGTTTGTGTTCCTATGTGGCTTGTGGAAAGAATGGTTATCGGAGAGAATGGTTCGTTCAGTCATTTACACTTACTATAGGATGACCATTACATTTACTATAGGATGACTATTGGCCAGTATTGGTATTATATTTTACATTCATTATACTAGTATTGGTGCCACCACCTACTTACCTATCGAGTGGGATTGGTGCCACCACCTACTCACTTATCGAGTGGGATTGGTGCCAGATTTTAATAGTAAATTCTATATTGTCCTCAGAATTAGTCTTATATTATATGTTGCTTAATATTAAACTGGAAAATTTGTCAACACTTGTACAGAGGTTTTCTGGAAAAATTGCGAATGGTTAAAAAATTTGACGTTTTGGTCCATACTATGGGGTCCATCATCAGAATGAATGATAGACCACATAGTATGGTCCGAAACATCGATTTTTTACATGCATTTGCTATTTTTCCGGAAAACCTCCTTTGACATTATAGATTGTGAAAGCTTGACGCTTTTTATCATTCTATGCTTTGTAAAGCTTCCACCCCTCAAAATTTTCTATGCTTACAGGAGGAAGCTGATGCCATTCTCAAGGCTGCGCGGGCAGAGGTCACCGCTGCTTTGAATCAGATGAAGAAGGAGATGTCTTCAGAGCTGGAGGGGAAGTTAAAGGAGTCCAGAGCGCGGGTTGAGAAGGAATTGGAGTTGGCATTGGAGAAATTAGAGTCTCAGAAGAAGGAGACAATTCGGAGCCTTGATAAGCAGATTGGGGAGCTCAGTGAAGGGATTGTCAAGAAGGTTATGCCTGGGATTTTTTAATTTTCTTGGGGTTAATTTTAGGAGAATCCAGTTTCCCCATGTATTGCAATGATATGTTTATGTTAGTATCTAAAGTGATTTAGATGGAGTAGTTGACATTTTGAATTGGAATCTTTGATCAATTTAAGCCTAGTTTCATTAGTAGTTTATGTAGGCGATTTTTTGCATGATCTTGTTGCCTAATTTTCCCTTTTTTTTGCACTGGAACGTTAGGTTGGTATTTCAGCTGATTTGCATGGAATAGTTCATTTTAAGTTGTATTTTTTGATCAATTGCAACTCAGTTTCAGTACGAATTGATTAGTTGAAAACTTGAAACCCAGTTTCAGTAATACATTGGGTATGTAAATATTTAATTGAACTTGCTACCCACTTTTGCCATGTAATGTAATGGTATGTTAGATTGGCATTTCAACTGATTTGGATTGAAAAGATGAGTTCTGAGTTAAAATTTTGATTAGTTGAATTGAAAATCAGTTTCAGAAGGTAGATTATTTGAACCCAGTTTCAATAGTAATTTGGGTATATAATTTTTTTCTTCAGCTTGTTATTCAAATTTCCTGTGTTTAATGGTATATTACATTATTATTACAAGTGATTTGGATGGGATAGTTGACATGTTAAGTTGGAATTCACATTGATTGAAAGCCAGTTGCAGAAAGAATTGATTAATTGAAACTTAGTTTCATTAGAATTTACTATTATGGGTATGCGGATATTTTATTTAATGGATTAGGAGCTTTCTAGTTAGGCAGCTTGTAGAATTTGAATGTTAAGCTGACATTCGTAAATTAAATATCACTTTTTTTGTGCTTCTCTAAGTAAAATGCATGGTAGCCAAACTCAGAATTGGCATGGATTCAGTGTCACCAAGCTGGCTCGGGCTCGAACTGGACTCAGCGTTAAGAGTAAAAAAATTGAGAAAACTGAAAATATAGGAAGATTTCACAAAAGAATAAAGTTTTACCCTTGTCAGCCAGTGAAAAAATATAAACAAATGTTAAAACTTAAATCTACTTGAAAACCTTGTCCACAGGTGCTCACAAATTTGTTATTTATGGCAAAAATCAATTTTGTTCAGCACCAATCCTTTTTTCTGCTAAGCATTGACCTGTTTTAGGCGATTTTTTCACGTGTTTTTTTTCTCAATTTAAATGCTGGATGAGCCTGACCAAACTTGGCCGAACCAGTCCATTTGGGCTCATTTTGGGTGATCTAGGACTTGGACCAGCAAGTTTTACCAAGTTTAAGTCTTTTCTGATACCTATACATAAAATTCTCACAACAATTTGTCTTGAACACAGACCCTTTCCAATAACATGTAAGGAGGGGAAAAATCCAAACATTGATGACCATAACCAATAACCTATGATACAGATTTCTGAAAGGCAAAACACCTACCTGGTTTAAGATAACCAAAACCAGAACAACCATGGCAACGTGAACAAAAAACAGATAACAAGCAGCCACAGACTTTAGATTGACCTACCAGTTCTTATTTCTTCCCATGGAACATTATTGGAATTTAGAAGTGTGCCAAACTTGCATCGAGTCAATAGCACTTTGGGTGTGTAAATGTTTGTTTGATGCAACTTGTATGGTTCTTCTGTTAAGATGTAATTCATTGATTACAACACAATTTTTTTGTTTTTCAGTTGGCAAAGATGCAGAAGATTATGTTCTTGAGTATTAACTTGCATTGTGTTATATTGTGAGGGTCTTCTGGAATCAACTGCGTGGGTAAAATTAGGTCTAACGTTTTGGGTCTCTCTGTAGGACCCATCATCGGGGATAAGATTGAAGCCAATGATTGCCAAAAGAGAGGATAGTCGGAAATTATTTTACATTGCATAAAGTTACATCAACATTTTTTCTTTTGTTACACACACAAATGTCTCCCAACAAACCATCTTTAATGCAGACCAATCCAAATTACGTATAGCAGTAAAGAGGAGCAGAAGCCAATCACTGGGCACCATTTCCTGGCAGCCCAAGATTGTTGTGTTCCAAATCTGAAAAGTGATAATCAAGAGAAAAGACTTGAGCATAAATTGATTTCTAAACACTGAAATCTCAAGTATTCAGAAATTCACGTGATTTTGAAACCAAACCAAAGTATTTAAAGAAACGCTGAAACAACTCCATGACATGATTCTTTGTAACTCCTATTATATTGCCATGATGCATAAAAGATCGTCCTATGACTTTCATATTTGAATACATTTCCTAATACAAATACAAAAAACTATACTTTTCACCCTAAATATCATCTAGGATCATAATGATACAGATTACTAGGTGCAAAGTCTATTTGTCTTAAGATAACAAAAACCAGCTCAAAAATGAATTTCAAACTTCCATAAACATTAGCCACGCCCATTCACCCTATTGTCATCCAATAGCACTTCGTCGGGACTGGGTCACACTTGCATGGAGTTAATTTTTGGATAATTGCTGCCAGTTAGCCAACCCTACCAAGGCATATTTTCATCCAATGGCACTTCATCAAGACTCTGCCACACTCATTGAGTCAATATCTGGATATTAGCTACCACTGAATCTGCTTTACTCATTGTAGATCCCGTTCACATCAAGGTTCCTGCCTTACTTGTACAGAGTCTTGATTCAAAGCCTAAGGTTCAATAGTTCCATCTTCTGTATTCTTCAAAAGTTCAAACGGCTCCTGCAAGAGCTTGAAGCTAGACAAACTTGTTCTTGAAGGTGATTGCGGTGCAAAGTCTATTTGTCTGAAGATAACAAAAACCAGCTCAAAAATGAATTTCAAACTTCCAGAAACATTAGCCACGCCCATTCACCCTATTGTCATCCAATAGCACTTCGTCAGGACTGGGTCACACTTGCTTGGAGTTAATATTTAGATAATTTCTGCCAGTTAGCCAACCCTACCGAGGCATATTTTCATCCAATGGCACTTCATCAAGACTGTGCCACACTCATTGAGTCAATATCTGGGTATTAGCTACCACTGAATCTGCTTTACTCATTGTAGATCCCGTTCACGACAAGGTTCCTGCCTTACTTATACAGAGTCTTGATTCAAAGCCTAAGGTTCAATAGTTCCATCTTCAGTATTCGTCAAAAGTTCAAACGGCTCCTGCAAGAGCTTGAAGCTAGACAAACTTGTTCTTGAAGGTGATTGCTTCTGTGTCTGTTGACCACCACCTATGCTCTTTGGCTTTGTTACAAGAGTTCTGGGGAAGTTACTACCGAACTGGCTGCCATTCCCTTTTTATTGTAGGAGTTACATATGCTATTCTTCCATTTTTTTTGACCCCTGTAACATCAAAGCCAATTACCAAACAAAACGTCCATGGTTCAAAACTAACACTGTATGGCTACTATGTAGTACCCCTAATTTTACTTCAAAAATCTCCCTATCACCTACAACATGATTTGAACACTTCCCATTTTCTAACATATTTTATGGCATACCATTTTATCGTGCACTATTGTACTAATTAAATGCTAATTTCAGTACTATTGTGGGCATCTGAACTTTTTCTTGAATGGATTAGGGCATGTCTATTTAGGCAGCTTGTATAGCTCTGGAATTGGTTTAATTGTCAGTCGGTTTGAATAGGATTGTGGGCATGTAAAGTTTGCTTGAATGGAGTAGCCAAAGACATGTCTAGTTAGGCAGCTGGTATTGTTATTTATTTAGTTTTACTTCTAATTTTCTAATTTCAAAACCCATTTTATTTATCACTTGGGAAGGGTACTGAACTCCTGTTCTCAATTTGCACCTAAATTGCGACATTATTGTGGCAAGCATGAGCTTGCTGGGTTTGAACTGGCGCCATCACGATAGTAAGTCCTCACTGCTAGACCACAACCCAGTGAACAGACGGCATTGATTAATCAGAACCCAGTTTTAATAGTATTGTAGTCATGCAGATGTTGGCATGAATGGATTAGAGCATGTCTAGTTAGGCAGTTAGTATAGCTCAGTAATTGATTCGTTAAAACTGTAATAAAACCGAGTTTCAATAGTACTGCAGGCATGCAAATCTTTTGCTTGAATGAATTAGGACAAGTGTAGTCTGGCAACTGGCATGGTTCCTATGTAAAGCTGGAATTGCTTAGTTAAAAACCAGTTTCAATAGTATTATGTGCGGGTGAGTTTTCCTTGATTAGATTTGGGCATGCCTAATTGCGCAGCTGATAGGGTTCATATGTTATGATGAAATTTGACTGAATAAATTATAAAACCCATTTTCAATTGTAATGTGACTATCTGCATTTGTGCTTTAATGGATCAGGGCATGGCTAGTTAGGCAGCTAATATGATTCATATGTTAAGATAGAAATTGATTAATTAAACTCAGATTCAATACCACCAGGGGAATGCAGCTTTGTGCAGGAATGGATTGGGGCATGTATATGTAGGTAGCTGGTATGGCTCAGGGACTGATTAATTAAATTCCAGTTCCAGTAGTGTCATTGGTATGTACATTTTCGCTTGAATTGATTAGGCAATGTCTAGTTAGGCAGTTGATATAGCTTAGGAGTTGGGAATCGATTTATTAAAACCTGGTTTCAGTAATGTCTTGGGTAGGGCATTTCTAGTTGCGGAGGAAACAATTAATTAGGAAATAATGATCTTCAACCATATTGACTGATGAGGATTCATAGGGTATATACAAATGTTAGAAACATAGGATAATTATTCCATTTATTTTACCCATGTTTTATCTTTGATAAAACAGAATGAAACAGAGTAAAGAGTCACACAGTGGACACTCAGAGTAAGACGCACATAGAGAAAGATTCAAACATAAAAGGAGTTGCACAATGAACACCCAATTTCAAGCAGATTCAGATTCTTACAGAGAAAGAGTCAGCGAATGTAATGCATAATTAAGGATCACAACATGTAACATGCAACAACATTGAAAATGCATAAAACAAGCAAGGCTAATCTACACAATATGTGTCATCATTGCATACGGAAAAGTATAGTATCTAAGGAAATATCACTCAGTAGTATGAGTATGAGTAATCCATGTGTAATAAATGTAAAATAGCTCAATATTATTAATGGAAATGGTCATAGAAATATGTAGCCTGTGTAAAGATGTATCAAGATGCCCCCAATATAAGCTTGTCCCCAATGTAGGGAAGGTAGCTCTTGGGTGTAGCAATGCCCTGCGTTTGAATGTTCATGTTATATACAACTTGTATGTCTTGCATTTGACTCATATGTTGTGAAACACGTGCATAGAAAAATTGCATACATAATCTACCATATATAATAAATCATAAACAAATCATGTAAAGTAGCAATACATGTCACACATTGGTCCAAGCTTTTTAATTTTTTTGAATATTTTTATTTTTTTAATTCTAAATTATTCTAATGTCTTTTTTTTTTTTTTAAACTTGAATTTGATTTATTAATTATACTAAACAATGATCCCATCAAGGGGATTTTCTAGTGTAGGTCTTGGGTCAAGTGTGGCAAATGTTTCCCATCATGGTAGAGTAGAAGCACATGTATTTTTTACCATAATTTGATAAATGCTCTAATGTCATAAAATATCCATCATGGTCATCCTAAATCTGAGGATCCCTATGTTCCTACAAATGTTGCATAGCGATAATAATCCTAGTATGCAAATTATGTTGTAAATTACGAGAATGTGCCTATGTTTACTATGGAACACATGGAGCAACATGAAGCACTAGTTTAGGATGTGTTGGAGTAGCTAATTCATGTTGATTGCAGATAAGCTCATGATGTAATGGATGTTTAATGATTGGTCTCAAATAGAAATAAATTATTTTAATCTTTACTACCTATGTATAATGAAAGTGTACGGGTTGTACAACTCGTTGTGGTGCAATCTTTCGAGGAAAACCCCGTGGTTGAATAGAATACTCATATGGTATACTTGTAGTTGTAACTAACCTACTACTATGTATATATTTCAAACATCTTTGTACTAAATATGGTAGTACACAAAGCTTATGTATCCAAACACCATGTACTAGATAGAACTAAGAATAGAGTAGAAATCGATGCAGGGCCTCCCTAAAGTGGTAGCACAATGCTCCCAAGTGGGTTTTGTCTATTTCCATTGAATCCTTTAACTATATTTGTTGTATCCATCAAGTCATGGTATGTATATCCAAAAATATTAAGGAATGTTATAATGCAAACATTTCATTTGAACTGTTATCTACCATGACACTGAATAGGTTGTGAATCAATGTAGGTGCACATAAACAATGGGGCATAATTGGAAATATCATTGACAATTTCACTATCATCAAATGTGATAGTAGGTTTTTGTACTTATATACTCTAAATGTGCCAATAATACCATCCAATGGATGCTCCTCTTTAGTTCTAAAAACATAATATGTTCGAGGAGGATGTGCATTATAATTCATATGCACTTCTGGCTTAGTGGTAGCCTCATGTTGCATGATTGGGAAATATTTTTAACTTTGCATTCCCATTAGGATATGTCCTCAATTTTTTTTTAGGTGTTAAACTCAATAATATTATCATCTATCAAATCTTGTATTGTATGCATTTATTAGTTGAATGTCGTGCTTTATGATAATCACAATATGAATCCTTTAGATCAAGAACTACTTATATCAACCTCTTTGTTGGGAGGGACAGATATGAGATTTTACTCAAATAACTTTTGTATTTTTTTACAGGGAGGTTTTAGTAACTATGAAAATTGTCTCTTTTGAACAACTGATAAGACAAATTGATTAAGAGGCTATAAGACAATGTTAACTATTTTTTTGCATCATTCTTACTGTCATTAACTTTTTATTTGAAATTTGGTTTATTTTGAAATTTTTAAGGGATGTGGTTGGATGGTTGGACCCATACTTTAGCTTATTCATAACAAGGATCTAAACTTTGTAGTTTTTTATCACATGGCATAAGTCATTAAAAGATTGGAATCGTTTAAACATAATGGAATCACAAAGTGGGAAATAAGTTTTGATTGAATATACATTTCAACTCATTATCATCCATTGCATTTTTTCGTCTTAGAGAGCACATTCATGTAATATATCACATATTCATTGATAGGCTCATTGGGCCCATGATTAAGTTTTGTCATTTGAGCATATGACATCTTTTCATTGATGTTGATTGAAAAGTGTGTTAAAAATTGGTCAACGAAAGGATTGAAGGCATGAAATGATTGAAAAGGGAAGTCATAAAACCAAGGCAAAGTGTAGTATTTGAGACTTCTTGGAAACAATTTAGTCAATAGCTTGTTTTTGGATGAATAGTCCAAACATGTTGCGTAAAAATATTTAAGGTGTTACTCGAGATCACCTTTACTATCATATAATGTTATCTTAGTGTTGACCAAATTTGACCTTGCAGGGTAAATTGGGACCCCTATAGGTAAAAACTTAGTCTTTAGAGGTTTATAGGGAGTTTAATATTATGTCATAGGGTGTATTATAATCCATTTGATGTCATTTCATGTTATATTAGCCTTGGTCATTAGTCATTTTTTAGTCCTTATGTTCTTTGAGTCATTTTGAAGGTCAAAATGAGCATTAAATGAGTTGTATGACCCCCTTGGGAAGTGTGAAGATATAAAAAATGTGATGTCAAGTGCCATGTGTCCTATTATGCTTTAATCAACTGTTCATAACTGAAAGTGGCAGATTCTTCAGAAAAAAAAGGGTAGTTTCCTTGAGAAAAGAGACGTGTTTGGCACTTGTACGACCTATGAGAAAAGGTGACACGTGGGAGAAGGTTATGGAACGTCTCTTCATCTTATTCACATTCATCTCAGTGCTTGACACACTTTGGAAGTGCTAAAAAAAGTCTAAAACCATTCTACTCTTTTCTTGCCCTTCTAGACATGCAGAAGTGATCAACAAGTTCATGCTTGGTACGGTTAGTAGAAGAGGTTACAGGTCAAACGCCTTTGGGAGGTGGTAGTACACTCAGAGAGCTCCATTTTCATAACACGATTTTGAAGATTGGTCAACCATGTTTTATGAACCATCTTTTACAAGTTGACTGTGTTTTTCTGCTCACTGTTTCTTGCACCCTATAGGTTTTGCTCCATTTTGGACAAGTCCGTACAAATCAGTTGGTGATGTTGACTCCAAATGATGTTGGCTATCTTCTCAGATGATCTTCATGTTTAGTTTTAAGTTTCATGATGTTTTGATGGGCAAGTTGTCTCATGTTGCAGGGAGATGTCACAATCGTGAAGCTTCAGTCAAGTTCTTCCTTATTTCAGAATGTTGGTCTTCTACAGAGGTCTCATGTGAATGGAATATGGTGTCCCACAGGTCTCAAGGCCATACGATCACCTCTTTTCATGTTTGGTTTCATAACTCCATGCTTTCATCAAACATTCAACACATGGTTATACTCAATCACCTCTTCACTCAGTTTCACTTGCAGCCATGTTGAAACACGTGTGTGGAACCTATATGGTATCTTCATGGAGTTGTATTTAAAGTCTCAAGTCATTGAACATGTCTTTAAAAACATGGACAAACAAGTTGGAATCTCCAAAGAGTTTATAAATGGACTGTGACAGTCAAAACAATATGCATGTACAGGCAACTCATTGAATATACAAGTATCTCAGAATGATGTCATGATGGAATGGGAGCTCTGATAAGTGTTTCTATTCTTTTGAAGTGGAAAGAGTGTCTTTTGTCACTTGGTGAAAGTCTAGAGTGAATCCCAAGCATATAATTCTTTTTCACTGCCTATATCACTACCCATTGCCTAAACTCACAGTCCACTGCCACTAAAATGCACCTACAGGGGCCTCCATGGAAACCAAATAGGTTGAAAGGAGCTTTTGAGCTGAGAAAGGTTTTTGATAGTGAAAAAAGTCTATTTGAAACTCTTGGAAAAGGTCCAAACACCATTGAAACTCACAAGATCATGCTTACTGCTTGAAGGTGCCTTACTCCCTGTATATTAGAATGCCCACCTACAGGTGGTACCACAAAGCTTTGAAGGTCATTGTATGGAGAATTTGAAACATGGTAAAACCTTCTTCTAGATTCTAGCATGTGAAAAAACTCAAGGCGGACCTATTTGAAGCATCAAATGGGAAGGAGAAGGTGTAAACTACCTTTAAGCAAAAGATGACTGAGTTCAGAGAAGCTTTCCAAAAAAGGTGAAAATAGAGGTCCAGGGGCATGTTGTGAATATCATATAACATGGTTGAAATGGCTTTTGAAACATCTAAACAAGTAAACCTTGTAGCCTCTAGCATGGAGAAGAGCTATGCCAAAGATGAAGGTCAGAAAGTTAGTAGAGGATAGAAGTTGAAGGCCTCAAAAATGCCTCTAAAAGCACTGAAATTCCGTATTCATATCTACAGGTTTTGAGTTTTGAATGACCTTTGACATCCTAAAAAGTAAACAAAGCATACTCTCATGACTCGAATGGTCCTAGTGATTGAATGGTGTGCAAATAAGCATGGAGATCATTAGTATGATGTTTGAAGCTTCATGGACACCTATTGGTGTCCCTTCTCAAGGAAATGTGTACCTACTGCAGAACAGACAGACAGTGACCTAAGCATGGTGTTTTAGCTCTTTCAAGGTGAATATAGGTATGAGAAGATGCTAGGTGACTTTCAAGCTTCAAGGAAGGTCTTCACACACCATGGCCAAAGTCCAATTAGGTAAATACACACCTACATGAATCAAGGAAGCAGGTTATCACAGTAAAAAGGGAGAACTCAATTTGTTGAGCTCAAGGTGCATGTAAAGAGTATAGAAGGGGTTGGAATGATGAAACAAGCTTATGAACACCTCCATTAAGATCATGATGACCTCCATGAACTCTTGGCAATGTGAAACAAGCTTACATAGACCTCTTAAGACCCTATATGTACCTACAACTGGGTGTTCAGTTTTGACGACGTTAAAGAGATGAGCCTGCTAAGGAAGAGAAAGAAAGTCTGTAAACAAATTGAAATGGTTCATGATTGGTTAGGAAGGTGTTTTCACATACTCCAAGACTTCTCTTAGGTTGACCATCTACTCTTCACACTAGCCAAGGATGACAGTGTGTACAATTGCACTAAGGGACTCATGTTGTTCAATGGGTAGGAATGAGGAATCCAAGAGCGAAGAGTAGTTTTTGATGAATGTCAAGATTATTTAGCATGAATTGAAGATGGAGAGCATGTTGAAGGAACCTAAAAACATTGGTTTTATGCCTTGAGAGGTCATTCTAGGTGGAAGTGAAAAGTGTAGGAAACAATCCTTTTTGGAGGCCTTTTTTGGGCAAATTGAATTGGTTAGGTGCCTAAATGGGGAAGTATGACTTAGCCCTTTGGTACAAAGCTTCATTAGGACCTAAGACAACTTCTAAAACCTTCACTTTGCTTTGAATGGGAGGGTTATACCTCATTGTTTTGTCTCAGAAGTCAACCAATCAGGCAAATCAGAGCTTTGACAGGCCAATCAAATGAAGCTCAATGGGTAGGAAACTTGATAGGAGGCCATGGGGATCTCAAATAAAATCTTGTGAGGTGTATGGAAAGTGAATGAGTTCTAGGAAACACTCAAACAAGTCAAGTCTTCTTGAAATGGTTAGAACTCTCTTGCACACAACTCAACCAGACAAGCTCCAACTAGGCCTAATGGGTAAATGAGAAGAAGAGATGAGGAGTGTTTGGAGGGTTGTAGGGTGACTTGGGAAATTGAATGACATCCAAACAAGCATGATATATGTTACACATAGGGATGAAACTAAACAGAGTTGTCCAAACTTACAAGGATTATAGTCAGGCCTATTAGGCATGTTTAGGCTTAAAGACCAAATGTGAAACCCATGTCACTTCCAGCTCTAGAGGTGGATTACAATGGACCAAGACATGTTTTTGAGGTCATTTCAGACATGTTCAAGTTGTTGGGATGCATGGGGAGCATAAATAAATCCACTTTTGGCTTAGAACCAACTCAAACCTGTGGGGAGTGAGAAAACAAGCTCGATTGGCAAAGCCCTGCTCATTTGCATACCATTTGATCAATAAGACTACTGATTTTTACCTCTTCCATGATTGTTCATGGTGTGTTTTACTTGGATGATTGATCTTGCTTAGTGATAACTCTCTTGTTTTCTTAGCATGTTGTCTCACTCTCTCACCTATTTGTAGTTGGAAAGCTTCTTCTTACAGGTCATGTGAAGTGTTCTATTGATGTGCCAAGGTCGAGTGAGTTAGTCTATTCAAATAGTGCCATCCTAGGTCTCTTGTCTAGTCTTCATAGCCTAAACCTTCACCCATAACCTCATAATGAAGCATTGATGTGAGAAGATGTAGATTGGAGAAGTGTATGTTTAGTTAGTCCCTTGTTTTCGTCTGTAACATGTAGTTGGTTAGCAGTCATCAACTATTTTGATGTATCACCTCTCTTATGATAGTTTGCTTTAAGTTTTCTCTACCTTTTCACCCTCCAAGTTTAGGTGTAGTAGTGTTCTACAAGTGGTACATCAAGGGAGTTAGCCCTATATAGAGATTCACCTTATTCTTAGGCTCACTCATACCCTATAGGTGTTTCAATTGTGCCACTTGGATGAGGAGAGCTGTGACATCTCCTCAAATGATGCAAATCCAAGTGACAACACTTAGGTGAAAAAAAACCTATTGGTAAGAGATAAGATGAGATATTAGAGGCCAATGAATTATGTAATAATGACTAAGGATCAATGGCATGACCTACTCTAGAAGAACCTTGTTCTAGTTGTAAAACAATAATTTGAAGATCAAGAACTATTTTCATAAGTATTTGAGCATTAGACATATAAAACTATGTAGTAGTGGATGACGTTATATGAGTTTAAACCCTATAAAAGTATGAAATTATGATGTGTAAGGAGATTCATAGTAACCTAATGGAAACCCTGTGTTTCCCCCACACCATGAGTGAGCATCATATGTGTAACCATATGTGTAGACATTGGAATAGTAGCAGTAGTAGTATTATAAACACCTATTTTAGAATATATACCTATAAAATGTGTATTAGTATTAGTGAAGGGATTATATTATTACTCATATACGACAACCTTGACATTCTGTGTTTTTAACTTCTAGAATTGTTCTCAAGACCTTATCTAGTTCGTAAGGTTGCATATAGATTAGTTCTTGAAATTAAGAAATAGTCGTAACTTGGTTAGGGCCTACACCATCAAATTCATGAGGATGCATTCTATCATGACATTAATTATTATATTCATCATCATCTTGATAAATAGTTTCAAGTTCAAGCATATCATTATTAACATCATGTTTGTACTTCGATGTGTTCATTCTTAACATTTGAATAGTAGTAATTTGCATTTCATCAATTTTATCCATTTTAAACACACATAGTTGATCTAAAGAAAAATGATTGTACTCAATTTCAACACCACTTAACCTATCACATCACCTTAGAGGGATAAAATAAATAGTCTTCTTTGTTGGCATGTAATACAATCAACAAAACATCAAGAGGGATTAGAGCCAAGGGTATACTATTGTGTTATATGGGGAGATCATAAATTAGAAATCAGATTTTTAAACCCTAACATTTAAATTTGAAACCATAATAAGGTAAAAATAAAAACCTAAAAGAAACCCAGGGTTTGGATGTGTTCAACATAGAAAACCAGGGTTTGAAGAATTGAAATAGAAAGACAAAAAGATCACCTATGAGGGATAATGAAAAATAAAATTTGAAAACCAGATTCAAATAAAGAAATATGAAACCTTGGGATAACAGAAGGAAACCCTAAGAAAACCCAGGGTTTTTTGTGTTCAGGACAAGGATTGGGCTCACTAATATGTTTCAATTGATTTTTGATTTAGTGATCTTAATAAGCCAAAACATTGAGCCAATTTTGATTTTTTTCCAAAGAAAAAATCATAACTTTTATTCATTGGAAAAAAGTTACATCATGTACATGCATAAAGCATTTAGACATAAGATTCTGCTAACCAAGCCCATGGGCCAAAGAAATAGTGAAAACAACATAAAGAGCATTAAATGCGCTGCAAACCACACCTTCTACCCAATGGAGAAAAAAGATATGCACAACCTACATCTTGTCGCTGAAATATCTATACGCCCTTTTTTTCCTTTGTTCTTTTTTACTTCAATCCAACCCCCTAAAATAGTTCCCATAAACACCATTTGAAGATCAAGGATTTGTGTCCCAAAATAACCAAGGATAGTTCTTTTTCAGATTCAAAATTATCTGATTCATGTAGTCTCTTGTTTCCTCCTAATGGGATTTCATTTGTCTCTGACCTTCGTATGGATGGTTCCTTCAACTCCTTTTCTCCCTCTGCTATCTCTGTTGGTCTATTGAATATGTCAATATTAACCTCCCTTCCTTCATTATTGTCGAACTCTTCCTCCATCGGATGAGATTCTGCCTTGTTCTCGACTTCTCCATCCTTCGAGTATTCTGGATCATAACGCTGCCATCTATTTGGTTTGGTAGTTGTATCCCTTTTCCCCTTCATAGAGCCAATTTTGATTGTATAATATATGTATAATTTTTTTTTATAAAAATAGATTATAATTGATTTATTTATAATTAATGGAAATGACCTATAAGATAGGGTACTTAGTTTGTTTAGGCTCTATTATGGTCTATGATAGTGTACAATTGTCAAAAGGGCTTTGTAGGCGCTGTGTGTTGACTTGAATCAAGAAATAGATTGTGAAACCTACTGGGACAATTTTGGTTTTAGACGGATGCCTATGGTAGTGGATTCATCAGCGCTTTATCAAATTCATCTAGGAGACCTATACAAATCTATTATAATTAGAATCATTGCGCTTGCACCAATAAACAACTCATGTCTATGTAGATTTCTTTTGAAATGTGCAAAAAGCCTTACTTTCCATATCTTTGCTCCAAAACCCTAATTTTCAACCTTGAAACTTGTTTGACATGTAAAAATGGATTTAATAATATGGTTTAATATGACCCCAAACACTCCCTACAAAGTGGTTGAGTGCTGCCTATGTTTTAATACTCTGAAGAGGGCTCAAACCACATTAGTTCTCCCACCTAGCTAAGTGTGTGAAATTAGTGTAATATTAGAATGTTGTGCAATCCTATGTATGCCTTTCAAAACTTGATAACCTATGAATTTGACATTGTAATTGTAATCAGATTTGAATCAAGGCTTGCTGCTTTGAGGGGTTTCAGATTTGGAAGGTTTAGGGCAATTCATCTTAAGGTGTAGATGTAATTAATTGATAAATATGTGATAGATACAAATAGGCTTAGGCTATCTTTGTATAAATAATTAACTATTTAGGTAATTTCCCTTCAAATTGACATGCGAAATATACAAGCCAACCATATGAATGATTTCAATATGGGAAAATAGCCATTAAAGGGTGTGTGCATGAGTCTAGCCAAGGCAGACAACTTCATTAACTGGATACATATGAATTTGGTTGGAACCGTCTATAAAGTAGGAAATAATGATCTTAAAATAAAGAGACATTTTGAGTAGGATAATATGTTTTTCAAGTAGAGACTAGGGAAATCATGTGTATCAATAATGGTAATTTGGGAAGACCAAGCCCATAGATAAGAGAATGGTTATGAGAAAATACGAGCAAGAATTAGTTATGTGACCACAAGTCATGTATATCAAGGCTTGGTCAAAACTGACATTCTCAAGTGTGTAATAACAAAAATGAGTGTCTACACAAATTGGGCCAACTACTATTACCATTATGCAATCTATAGATTATCAAATAATTAATTCAAAGGTTATGCACCCCATATGTCAGACACACATATCCCAATACAACCAATAGGCTAACGATACTTGACTTTGAACTTCGAAGAGGCAACCATGCTAGGAGTAAGGTATGTAATCTTAATTTTTTATTTTTGTTATATTTTCATAGCAGGTAAGGGCAATTGAAGGTTTTGGAACATGTATTCATCTTAACACCCTAAAGGTTAGTTTTTCTTGATGCTTGTGTTTATCAAAATGTGCCAAAACCCCAAGAACATGAATTTAGATCATTTAAAGTAAAGGAAAAACATGGAAAATAAATGAGAGGGTGGGATATTAATGTAAAACATCCTTAATGGGCCTAATAACCCTCAATTTTTTTTACCTTGGTTGTTGATATCAACAAAAAGGGAGGGGGAAAAAAGAACTTTCTTTGGCTTGGGAGTAATGGTGTGAATTTTGGAGAATTTATGAAACTTTAAAAAGGTGCCCAAGGTACCAAAAGAAAGGTCCAAGAATGGAGAAAATAAAGGGATCAAAAGTTTCGGTTTGGGTTATCCTTCTATGTGTGTAGCTTATTTTGGGTAAACAAACCAAATTTTGCATATTGTAGGAAACAAATTTTGGAGTGGCTTTAGGAGAGACAAAGGGCATATTCCATCCGAGTTTTTCATTTTATTAAATAATTCACCTTTAAAAATACAACATTAAGATTGGGTGAAATCATGTTTGATAGATGGTCTTACTCACTTTAATGAATTGAATAACTTTACTGGAATGACCATAAAAGTTTGACTCTGATGATTATGAGCTCTCAAAAGTGAAAATAGTCTAAATTTTGTAATTTTTTTCCCTTGTTTGCAATGTTGTTGCTTTGATAAGGAGTATTGAGGTTGCTTGTAAGCTTTTTAACCCAAAAATCTCTGTTGGATGTGTGTTATTGGGCATGAGAAAGAGGTAATATATAATAAAATCATCATGACCTTAAAATGGTAAGATCCTTGTTGAGAATGACATAAGAAAGAGCAAATCCACTTGTTAGGCTACAAGGTCAAGGCCATCCTTCATTGGACCTCTTACCTTGGTTGTATGATTGAGAGTGCAACAATTAGTTTTAAATTTCTCACCCAATTGACTTCTCTACTACATAAGTTAAATGCATGACCACTTATATAAATTCAACAATAAAGATCTCCAACCCAATCTCCACCAACAAAAACTTGTACATCTATTACTTTATTCATCATAAGTATTCCTTGGTAGCAGATTGTATTATATGAAGTGCCACAAGAATATTTAAAGACTTTTTATGGTAGTACAATGTTCTTTCCCTAGGTTTGACATATAGCTACTCATAGCTCCCACTACATGGGAAATGTATGGTCTAATAATAACCATGGCATGCATTATACTGCCAAGAACATTTGCATAAGGAACATGAGATATGCCATAAACATTCTTTTGTCTTAGAATATTTTTTTACAAATAATTTTAAGCCAATGAGAATAGGAGTATTGACAAATTTTCATTCTTGCATTATAAACCTCTATATTATCAGCTTAGCATATTTCCTATGATTCAACCCAAGTTTCTTGTTTAAAATATATATTTTAATTTTTATTCCAAAAATAAATTTTGCAACATCAAGATATTTCATATAAAACTTAGATGGAAGTTGATATATATCACATCCTTGATCATTTCCTCATTTTTATAATTAACAACATATAACAAGTGATGTGAAGTGGCTTTAGTACATGTTGTTAGATGTAACAAGTTTATGATTAATTGTTTCTTCATTTCAAGAATGACCATAATAATCGTGCAAATCATGACCAAAAACATATAGTTGGTATTGAATAATGAGAACAATAAAAAAGTATATTATTATAAAAAAATCATGAAACTTAAACATACAAATTTATGTTACATTATAAGATGGTAAACTTCTACAAAAAATTATAAAAATCCATATAAATATATTTGAAAAAAAATTTAATTTCGATGACTCAAAAGAAATAAAAAATGAAGCACACTTTCTTCTAACATGCATGATATTATGTATTGGTGTGACCACATATTTTTTCAATTAGAAAAAAGATAAGTTAAAACATGATAAGTAGACAAATAAAAACATGTAGCCTAGGAGATATGTTTAGGTAAGGGAGATTAATGTTGCACATTTAGATTAAAAAGAAATGAAGGAAGCAAAATATAACAGTATGAATAAGAGAATTTTTTTTGATGGATATGATATTTGTTTTTCTCCACTTTATTAATTCTAAATCTTTGAATTTCCACAAGAAAATTGTCATGTCATTCTCCATCAACCAATAAAAATGTATAAAAATAAAACTTTCCAAATTTCTTTTTTTTTTAAATGATTCAAACTTTAGAAATTTATAATTGTTTTTGGTATTGCATAATTTCTAATACATATTGATAAGTAAAAGTGATTCCAATAGACACCTGCTACAACACATACTAATAACAGGATAACAAATTAGTCACAAACATGTTTGAGATATACATAGTGATCAATTTTTTTTAAAAAAAAAAATCAAGGCCCAACACTTAAGTATCAAACTTCTAATAGCACATTCTTGATGATTTATTTAGGCTATAAAGGAATTTATTCATCCTACACACTAGATCCTCCTTTCCTTTAATTGTAAAACTTTCTAGTCATGTTATATAGATTTATTCTCTAAGATCTTTATATAAAAATGTTGTGATCTTCACATTCAACTATTCTTCCTCAATATAAAAATTAGTAGTAAAAATTAAAATAAATATAATTTAAGTTAGTATATAAATAGAATAAAAATCTTGTAAAAATCAATTCCTTCCACTTGGGAATATTCCTTCGCTACAAAGCGAGATTTGTAATTATTTATTTCACCTTTTGCATTGAATTTATTCCACCCATTTGTAATCAATGATATTTCGACCAACAAGAAACTTGACCGTATCCCATATCATTTATTTTTATTAAGGCTTCTGTTTCTTCATCCATAGCCTTCTTCCAACATTTACTTTCCTTTGAATCAAGTGCCTCCTCAATATTTCAATGATATTCATCAATAACAAATAAAACAACTATAAAACAAAATTAGGTGGACTATACCTATATGGTTTCCTTCTTTCTTGAACAAACCTCATCAAGACTAGGGTGTAAGGTTCTTCCTCATATTTTTCAACTAATTCTAATGATTCATATTTAAAATTAGATTCTCCATCTTCCAACTCAAAATTAAATTCTTATAGTTCTTTCTTTCTTGGTTCTTCTTCTTCTTCTTGTAGAGGATGTTTGACATATCTGAAGATTACATTACAACTATAGGAAATATTATTTGTTTATAAGTTCCAAATCTTGTAGCATTTTATACCACTGATATACTGTATACATATGTGTTTCTATTCTTTATAATACAATTTAGTTCAATTTTCCTTTTGGAACATGCACATAACAATTACAAGCGAAAACACTACGTCATAGATGTGGTTTCTTACTAGTTAATGCATCTTGTAGTGTTTTATCAATAAGGGATGATGTGGGTGATCAATAGATCATGTAACATGCAATCATTATTTATTATTTCAAAAAAATCATTTCTAAGTCTACACCACATAGCATAATCTTTAGTTGTTCCATTAACATCATGTTCACTCTCTCTGCAGCTCCATTCTGTTGTGGTGTATATGGAGTTTTATATAACATTTTATGCCACATTGCTTATAGAACTACTTGAATTCATTTGAGAAAAAAATTCCACCATTATAAGTCCTCAATGGCTTTATGTTTTTATACGTTTAGTTTTCTACAAGAGCTTTAAACTCCTTGAATTTACTGAAAATATCATATTTATTTTGGAGGAAATGTACCCATATTTTTCATATATTTTTTTAATAAAATAATCATATAACAAATATTTTCTAAGTTGCATAACATCACTTTGTATCAATTGTAAAATACCATATACTCTTGTAACACTAGTGGGGAGCTTTATTGATTTCGGTTTACCATATACACAATGCTCATAAAAATCAAAATATAAGGGACAATCATAAATTCTACTAGCCACACCTTTAGTATGCAAAAATAAAATTAATTTCTCTCCAATATGTCCCATCATATGATGCCCAAACATTATCCTCTCTACATGTAGCACATGGGTTTTGTTTATTTAATTTCTAGCCTCAAGAACAACATAAATATTACATCAAATACTCACAATTCTTGCCTTAAGTTTGAATAATGTTCCAGTGTGAACTCTTACTTTCAATTCTTTGCCCCTTGAATCATCTTGCAAGTATTTTTTTTAAATTCTACCTGCACACATGCATCACTCATTTTACTAACAAATATAAGATTTATATCCAAATATGGAATATGTATAACCATAGGAAGGGATTTAACCCTTCCGTATTTAAACATCGCCCTAAATCTTCTAGTCATATGACATTATATGACTAGTATTATACTAATAATACATCACTTCCATTAGGTCTTTCATATTATCTAAACTACTCCTTTTGGTGTGTCATATTAAAAGAAACACCTAAATAAATCAACCATGCATCATAACACGAATGCTTACTTGAATATGCCAAGTACACATCTTTAGTGGATATAATTATTTCTATGGAAGGAGTATCGCCAAGTGCTTTACCTTTTCAACCTTTTCAAGTATGTACTAATTCTGAAATTATCTCTTTTAGCATAGCTCCAAAATTTCATCATAGGTCTTCTTAAAGATTTATATTTACTTATAGACTTAGATTGTATGTCCCCTAACCCATTTTTATTTTTCTCTTGGGGATTGCCCTTCATAAACAAAGCATCATTTGTTAGATGATCCTTCATGGAGTTTTACCTCATATCTTCTAGTAAGGAGGATGGGACTATGTCCTCAATATTTAATGTAGATGCAATACTACTAATGTCCTTAATAAGATTATCACACAAATCTGCAAAAGAGCATAACAATTTTTTATTTATTTTTCATCCATTTTAATCTAAATAAGGCTAATTGATGTAGCACTACATTAAAATCATTTAGACACTTTATGACAAAGTCATCATCATTCATCCTAAGAGAATACGACTTATTTTAAAGTTTGGTAGTTCTAAGTAATCTATTTGTAGAGAAGGGTTAGAGTCCCTTTGCTCTGAGATGTGAAGTCTAAATCATATGGCGATTACCCCAATTTCATATAGATTATATATATGATTTATTTATATGGTTTTTTATCTAATTGGTGTTTAATATTCAATAGTTCAAGATAGACTTTCTGGGTATGAAAAGGCCTAATTGTGAACAATACAAATGTCATGTTTCAAGTGGTGATTGGAGCTAAAAAGTGTTATAGACCTAAGATGAGTTTATTAGATGTCTATTAGAGTGTCATATGAATTTTTACTTTAGTTTTTTTAGTTTAAAAGTGTTCCAAGGTTTGGAGGTATAATATCACTGAGAGGGGTTAGGTGAATCGATCAACCAATCTTTCACTTTCAGATCACTTATCATTCATTCATTAACATTCATGAATAAACAAAACAAACATATGAAACAAGATTAATTACTCTAAACAACTAAACAAGATTATTTTAAAGTTTTTTAATCGAGACATTATTTGATACAAAGTCCATAACTATCCAATAGTTCCTAAGCGATGGATTCTCATGAGATGTTAAACAACATTAAATGTAAAAGGCATGATCTAATTGAAAACTTCACCTTCCTATCCATATACTCATAATATTTTATCTTCATACTCATGAGTTATTTCCTAAAACTACAACTCACTAATCACTTTCTACAAGAAGATCTTCCATCTTAGGCTTCCATAAATCAAAAGTTTTGGCCATTAAATTTATCTATATATGTCCTTAGAGTTTCCTATAATTTTCCTTCACACATAATATTTTCTTGCACAAAACTCCCATTTAAGCAATTTTTTTTTACAAAGTCAAGATTCCCTTGCTCTTCAAAAAACTAGCCAAACCCTAGCTTTGATACAAATTGAATAAAAAATAATATTGATAAACCTATACATGAGAAGCAATGCTTACATAATCTTAATCTTAAAATATATCAATAGGAAATAATGTCACACTCTTAATATACACAAGAGATTTAACTTGGGAATTCTTTAAGTAAAATATCCAAGAAAACAACACTCACTATATTAACTTGATCAACCATTCATACTAAAATAAGGTGTTTCTTAGTAGCTTGCTCATGTATAATCCACGTGTGATTATTCATAGGCATATCATCGCTAAGTGGTATTGTAATACAATGGGTATAAACCATGGGCTAAAAACCATCTATTCAATACCATAGGTATAAAACCATGGGTCAAAAACCATACACCAAAACCACCTGTACAGACTTGAAACCACCTGTAAAGATCGAAAATTAAATTATTACAGTCTTCCACCCTTGAACCCTCCACATAGAGGTTATTGGTGGTCCATACACCCTTATCATGGCAGGGTGTACAGTCCATAAGAAGTGTAAAACATGAAAAGTATACAACACATATCCAACAAGCTCCTCTCCCTTATATAGTATTTTATAGCTCATACATTGATATTTTTTATGTATTTTAATAGTGGCATTTCCAATTGAAATTATTTATACCTTCTTCTCTCTATCCATTCATTGTACTGATTTTTCTTTCCATGCATCTGAGTTATCTTTTTGGCCCTTTAAATTTTATCACAATTATAATGAGAATTATATTCTATGACAAAGTGAGTGTAAAGCTTATAACATATACTATACAGGGTTTACTCCTTCCTATTCCTTTTTCTTAGCTACTTCACCTCTATGTGTTAAGTGTCAATATTTTAGAGGCATTTTTGTGTGGATATCAACCTTATTAGTGGGTTTATATTTTCTTGCATCATATAGTATGTGGCTTGTACTTGATCCTCCAATCAATTTCACTCATGGTAGAATAGTAGTAATAAGGGAGAGGAGCCAATACTTGAGCATATACCAATACTTGTGAGGTTAAATGAGAAGGGAGTATCGAATGTTTGAACAAAATTAAATGAAAGGTCATTTATAATTTACACATTATAATATAAATTGTACCGGGTGATGATATAAAGTACCGATCACATCATGACACATAATGTATACAACTATTAGATACTAAGTGTACATCTTTTGGAACAACCTATTTTGTAGTGTAATTCAAAATTTCTATTTTACAATAATTCAAAATGTACTTTTCCTCCACTTAAACACACAAAATGAAAAAAATATAAACACAAGTAGAGTCAACTCTTGAGTAAATTTCAAGTGTTGATGTGGAGCCATTTACGTGCCACATGGATGCTAAGCTAGGTGCACATGCATTAGCTCCTCTCCCATAGGTCACTCAACTTTTTTCAAGGGCATATGCCAATGCCCTTTTCTAATCTACAAGAAAAAACTTTATGGGATGGTTTTATGAGTGCTATTGTAACCCACTACCTAATGAAGCTCTAAGAGATGGATACTTGAATTTTTTCCATCCCCAAAATCTTAACACTACATGAGGTTGCATTTACATTATGACTCAATTTAGGATTATTAATCAAGTTATTGAATCCTTTGAATGGGATTCACATTGTAATTGATGAGACACACCATCCACATTCTCTTTTTGTGGATGAAATAGGGGAGAAAGACTATTAGTTAAGCTTAGTCTAATAGTTGTAAACTAAATAATTAAGTGATATGATTTTAGAATTTAACTATGTAGTTTAGAGTAAAGCTACGTCAACCCATAATTCATGAGTAAAGGTTCATAATCTCATTAGTATGAAACGTCCAATCGACACTCATTGCATCTAGGTGATGCTCACATGGGTGAAACACTGAGACTTCCAGAGAGATCTCCCATCCCAATACTACACTAACTCAAATACGCTTAATCATGGAGTTTCCCTCACAATCAATTACACTTAGCTTACAACTCCATTTGTAAAAACTTGGCAAGTGTTGTGCCTTATGAAACATTCATTATGGAGCTCCATAGCTCTTTAAATTTACATAATAATTTTATCACAATGCATTAAATTATTTTATGTGATTTTGGGATTCAACAGTGTAGTTTTGATTCAACCTACCTCAACTAATATTTCATGAGTAGTGGTTTATAAGAATCCATATCTCATGAATATGAATGGTCCACTCAACAGTCATTGCATCTAGGTGATGCTCACATGGATGAAGCACCTAGACTTCCTGAGATGTCACCCATCCTAGTACTAGTCTGGATCAAGCGTGATTAATTATGGAGTTTCCCACACAATTGATTATACTTACCTTGTGACCTAATTTTCAAAAATTTCAGCAAGTGTTGCACCTTTTGAACCATTCATTATGGATCTCCCTAGATCTTTAAATTTATACAATTTTTTTTATGTACTACATCAAATTGTGTGATATGATTTTAGGATTCATCTACATAGTTTCAAATCAACCTACATCAACCCATATTTAGGGAGTAGTGGTTCACCATCTCCCATCTCTCAGGAGTATGAATGGTTCACTCAACATTCTTTGCTTCTAGGTGATGCTCACATGGACAAAGCATGAGGGCTTCCTGAGACGTCACTTATCCTAGTACTAATCCAACTCATGCACGCTTAATCTTGGAGTTTCCCCCAAAATAAATTATATGTATCTTGTGACTCTATTTCTAAATTTTTTAGCAAGTGTTGTGTCTTATGAACCATTCATTATGGAGTTCCATAGCTCTTCAAATTTTACAATAGTTTTTTTGTAGTGTATCAAATTATGTGATATAATTTTAGAATTCAATTATATAGTTTCGATTCAACCTACATCGACACATATTTTAGGGGTAGTGGTTCATAAGAACCCATCTCTCATGAGTATGAAAGGTCTCATGAGTTTTCTCCACAATCAATTATACCTAGCTTGTGACCCATTTTCAAAATTTTCAGCAAG
This sequence comes from Torreya grandis, assembly GCA_037957365.1. Classification (NCBI taxonomy): domain Eukaryota; kingdom Viridiplantae; phylum Streptophyta; class Pinopsida; order Cupressales; family Taxaceae; genus Torreya; species Torreya grandis. Next base: position 3,310,877 of record JARHVA010000913.1, read on the forward strand.
TGTTGCACCTTATGAACCATTCATTAGGATCTCCCTAGCTCTTTAAATTTATATAATATTTTTACGTAATGCATCAAATTATGTGATATGATTTCAAGATCCATCTATATAGTTTCAAATCAACCTACATCAACCCATATTTAGGGAGTAGTGGTTCACTAGAACCCATCTTTCATGAGGATGAATGGTTCACTCAACATTCATTGCATTTAGGTGATGCTCACAGGGGTGAAACATGGGGGCTTCTTGAGAGGTCACCCATGATAGTAATACTCCAAATCAAGTGCGCTTAATCTTGGTGTTTCTCCCAAAATCAATTATATGTATATTGTGACCCAATTTCTAAAATCTTCAGCAAGTGTTGTGCCTTATGAACCATTCATTATGGAGTTCCATAGCTCTTCAAATTTATATAATAGTTTCTCCATAGTGCATTAAATTATGTGACATAATTTCAAATTTCAATTATGTAGTTTTGATTCAACCTACATCGACACATATTTTAGGAGAGTGTTTCATAAGAACCCATCTCTCATGAGTATGAATGGTCCACTCAACACTCATTGTATTTAGGTGATGCTCATAGGGGTGAAGCATTGGGATTTCCCAGGAGGTCACCCATCTCAGTACTACACTACTTCAGGCACACTTAATCATGGAGTTTACTCGACGATCAAGTACACTTAGCTTGTGACCCCTTGTGCAAAAAATTTCATAATTTTTGTGCCTTATGCTGAGAGATGGGTTCTTATGAACCATTATTTGTGAAATATAGGTTGACTTAGGCTTACTTGAAACTATGAAACTAGATCCTGAAATCATATCATAAAATTTGATCCACTATGAAAAAAACTATTGTATAAAGCTAAAGAAGTATTTCTTATTAAATATTGGATGTGACTTTTAAAACTATTATTTAAATAAATTGCAATAATCATAACAAGCCATATAAAAAAGTAGTAAATTATATGATCACACATAAATTAATGTACTGGTTTTAGACTAACTTTATTTCCTTTGAATTAAAAACCTTCATTTGTAAATGCTTTAAAATTTATATTTTAAATAATATAAATATTTGAAATGAAATATTTAGTTTCATCACATTATTAATCCTACAATAAAAATTGGTTAAATGAAGTGATTTCAAATGAGCCATGCTATGAACCCACCAACGTAAGGTGTATAACTATCGGGTCTTCTCCCCTACCATAAAAAGTATTATAAATGAGCAAAATGTGTCGTGACAAAATTACAACTACATACTTGCTTTATGTAATCATCCATGTCAAAAAAATCCACTCATATTCCTATATATGTTGCAGAAGATAACCACCCCATGTTTGAACATTCATCCATATCCTTAATACTCCTATATCTAACTCTCAAGTTGGACCTCTAAATTTATTTAGAATTGACATCACCCCTTTACAAATGACACAAGGATATCATAAGTATGAAGAATCCCCTCATATCCTTATATATGTTGCAGAAGATGACCATCCTATGTTTGAACATTCATCCATAGCCTTAATACTCCTAGATCTAGCTCTCAAGTTGGGCCTCTAGATTTATTTAGAATTGACATCACCCCTTTATAAATAGCACAAGGATATCATAAGTACGAAGAAGTTCTTAAAGTTTTTAAGTTTTTAATAGACAGTTAGGTAACTATTTTTAAGCTCCAACCGAACTTAACTCTTAAACAAGAGCAAGCTTTCAAAATTAGAAAAATGAAAACGTTTATGCCATTATCTAAAAAGATCAACAAAATGAAATCATATATAAGCCCATGAAATCTAAGATATATTTTCAAAGTTGTATTTTGATGAATAACATAATATATTATAATCTTTTATTAATTGAATTACAATTTTGTTTTGTAATTTTTTTATATAATAATTAAATCCAATTTATTAAAAAAAATTATTAAAACCTTCCACTAGTTATTATCATTAATATGTACATTTTATTTTATATTTTTAAAAATGGACAAATATTTGGTGGCCTTGGATTAAATTAGTCTTGTCTTAAGCTTATGCCTTGATTTGACTCTTGATTGATGTTTGTTATGAGTGTCCTTTCATATCATCCATTTTTTTTTTATCAAACATGTATTTATATTTTTTAATTCTTAGATATATAATTTCATATTTATAATAAAAAATAATAATTGAGTGTGCATACAATCTTTTCATTGTTTAATATTTTAAAATTTTATTTAATTGAGTGTGTACTATATTATGTTTTATCAATAAAGGTGCATTTTTCAATTAAAAAATATATTATTAAAAAATAATATTTACATTTTTCATATTAGAAAAAACGTTTTGTTAACTGTAAAATTGTGATAAACAACATTAAAACTTTAAAATATTTAAGTTGGATGGTCGATTTTTCAAAATCCTTAGCTTCTATAAAGTACTTATTACATTGATAGATGTGATCTACAACAGAAATTAAGGTGGGTGGGGGATTGTAATGTTTATGAGATATTATCAATTAATGATTGATCTTAATTTTGACATCCATATCATTCGGTAGTATTTTCTTCTTGCTTGAAGAAGTTGATAAAAAAATTGTAATATCTTGGTATACAGTGGAGTTTGGATCCCTTTTTTTCATTTTTTTTCCACCCTCACATAGTGGTGTAGATCGATCGAGGCCATTTCTCCCCAATCAACAAAGAATTTGCAGAGAAGAAAGTCAGTAATCAATGTGGTATATAATAAATCTAAGATGGGTGCCTCTAGATTGATATCTCGTGACATTTTTTAGATAAATTTATTTAAGATATATGTACAAGTTAGATTGATAGGTGTAACTTACAATGATGGTTAGGGGTGATGGTGCACTATAATATGTTGAGATATTAACAATTAATGATCGACCTTAAATTTGACATCCATTTCACCATCATAATACAATTTCAACTTTAAAACTGATATCCATTTGAGTGTCATATGACAGTTTCAATCTTAAATTTGATGTACATTTGAATGTTATATAAATTTTTTTTTTTTTTTTTTAATGTGTGGAGAAGTCTATAAAAAACTATAATATCTTAGGCATACAATAGAATTGGGAGCCTTTTTTTTCCAATATATTTTTTCGAATTCAACATAATGATGCAAAATATATATAAAAGAAATAATAAAATTATTTATTAATATAATAATAACAAATCCAAAATAAATACCTCAAAAATATTATCTCCTAACATTTTTAGATAAATATATTTAAGATATTAATTTCTTTTCATAATTTTTATTTGTTAATATATAATTCTACATTAAGATTTCGAAAAATTATTATTATTATTTTAATAAAATATAAATTAATTTTTAAATAATAAATATACAAATATTTATCATAAAAAATATCTATTCCACCAAATTTACTCGAAACATGTACCATAAAACATCCATTAAGATTTTGATAGAATGTTATCAAGTGCTCACATAATTTAATTTTAAACTTTTTTGACGAAGGCCATGGAAAAGTGTTTCTTTTTTGTTGACTTATTATTTCCCACTAACGATGTAATATTAGATGTGAAATATGTTTCCTTTAAGATGCCTTTTCTATGTTTTCCCATTGGCCAGCCGAAGTACCATATCACATGGAAAATTAATTGCCGCCTACACTTTTGACTTGCTTTTTGGACTTTTAATAATAGTGTGAATGAGGATTCTACTAAAAGATTATGGAATGACCAATGTATATATATATATATTTATTTATATATAATATCATATGTATATATATAGTAATTAATTGAAAAATGTGATGTCAAAAATATGTGTAAGAACACTTATAATGACATGTATTGGTATATTGTAAATACAAAAATATACAATAAACACGATTATTATATATAACAAGTATGCAATTATCACAAATAATGGTGATATATTTGATGAAGTTGTAACAAAGGAGAGATAGAATTGATATCAATATAATGAAAATTAAATCGAACAATAATGTGTAAAAATGTTCACAGGGTATCTACTACCGCTGTCAAACATAGAGAATATAAAATGATAAAGTTTCAAAGTCAAAATCAGGGGATATGCCAAAGGCATCACAAAAATCTAACTCTCCTTCCTTGGCATACCACACCCCTAGAGCCACATTCTTCTAGAAAAAACCCTAAACCTAATGTTTCAACAAAAGGAGAGAGGACGTAAAGCACCACCTCCTTTTCTTTTGTCCAATTAATATTTTTAAATGATTTTGTATTTGAAATAAATAGTTGCATAATATAAATATATATGGGTAAAAAAAGTATACTAAATTAACATATAAATAAAAAATTATTACATAAAGCTTTCCAAATAACAACAATTGTCACAAGAGTCTAAAGGACAAAAATCCAAGGAGGTTTACCATTATTCCATCACCCGAATTCATATAGTTTAAATAACCAAGATAATCAATAGTAGAACTATCCATTCCAATCATTAACAAAAAGCCTTAAAAATTGCAAAGAGTGTACAGAAGATAAAGACCCCCAATCTATAACATGCCAATTACGATCTGCATCTGAGGCCCATCGGGCTAAACAATCAACTACAACATTCCACTCTCTAGGGATATATAAATTATGTGAGATACGTAGAAATGAAGCCAATATCCAGGAACACCCATGGAACTTTCCATCATTCAGAGGGGAAACCAAAACCATGGAATCCATTTCACGAATCACCTTCTTCCAACCTAAATCACTAGCCTTTTCCAAAGCCACCAAGACTACCCAAGCCTCCATCTAGTTATTTGTGCTAACACCTGAAGCTAAAGAGAAAAAGAAATGAACCGATCTAATACTATCTCTTCGAACTCTCCCAATTTCTGCAGCGTTGGGATTGCCCCGAGAAGAACCAACGGTATTAATTTTAAAAAATCGTGATAGAGGGGGAGACCATTTACCAACTCTATTCACCTTTTTAGAGGAGTTGATAGGAGTGCCACATTGGCTAGAGTGAATTAACTTATAAATCAACATCATCAGGGTCTAATCACCTCACATCTAAATGTCGTATTAAGCATCACCTCACACCTAAATACCACTATAACGAAAATGATCTTCACTATAAAAATGCCCCCAACATAATAATTTTAAAAATAAATAAAAAAATCATTCATAGGAGAAGAAGTAATCATTTTTTTTTTTTGAGAGAGAGACATTTTCAATTGACCGTCCTATGTTTTCATTATCTAATGAAAATAAAACCAGGTCATAATTCGATTATTGACATTTGAAAAGGGCCTTTTAAAGTTATGCCATGCATGTTAATTATGGTTGCAAATTATTTTGCCTTTTGATGTGGTCCATGGTCGGAGAAAGTATAACAAAATTTTATAAAAAAGATAAATATTATTAATATTCCACGTGGAAAACATGGTCAAGGTTATAATATAAAAAGTTTGCTAAAGTTTAATTTGGATGGAATTTGAAAAGGTAATACACGGCCTCCAAAAGTAAGTGGAGCCTTTGAAGGTTGCTTTTTAGGTAGAATTTTAATTTATTATGAAATTTTAAATATGTAATAAATTTATTTATAATTTATATATTTTTAATATGGATAAATGTTTTTTTAGAATTTGGAGTTATGAATTAGGAGTAGTATTGATTAGAGTTATGAATTAGTTTGAACATAAGCGGGAGGTCGAGATTCTCTTTATAAATCATGAACTATCAGCAACGAGACACTATAATCAATAATACCAACATCCCTAGCTGTTAGAACCATCCGAACCATCTCCAATAACTATAATCAATATGATATACCATTTAAGATTTGAATCTAGTGGCGCTGGACACAACCAAACTTCTTAACTAATCCTCCCACATCTCATTGACATTTATTCATAATATACTATATATAAGTTTAATTAGATTTAAAATAATAAAATCATAGTTAATTATATAAATAATATTTTCATGAAGTATGCTTACTCAAAATTGAGGGGGCCTTGGTTTAAGAACAATCAAAGAGATGAGTAAAACCTTCTTAGTTAAAATGGATTGGATTAATGATCATAAATATTATGCACTGACGTCCGCAAGGGTCCTCGTTCTGTAACTATCGTGTCAAGAGTAGAAAACTCCTAAGAAAAGGTTGTAGATGGAACACATGGAATGGTAATAAGGTTTCGTTTTGGGATGATGCATGGGTCTTCAATTCTCCCTTAAATACTTTGTGTCCTTGGAATTTCTTAAGCCCAAATTTTGAAAGATCAATTGATGAAAAGGTTAAAGATTATTGTGAATAAAATAGAACAAGAAAATTTTGTCCTTGGAATCAACTAATCTTGAGATTTTTGAGCACTTCAGACGACTTAATAAAAATTGAAAAGTTTTCACATCAGTCATTTCTGTAAAGAATATGAATTGATTTGGTCAATTATGGAGAAAGGAACCTACAATATTAAATATGGGTATTTAATTGACCACAAGACCCACAAGGATGGTTTTCCTTGCCAATCCCTTTGGGATAGGGACCTTACCCCTAACGTAAATCTCTTCTACTAGTCAGTTGCTCAAAATAAAATACTCGTAATTGATAACCTAATGAGAAAAGGTTTATCTATACTAAATAGATGTATTCTTCGTGAGAAGGAAGCTAAATCGATTAAACATTTATTCCTTGATGCCCCTTTGTTCTAAAGATCATGGATGGCATCTTATTCCTTTTCAATATATCATGGGTAAGACCAAATTTTATATTTGACTTAAATGTTTAGTGGAGAGCCCCTTTCTTCCCCCCCTCCCTTAAGAAACTATGGAGGATATCCGTCCCCCATATCTTCTAGGGAATCTGGAAGGAGAGAAATCATAAAAAAATTTAGGGTAAGAGAAGAATTTTTTTCAGAGTTAGAATTATGATTATTGAAGTTATAAAAGAGAATGTGCTTACTATAAAAAACAAAATCTCCATGTCAAAATCAAAAGATATTATTGTCCAAAACTAGAATATAAATATTCCTATAGGGATGTCAAAGAATAATAAGAAGGCTGACAAAAGGAAGATTAAATGGAAATATCCTCCACATGCTTGGACAAAGCTTAACGTCAATGGGGCTTTGAAAGGGAATCCAGGTAATGTAGGAGGGGGAGGAGTGATAAGAGATAGTAATGGATTCGTGTTGGCAAATTATGAGGTCCTTTTGGGAGTCCAAACACACCATGTTGTGGATGCAAGTGCAACTCTTTGGGGAATGTAAATGGCCAAGGATCTGAATATAAAGCTTCTGATTATAGTAGGAAACTCATTAAACATTATTAACTATCTCAACAAGGTAACAACACCAAGTTGGACTATTAAAAAATTTGATCAATGATGCCCTAAACATTCTTCAACACTTTTATGAGATTAAAATAGTCCACTTATAGAGAAGGAAATGGTTGTGTTGGCAAGTTAACAAACATGGGAATCATAAGTCTAAACCTAATCAAGTGGACAAGATTCTTAGATCTACCTCCTCCTTTCATTAACCTTATTAATTTGGAAGTAAATTTATAACATCCTTCATAATAATCATCAATGGAAGTTGTTAGACCCTATGGGGATTCTCATCATTTGAGATTTGGGTCTTATATTTAGGTACGAGGTAATCATAATTATGCCATGGTGGAAAAGTAAGTATAGAAAGTCTTATATGATTAAGCAACCAATCTTTGTAGAGAGACAAAAGGTAACTCTCCATCATAATTTCAATTCAATTAACATTATTAGTTTTGATCCATGCATATATTCCCTTACTTCTTCGAGATTATTGAGTCATAATCCTCTGTGAAGGCGAGTGCATAGCTAAGAGGAAAGCTTTATTGCCAAGCAAAATAAAGGGAGGAGAATGTAAATGAGTCAAACCCATTTCTTGTGAATGTTTAGGGAGGAATTTTATTGTTTGGACTATCTTGAAGAAGGGAAGATTAAGCCACTATATATATAGGATTAAAGATTCAAATCCAGGCCTATCTAGAGGTTTTGCAGAAGTTTAGAAAGAGAGAACCATCACCATGAGAGGATTAACCCTATAAGCATAGGAACACAACACTGCTAAAGTTATAAGAATGACCACTAATGGCTCAAAAAATTTCAAGGATAGGAAAAGGAAAAATGACAAAATCATAGTTTTTCAAGGAGCATGAATAAATTCACGAAGTGGAAGATGTAATTTCAAAAGCTTCTTTGCCTATGTTGTGGGGAGAGGTAGGTTTGTAAATCATGAAATATGTTACATTCGAGGGAAGATTTAGAAATTTATTTTCTTATCATTTCTCCATTCTCAATTATTTTAGGCACAAAAATATTATGAGCTTGTCTTTCTTCTTGTTAATGTCTTGGAAACAGTTTGTGGTTGAATATCAAAATAGGAAAATAGATATGCATGTCCATCAAGCTCTTATATCTATTCTTGTTTAAACGGGACAACCTGCTTTACCTACCAAAGTGGTTAACTCATGTAATTTATCTCTAAAACCCCTTGGGAAAGGAAAGGGAACTTTTAATAGCCCTATTGAGAGGCATTTGGCACAAAATTTGGATGATAATGAAACCCTAGCACATATCTCTAAGGAAGTCAAGGATTTTAGACCTAGGGTGGTAGACCAACCCTTGAAATGTACTTTATTGACTGAGGTAGACCTTAGTTCTAGTTCTAGTAAGAAGAAATTGGTGGAGGCTTCCCCTAATCAAATGATTGAGTTAGAATTAGGCAACCACTCTACTTTTAGTCCCTCTTTGTTTTTCTTTGTTTTGACCCCTACTCCTCTTAATAAAAAGGCATTGACTTCTAATGAAAATATCTAAGTTAAGGTAGCTAAACTAGAAAAAACCATGAAAACTCAGCTAGGAATAATGAAAGACATCCTTAACAAAAATAAGAAGTTGAACAAGGATCTAAAGGATATGTAGACTTTGATGGATAAGGAGAATAATGAAAACATGAAAAAAACTCAAGAACTAAAGAATCAAGCTCAGAACATGAGACCGATAAGATAAAAAATTAATAACTTGGAAAGTAATGTGAATAAAATGGATGAATTAATGTAAATTATCAAAGGTAAGTTGGAAGATGATAATGAGAAAAATAATATAAATTCCATCGATAATAGTGCTAGACAAGTTGAAACCAAAAAAAGGAAGAGCAAGGAATTGCAAGAAGGTCCTAGTAGGAGGATAATAACTCAAAAGAAGAAAGAAGAGGTAGACAAAGAAGAAACTAGGGAAGAATACTTATGAGCTTAAATCTAAGCCCTCTAAGAATAAATAGAGGCAACAAAGAGTCTTAGTGATCTTGCAGTCCTTTAATGCAGGTTTTTATTTCTAGGTGTTTTTTGCTTTAGGTTGATTGATAGTTTATTGTTGTTTTAATGACTGTTTCTTGGTTGTTCAATGGTCTACGTCTATGGTGGGCATGCTTATAGTTTTTTTTGTCTTGTAATGTAATGCTTTATCTATTTGGCATTGTAAAAGGTTAAGGTATCCTTTCAAAACCATTTTTCTACCCTTACAAAAAAATTGATATAATAATTAATAATAAGAGAGTGGGTTTAAAAAAAATATTTGATTTGTCACTTATATGGAGAAAATTATTATAAATATATAGTATGGCCTAGGTATAGAAAACAAGGCAAGCAAAACCTAAAATAAATCAAAGCAAATATAGATTGCTCTCCAAAGTAATCAATGCACCCTTCGAGTATTGTCATTAAACTTTCATAGAACCATCAATTACTATTTTTGGGGTCTTTTGAAAATGAAAAATATTATTTGATGTGTATGTTTTTCAACTTTATCACTTTAAAAACCTTGCTCACTTTTGTAAAATTATGTGCAAAGTTTTGGAAAACTGATCTTTTTTTTCAAAACTCTAGCAGAGATTTTTTTAGAAAGGCCAACTTAAAATAGGGGATGTATTTGGGGGCATGTATTATCACCCAATTATTATCAATTCCCTATAATGCTTTTATAAATTTCACAATTAGCACACCAAGTATAATGCAGGTTCAACAAGCAATCTAGTGAATGAAGGGCCTAGTCCTATTTGACTTTTCTTGCTACAATGAATGTATGAAAAATAAGTAAATGCTTTATATTCATTTTAATTATTATTTAAATGTTTGAATTATTTTAAAAACATTTGAATTAACTACTCTTATACTTTTAAAATCGATCTCTAGATGGATGGATATGTGTCTTGTTCATTCATATGATGTCTTATATATACTAATGCACTTGTGTATATAATGACTTCTCAAATTCAAATTAGGAACATATTAGCTTGTAAGCCGACACAAAATGAGAGATAAAGGCCAAAAAAATTAGGCACACTAGGTAAAAGAGACCCAAATCAAGGGTCATAAGGATCATAAGGACCTGCCCTAGAACCATACACTAGATAGTCTTAGGGTACCCAAACTATACCATATAATATATGATTTTGGGAATAATCTCATAAATGCAGGGAATCAAGGAAGGGAGAGGAGATAAATAGAAGAGAGAGGAAAAGACAATTATATAATCAAAAACATGGGGAAAACTTGCCTATAAGATCTTAATATGAAATGATGATTGACAAACACACAAATACCATAGAACAATGCAAATATACAACTAAATACTACCTATGTACCAAATTTACGTATTTACATAAAAAATATAGGGACAAATGGATTTTATAAGCTATAATATCATAACATGCCCCTATAACCTTTATTTAATTTTAATTTATGTTAATTTGGCAAGTTTGTCTATGTATAACTAATTTGGTCCATATTGAGAGATAATGGCACTCTTGTCAACTTCTAAAGGTTGACTCCTTTTTTCCAACTCTTTGAGACACCATTTATCTGATATGTTTGTATCTTTGGTCCCCGTGTTTAGACCATATTATACGGTAGTGGCAGACCTTTTCCTATCTCACCTCTAACTAATTGGGTTCATTCCCCTTTGTTATGTTCTTTTTTATTCTAATGATTGGAAATCAATAAACCACTATTACAAAATTTAAAATTAAAGTCACATATAAATATACAAATATTGCAGGTCATTTTATAAAAAAATACTATCAATTAGGCATCTAACATTTGAGCATATTATTGTTACACGAGAGGTATACTTTGTGATTCCAAGATTCCCAACGATTTCATTATTCTACTTCATGGGATATAACTGTTATAGGTCTAACTAGTCGATAACAACCACCTAACCCTAGTGTAGGCCCTAACACCCTTTACTTACTATTAGATCATAGAATCAACTATTCAAAGTACATGAGCAACACATCATGAGATCTAAGGGTAGGGAAGTGAAAGGTGAAACATTGTAAACAAAACCCAGAAGTCAGATTTTAGTTTCAAAAAAATTGTAAGAGATTATAAATTTGTTAACTAGCCACTATTTTGAGAAAAATGAATGGTTCTAATAAATATCTTTGATCATATCTAAATTTCTAAATGGTAATTATCTTGGCTTGGGTTGGTTGCACATTTCTAGATTTTTTTCACTTGTCTCCTACAAAGTTTTATATGGATGCACCATTTTTATCCGTATGTATTATTATTCTAATTATTAATTAAGAAATATGATTGTATTTTACATTTATTTTAATTCTCAATTAAATTTAGTTTATTTATTAGAATACATTTTAATGAACCCACATCATCTTACACTTCCTCTAATTATATTTATTTATTATATTGATTCATAGTGTATTCAATATCATTTGATTCATATTTCTTAGGGTTAATTTTGTTGTATACTTCTAAATCTAAAATTTTAACCTTATTTTATACTTCTTGTAATGGATCTCAAAATTTATATCATTTTAATTCAGAAAATCTAAACGTATTTGTCGAATGTATTTGTTCATGTTTAATAATGACACGATAATGCCATAGATATTAGAATCTAATTATAAATATTGATAAAATAAGCTTAAATGATCTTCTTATTACTTATAATCTACATTCATTCCCATCTAAACATCTTGAAATAAATACAACAATGCATATTATTCAATGCATATAAATTTTTTATTTAAGGTTGAACAAAAAAACCTAAAGTGTTACTTCCAACTACATTCTAAATCTTTTGGGTTATAAAATTATTTATCTACCTAAAGTAAGAAAAAATAATCCTTAAAATTTTTTACCTAGAAATTATTATTCAAATGTATACATTGTACTGGAGCAAAATATTTGAGATATCATTGAGAGAGGAAAATTTAGATAAAAGAAGAAATAAATGATGTAAATTAATTTGTAGAACTTCTAAATCAATATTATTTTACAAATCTTCTCCCAAATCATATTAAAGAATAAGATTTCAACACAAATGTCAACACAATTGATGAGAAAACAAAGGGCTATAAAAAAATCTGATTTTTTTATAATTCTCATTCACTAGATTAATTTTTGGCTCAATTAGAGCAACCAAGAAAATAAAAAACTCAATTCAAATTATGTTTAATGAGAGTGATATTCTAATTGAAAGTTCAGAAAATAGTTCCTTAATTAAAAGAGTGTTCACATATATCAAAGAAATGAATGAAGTTATGGTAGGTAATGGTTTAAGTTTTTTTTTTTTTTTGCAAGGTTGAGATCCTTTACTATGTCTTTGATTTTGTGAATACAATTTAGATTGTAAAGTTCATAAATTATGAAAAGATATGATGGAATGCTTAAATAACCCTTAGGACATGTATTTTTTTTTTATTCAAATAAATACAAAGAAAGTTAAATTTTGGTTTATATAGTATTTAACAATAAATTAAATAACATGTTATTTGGTAGATCTTGGATATATTAAATAAAAATAATTCTTTCAATTATAAATTAACACATGAAATTTGGCCACAAAAACAAGTGATTGCAATTCATAGAGACTAAATATTTTTTAGAGATAAAAAACAAAAAATCGTTCCACAAAAATATACACAAAATGAAAATCTAAAGATAATATTACAATTAAAGAAGAACACGGTGAAAATTCATAAATTCATTTTAAAGAAAGTGTGCTTAAATAAATTTTTTCAAGCTCATTAAATACTTAAAAAATCAATTTCATATGAAATCAATACTTCTACATGGCCATATGATGACATTTTTGAAGATAGTCTCTTAAAATAAGAGTTATCATGGCTTACTTTATGGATGCCTCTACAATATATCACTTTGATTACTCTATATTATGCCTCTACAATATATCACTTTGATTACTCTATATTATGGTCATGTTATTGGTTAGATTTTCTAATTGCATCCTTGTTATTAATTTTTGATATCATGATTTTTTGTTTTGTTCATATAATTTTATATTTTTTTTTTTTTGCCTTATTTATAGTTTGAAATTTATTGCCCAATTCATTTTTATTTTTGATTCAGTTAAATAATCTTATGTCAAGTTTCAATTTTCTTCATAAAATTGTGTCATAGTTTCCTTAATACATTCTTTTTCAATTTTAGTTCAACATTCTACCTCATTTTTATTGTCTTTATGTGATATTTTCATAAGAATACACCAATTCACTTATCCTATTTTATGAGCCCACTCCTTTCTTCCAATTATGCTTTGCATTATGTTGTCCTATCTTTTTTTAATTCCTTAGTTATGTCACCTTTTTAAACGATTATTTTATTTTCTCATTCTTCAACATTTCTTATTTTATTCCCTCATTCTTCAACATTTCTTCTTTATTTTTTCTCTTGTTTTATTCCTAAGAATTGAATGCTTTGTAAATGATGAAAAGACATTCGATCTATTATCATCAATATTAAATGTAATATGATAAAGAGTGTGGGTGAGTAAGTGATATACCCTTATCCTATGGCATGTCTAGTGATATACATCGTTAAATTATGGCATACATACCTCTATTATATCTTGTCATATTTCTATATATTCTTATTAAGTCAACCTATGGAATAACCATGGCCAAGTAGACTATATATAGGAGGTAGTAGTTAGTTTTAGAGGATTATATTACAAATTACATTCTAATTGCATTATTGTGAAAGTTTTCTCGTCAAAGTGGCTTAGTCATAATATTCAAGTATTCTGCTCTTTCACCAATTGTTGTTATGGATTTGTTTATTTTGTTCTTAATTATACGATATATTATTTTATTATTATGAATCATCTAAGTAATTTCATTACAAGTGGTATTAGATCTTCGATTTGGGCAAGTTTTATGGAGCATTTTTTTCTGGATCTAACATCCTAAACAATAGAAGATAAAAAAAAAACATAACTTGTAATCTAGGAAGAATTGAATTTTTTCGTCACTGCAGTTTTGTTCATGGATATTTTTTATTAAAAATGAAAAAATAAAATAAATAAATAAAAAGTTTGTAAAGTTTTTAACCTTGTACAAATTAATAGTTGTTGGATTCGTCTCTATGAGATGATTGCAACGGTATATTCTACCGATACACTTTTTTGGGCTGAATTTTGTCACCCTTATGCACATTAGCAATCATTGGATTCATCTTCATGAGGAGATTACAATGGTATCATCTATTGATACATTTTTTTGGGGATACAACCCTCCTAAGGTTTGTGTATGATTGGGCCTAACACTTGTGGATGCGAGAAAGGGAAAAAATGCCTAAAACTCCTTGTTAAAATGTCATGGAGTCTATAACTTTGGATCCAAGTATTTTGGTGGTGGCTTAACACCTTCAATCAGAGTTACATGACATGGTTCAGAAAGATGATCTCCATGCAGTTCAAGGGGAAGTCATGGGGATGAGTTGGGAGATGAATGGCTTGAGGGATCAATTGAAATAATTAACTGGGTAATTGGCCGACCTTGTAGCTCAGACTTTATAAAATAACTCTCCACCACTCCAGTTTGGGTCTCCCAATCTAAATAATTCTAGCTCTAATCTAGGGCTAAAGTTGATGTTGCCAAAACTGGACTTGTGCAAATTTGATGGTAAGGATCCACTCACATGGATTAATTAAATTGAAAATTTATTTGATCTACATTAGACTCCTTGTTCTCAAAAGGTGGTCATGGCATCTCTATATCTAGAACATGAGTAATTCATTTGTTATCACTAGTTGTGTACTCAAAATAAAAAAAGGGTGTCCCAATTCATGGTCAATATTTTTTGAGGAGTTTTAACTCCACTATCACAACAATGTCTTTGAGTACTACTTTAGCCATCTAGCCAAGTTGCACAAAATTAAGACTATAAAGGATTACATTCATCAATTTCAAAATCTCTCCTTACATATGATGAACATCACTAAGGAAAATCTGACTAACCTATTTTTAGGTGGCCTCAAAAATAACATCCAATTAGAGACTCTCATGTTTCATCCTAGTAATATATCTGAATCCATACCAATGGAATGCATGGGTAAAGAAAAAGAACTGATTAGATGAATATATTTCACTAATGTCTATAAACGCACTTTCCCAACATCATCATTTCCACAACCTTCTAGATTAATCCCTCAAGAAATTGAGAAAATCATGCAAAAGGTTTGTGTTTTGGCTACAATAGCAAATAGAGCAAAGGACATCGACGTGCTGAAAATAATTTTTTTTACATTGAAGGTGCCAATGAGGAGGAAGAAGATGTTGAAGTTTCAAGGGTAGGTTTGGAAGAACCTAAGGATGAATTTGAACATTCTCAACATAGGTTGAAATTATAATGCACTTTTAGGCATTAATACTCATTAAACTCTTAAGGTGGTGGGTTTCCTAAAGAAACAGAAGGTGACTATGTTAATTTTATTTAGGAGTACACATAACTTCATCAATAGTATGTTGGCTACTTGTTTAAACTATTTCATTTACCCAACTCAATAATTTTAGGTCATGATTGCAAATGGTGGTATAATCCACTGTTCTAGAAATTTCCATAGCATTAAGCTTGTTATGGAAGACTACTTGTTAGATTCTCCTATGTTTCTATTCTTATGGGAGGAACTGACATTATTTTGGGAGTACAATGGCTTACAACTTTGGGCACTGTTGATATGAATTTTCAAGAACTATTCATGAGGTTTCATTCAAAAGGTAAGACCTATGAAATACATGGATTATGAACTAAATCTCCAGAAAAATTTAGTTACCATCAGATGATGAAGATTCTCAAAAGGTGCTGAGGGATTTGTGGCACGCTTATTTTTCATATAGGTTTATCCAACCAAGGAGTCTACACATCCTGATTTGCAAAAGGTGTTGGATTACCATTATGTTATTTTTAGTGACATATCAAAAGGATTTGTCCAAGCCATGCACATAATCATGCCATCAGGCTCATTCTATGAAGTACGTCATTCAACATTAGACCCTACAAATAGCTATATACCCAAAAGAGTAAAATTGAAAAGATGGTATAGGAGATGTTGGAAGTAAGAATCATCCATCATAGTCAAAGTGAATATTACTCCCTTGTGGTCATGGTGTGGAAGAAAAATGACACTTGGAGGATGTGGTCAAACTACATGTAACTCAACAAATACACCATCAAAGATAAGTTTCATATTCTAGTAATCGATGATTTGATAGATGAATTGCATGGTGCTATTTATTTTACCAAGTTAGACCCTCACTTTGGGTATCATCAGATTCAAATCTGTAATGAGGACATACCTAAAATTGATTTTAAAACTCATGAAGGCCATTATGAATTTATGGTCACGCTTTTTGGCCTCACAAATGCACCATTTACATTTCAGAGTTTGATGCATATTATTTTTAGGTATTTTTGAGAAAGTTTGTATTGGTGTTTTGTGAAGATATCCTTATCTAAAATAAAAATTGGGAAGACCATTTGAAGCATGTGAAATAAGTACTTTTAGTTATGTAACAACATCATATTTATGTCAAACCTTCTAAATGTGTCATTGGTGTCTAAGAGGTAGAGTAATTAGGTCATATTGTTTCACATAAAGGAGTGAAATTTGATCCTAAAAAATCCAAATGATGATGGAGTGACAAGTTTACAAGACCCTCAAGAACCTTCAAGGATTTATGGGGATAACTAGGTACTATGTTAGGTTTGTCAAAAATTATGGTAGTATTATAGCCCCAATCACCTCTATGTTGAATAAAGACTCCTTTCAGTGGATTGATTCAACTACCAAGGCATTTGATTAGTTTAAATTGACTATGTCCATAACTCTGATTTTGGCTACTCTTAAATTTTAAAAAACTTTTGTTATGGCGTGTGACACATCAGGATATGGCAAGGGGGTTGTACTCATGCAAGAAGGCATACCATTGGAATTTGAAAGTTGTCAACTAAATAGAAAAAATAGGTTCAAACTAATCTATGAGAAATAGATGATGGGTATTATGTATGTAGTCAAATAATGGAGACTTTATCTAATGGGTCGTCACTTTCACATAAAGATTGATCATGATAGCCTCAAATATTTTTTAGAACAATAATTATCATTTGAAGAATAATACAAATGGGTTACTGAAATATTAGGCTATGATTTTGAAATAGTATATAAGAAAGAACAAGAGAATGTGGTGGCAGAAGTCCTCTCCCAGTGAGAGGAAGTAGTCGAGGCATTGTTATGTGCCATGACCATTTGGCAGACAAATTGGCTAGAGGAGTAAGATTAGAATGGAAGAATGACAATGCTACCAAGGATTTGATTTAAAATATTTAGTAGGGTTATGACGAATCTAAAAAAATTACATGGAATGGGAACACATTATGGTATAAATATATATTATACCTATGTAAGCATTTTATCCTCAAACATAAAATTCTTTAGGAACTTCATGCCTCTCCACTCAAAGGTCACTCCAGATTTTTAAAAACATATCATAAAATCAAAAAAGATATATTTTGAGAAGGACTCAAGGGTTTGTCCAAAAATAAGTGATAGAATACATGATATGTCAACAAAACAAAATGGAAACCATTAAGACACCAGGTCTTCTACAACCTTTATCCATCCCCAACCAACATTGGGATGAGGTTCCATGGATTTAATTATTGGGTTACTATGGTCTGAGGGTTAAAATGTTATCATGGTAGTTATGGATCGACTCACCAAGTATGCTTATTTTTATTCCCTATCATAACCTTTTGTTACCAGTACAATAACTTATTTTTTTAATACCATCTAAAAATTTCACAGTACTCCAAGGATCATTGTAAGTGATTGAATTCACATATTTACTAGTAATTTTTGGACTAAATTATTTGCATGTTTGGGTAGGTAATTGGTTCATAGTTTATCCTGTCATCCTCAATCTGATGGATAAGCATAGGTAGTCAAAAAATTTCTTGAAGGGTATCTCCATTAATTTGTTTATGATAAACATGAAAAATGGGTTCATTGTTGCTACTTGTTGAATGGTGGTATAATACTTATATTCATAGTTCATCCAACATGTCTCCCTTTATGGATTTGTATGGATATCACCCCACATTTATCACTTCAACCTTTAAGTTCCATCTCAAGATTCAAATTGTTGAGGAACAAATTCACCATCAACAGGAGGTCCTCACCAATTTTCAAGAAAATTAAGCCATGGCTCAGAATTACATGAAACAACAAGCAAATCAACACTAAGTGAGTGGAATTTTTACATAGGTGATTGGGTCTTTATGTGATTACAGTCATATAAGTAGATGTATTTGAAGTAACATAAAAATGACAAAAAGTTATCCCATAATTATTATGGCCCTATCTTTCAAAAAATTGGTAGTATGGCCTACAAGCTAGAATTCACCCAGTCCACTCTTATACATCCAATATTCCATGTATCTTACCTGAAGAAGTTAGTTGGCCAAAGAGTTTTTAATCAAGATGAGTTACCTAAATTGGATGAGGAAGGTCAAGTTATTTTGGATCCTAAAGTGATCCTTTAAATGCACACTAAGTAACTATGGACTAGAGCAATTTAGGAGTATTTGATTAAATGGAAGAATCTGCATTGTGAAGATGTAACATGGGAAGATGAAATTTCCTATAATGACACCCAAGGTTGAGTCAATGTTGAGGTTTTTTTTTTTTAATGGGAGGGGCATGCTACATCCTTATCCTATGGCATGTCTAGGGATATGTGTCGATGACTTGTGGCATGCATACCTCTTTTATATTCTTGTCATGATTCTTTATGTTATTATAGGTCAGCCTATGAAATAACCATGGTTAAGTAGACTATGTATAAGAGGTATTATTTAGTCTTAGAGGATCATATTATGAATTCTATTCTTATTATTTTATTGTGGATGTTGGCCCCTCGAAGTAGTTCAAACATAATATTCAAGTATTCTACTCTTTCGCTAATTATTGTTGTGGATCTACTTATTTTATTCTTAATTATGTGATATATTATTCTATTATTGTGAATCATCTAAGTAATTTAATTATAGTAAGGACCCCTTTGATTACCCTAGTGGCTTTATGTGTCCTTATTTTATCTTTGTTTATGCCTAATTTCAAATGGTTTTTTTTTCCATGCACGTGTTATGGTTGAAAATGATTAACATATTATAAATGTTATTGGTTTTATTCCTTATTCCTTTAATTATATATAAAATAACACCATATGAAATAATGCTAAGTTGTTTTCCATTACCATTTATTTATTATGATTTCATTGGGTGACTTTATGCATGTTTACTATGTGATTCTATTAATGCATACATAATTTCACCTTCATTCATACAATTTATCTCATTCATATATGTAGTATTGATGTGATTGGCAAAGACTCATGCAAACACTCTAACATATCACAAGCTCCTTATATCAATTTCATTGTAAGGTGGGGAGAACCCCAATTCACTTGATTATGGTGGCATAATTCATACCTACCTTGTGGGGAGGGGGGGAGGTAACTAGCCATTTGAATATCATGCAAGTTCCATAAAGGTCCCATGTTTCCCAACTACTACATTTTTATCTTGGGAGAAACATGGGGGGAAATTTTATTCTTTGCATTTGACAATCATAGCATGATCTTTGATGTAAAAATCATATTATTGTTATGTAACAACCCCATTGGGGTCAACTAGATATACACATTTTTTTTAATTAAACAGATATACCAAAAATAAATTACACCACGAGAATCTACTAAGATCACATGACATACTCGAAGCATGATAATAGCAAACAAGCATATTACATCACATATCACTGATCTCTAATATCATGTGAATACATCATAATGAAAATATAGAAAGTAATTATATTAACTCAACCATGACTGATACAAGTGTATAGATTATGTTGTCAATGTACAATAATAAATAATTACAACCTTTTATGACAATATTCAATAATAATCCCAATTCAATACAATGTATATATAATATACATGGCTCTTCCAGAGCATAGTTTTTGAACTCAAGTATCTATGACAATCTCAAATGTCTTCTCGATAAGTAGTACTATTATAGGGAGGAAGAGCATCATCCGAGTGATTTTCCACACCAAACACAAATGAACAATCCCACACACTAATCCCATTAGGGAATGGTCATTCCTTCATAAATGAGTTGAAAGTGATGGCATGGGAATCTAGAGAGACAAGTAAGTACCCGTGTGTTGTATGATTTATAAAACTAAACATGAAGTATATCATAGAAAATTGTTCTATTTCAAGATATTACACAAACATGTAAATCATACTCATAAAATGATAATGTCTCACTAAACATACTTTCACCCAAATTTTTACAAATAATAAATAATAATAATTTATAGAAAAATCAAATTCATACACACCACTTGATCGGACTACCTTCATTTGGCATTGTGATGCTAGTCAGATAATGAAGTCCATCTCACTCCTTACTTAGTATCAACAATGCATATTTATCAAATACAATTCAATGACAAGATTCATATAATTTACATCTTACTGACAACACGTCATATAACATGCTAAACATAGGAGTAACCAAAACAGACAATTATTTCGTCAAACGTATGAATGAATCTTACATTATTTTTTATCCCACACTAGAAATAATGAATACAATTTATACCATCCGAGTAAATACATATTTAAGTGCAAAATTTCACTACCACAATTAGTTTTTATATATGCTACACCCTATGATAACCCATATTACTATAGTCTAGTATTCTAAGAGAGAACTACTAGTTTTTCACAACCAGTCATATAAAGTAGTTATAAGTCCATGTAAAACTATAAACTTCTCTACAATCAGCTAGATATTACAAAGCAATTCATAATTCCCATAGAACATAATAATATTTTATAACATCATTCATTATAATCTTAGGGGTTGTATGCACGCATAAAGCCCTATTGACTGTCATGAAACACATCATTCATATCAATAACTAACACATATAATTGATCAGTCAAATGTAGATGTGAGTCTAGACATAAAAATTACAATATGTACCATTTGGGTATAACAAACATTTATACTATAATACTCTATGACATCCCATAATATCATAGTTCTTTATGTATGAACACAACTACACAACCACGAATAGCCAGTCTTAAAATTCCATGAAATAACCTACCCAAAATCATAAATAATAGGCAATAAGTACATATCATATCAACCAAGTATACCCTAGGTTTAGACTTCTTAAATTCACATTCGTAAATAGATCCAAGTATCTTGCATAGGCAGTAATAATACAGTCCACCATTCAAAGCATTCAAAAGAACATAACTTATAGGCACACATCATGATGTCCTAATATATGCTATATGTGTCTAAACACTAATATATATTAATTTACTCACAATATGTATTGTATACAAGCTCTTAATACAATCTACATATATATTAACAGTCACTTAAAACTCTAACCAAAGTTTTTATAAGGGTTTTCATAATGATTACATCTGTTAATCATCAAAACACAACCTGAGTACTATAATCAATAGACCTCTCTATCTCAATATTACACCCTTTTTATATATTGATAGTTCTCAAGGTAATGAAGTCTTTCGTAATTGGTTCGGATATGAATATTCAACAAAATACAATTTACCCTTATATGATATACAAAAGTTGTCATCAAGTGTACTGATATAAAATCCACCCAAAGTAGTGACAACATTATAGTTAGAACTTATGTGTTTAAGCATGTGTGTAAATGCATATATATATAGACACACACACATACATGCCCTTGTACCTATTAGTATATTCATGGCATGCATTAGACACAAGTTTACAATGGCAATATACACTGCTTAAATCAATAATTCTCAATAATCTCTTTATATACCATGATGTGTAATTAATACCCAAAATACAAGGAAAGATAAACAGGGCACTCAAAATTTCCAAAATACTTAGGGTGATAGTAGATCTTAAGGGCTACCATCAACTCTTCATACTAACATAATTAAGAGATCATAATCCTAATTAATACCTATATACACTTCTTCATATTGACCACAACTTAGTTAATGGCTTTCTTATTTACAGAGTTCATGTTCATAAGAATATAATATATTAAGCTAATATTATACAATATTATACCACTATACATAATTAATATTATAAAAACATAGAGCGAACAATAATATTATGACCTGTGGCATTAAATCCTTCTTATAATATTAACGAACAATAATAATAGCATATACATAGTTTGTTAATATTATAAATATATTTTTAAAAATATTAACACAATAATATTTAATATTAATGTACCAATATTCCCATGTTATGACCATCATATTAACAACCTCGATAATGGCTAGATATTATAAGAATTCTAGGTAACTAGTATATTAACTTATGTATTGACTACCACATATTGACATGTATTAACTACCACATATTGACCACAGACTAGGGTAATTAACTACCACATAATTAAGACTAAATCACCTATTTTAATGATTATTTAATAAGTAATTTAATCAATATATTTTCCACGTAAGTATACACTCAAACATACATATATATATATACACACACCAGAGTAAAACATTATATTTTTTATGAAAGCATATTAAATGCTTCTTACCTACTAATTTTTGTATAGTGATATCAAGATCATGATATGTAACAAATAGTTATTGCAGTGACACAAAGGGACACAATTATTGTAGTGATGCAATATAGTGATATTTAGAGGGATGTCTTTTTCTAATAAATCACTGCACCTTAAATTACCAAATTTTAGTGTATAATAAAAATGATGGCATGCTCAAGACTGTTAAAACAAACCATATCACTGAGTTATCTTATAGTCAATGAATAACAACCTAGTTTGTATGCATAATTAAAATAATTATCAATGTTCATTGAATTTATAGGTCACTCAAGAATGCTAATACATAGTAAATAATCCAGTGTGATAATAGTAAATAAGTCGTTATGATAACTAAGATTATCTGCCCAACAAAAAGTAGCATAAAGGAATCATATAATACTTTGCCTTTAACTAGAGTATACTAGAAAAGAGACTAAACCAGTCACATAAAAGAAAATTCTAAAATAAACAATATACACTATATCTTATAGTGCTATACTTATGGACTTACCAGTGGTATCGACTAATCTGTTTCATGATATCTATGAAATATTATATATACAATAGTGAGAATAATCATCTGCCAAAGTGAATTGCATATATATTTATAATTATAATATGTGAAATGAATTATGTAATTACGTTGATGCTATTGAAGTAAAAGTTACTGCTCTTAGATATAATTAATGAATATATACACATAATAGGGAATATACACACACACATGATTGTTATATAATTTGGTATTTATACAATTTACAAAATTAAATCAGAATTTAATACATTGCTTACCTCGTAACGTTAAGCCAAATTAGCTTATATTCATGAATATTTTCTTCCTTTGTTGCCCTCCTTGCAATGTGATATGCTACATTCTCCCAGACTAACTCCCTCTTATCCTTTTTTTTTCCCTTTTCAAGATATATGGCATAACTTTTAAGATTTTTCCCTTTTTTTTTTATAATATCTTTCTTTTATTTTTTATTTTTTATTTCCATATCATAATTATGCTTTTTCTCTTTTGTTTTTCTTTATCATAACTTAATTTATTTCTTTTTAGTTTTATTCTAAACAATGAATTTTTGTTATTTGTTTTATCTCCTTTTATTTTATATATGTATATTTTTATTTTTAAATCTAGGATGGCATCCATTAATTTTATCTTCCAAAGCCTTTTAAAGCATTATTATTTGTATTCAAAATTACCAATAATTAGCCAATCATTTTTCAATAAATTCAACCTATTTGTCTAATGCCAATTGTTACGTCACATATTGATATTTTTGATATCGTAAATATAATTGGCTATTATTACTAAGATAAGTTGGTTAGCCTATAAATGATAGTGCCAACATAATTCACAAAATTTTACACCAATAATCGTGAATATAATGACACATCATAATGCACAGTAACATTCACAATGCAACACATACACGAGATTATATCAACTAGGCATAAATCTGGACTAATACACAAACTTAAATAATTACTTAAATATAGATAACATAAGGAAGATGATAATGCTAACTATTTAGATTATACATCTAACATGGATTATTTATGTGGTGTGTGCAGGGTTCTATTCGGTTCCTCTATCATCTTCTGACATCTCCATCTACATCATCCTCTACGATGATGCTCTCCTTCTATCACACTCTGAGGGATGGGGTCTTCTGCGTCAACATCATAATAAAGTAGGTAGTCAGACCATAATAATCATGATATAAATTCATCATAAAATATAGCTGAAATCACAAATCAACATGATCATAAAGTAAACATATACTTACAACTAACTTATAACAGTGTGATCATGTAACCTAAGAAATATCCTACTACCCCATAACAACATATATCTCACAGTTTAGTTAAAAATTGTAAAATCTAAATTTGTCAATTATAGATATCCATAGATAATCTAACAAGTTTGCCTAGCGAAGAATCGAGGTGTAACATCCTCCCCCCTAAAGCTAGTCATCACCCTCGATGACTCTTATTCAAACATAAATTTTGAATTAAAAATATTATTTAGCAAAGTAATAACATGATATATAATATCAAATTAAGCAAATAAATAGAAATTAACTTTAGAACTCACTATAGTTCCTTCAAGCTTTATTATTTTTTTAGTCTTATTTCCATAAGACCCTACTCTATGACATCTCCCTATTATGCAAAAATGGTTTACGAGTATTACTTACTTTGATTAATTCTATTATGACCACCCCGAGGTCCATATCTATCAAGACAAGCTTATATACTATAGGATTGACCACTTCTATTACCTTGAAGGGTCCCACATACCTTAGGAAAATTTTCAAAAACTTCTCAAGAGCACACAAGATCATCATACAATCCAAATAAATGACTAGAGAGAGTTCCACAAAATCTTCCAGCCACTCTGCATAGCTCTCCAACTGAGAAAGTATTTTTCTCATTTTGGAGAAAAATAATTAGGGAACCTGGCAAGAATGATGTGCATAAGTTAATACTATCGCTACCCCATGTAGCTCCTGATAAGTATGACATGTCAATATTATCACCACTCCGCGGATCTCTTGACAAGTATGACAATGAATAGGAACTAGAAATACTACATTTCCAATGTATATAAAATTAAGGAATAAATGTTCCACCATATACATGCATATGGCCATATAATTGAATTTGACAAGTCTATCTGTCAAATCCTAGATTTGATAAGTCCATCTATTAGATCCAAACTCAATAACTACCGAGTCAATGTGATTCTAAGTAGGATCCACTCCTATCACTTAGCACTCACATTCTTAATTCGCCACTCTTCCCTTAGGTCTCCATGACCTAATGATCACCAAAAAATGCACAATGTTTAATGAATCAGAATTCTATACTAATAGATTATAGAAAGTAATGTTATATGCTACATAATTTTAGATGTATCAACATACATACAAGATAAATCATACAATCAATCTGTAATTATATTAAGTTACCTCTAGTCAATCATAACTAGTATCATGTTTCAAAATTTAACCTACAGTGTTATATTCAAAGTTAAGAGGAAATAATGTTAAAATTAAGATAACATACAAAGGCTAAGGATCAAACCATCCTTAAAAACTTATAAAGGTAACAAGTGAGGCATTGTCTCCTTGCTTGCTCGGCTAGTAAATGACAAGTTAAAAGTTTATCTCAACCCAGGTAGATTGACAATATGATCTGCACATCCTATACCTTACTTCTGATGAAAGGTAAAAAAGTAACTCTTTAGAACAACATATTTTAATTCAAAAAAAGAACAATATCAATCTAATCAAGGGTGAATAATAATATAATAATTATAATCAAGTTATAGTTCTTAATCTAAAATTTAATATATAATTCAAGGTTTGCCACTTCATGTAGTATAAAATCACGGGTTAGATAAAGTAGTGACCCTAAAGAGTTACAAGTGAAAAGTAGAGAAGTATAATATCAAAAACTCCTACATACCCTCACAAAGTAAAAAGAAACACCACATCTCAATGTTGTCAAATCACTACCTACTTACCAAATCTATTAGTATAGTATCATAATCTATTTTCATAACCAAGAGAGAAATATACCAACCACAAATATGTATCCATCCATCCAATCCTACAACTTCTCTCTCAACAAGAATTTGAATATATTCTCCCACAAACTTCAAGGGAATGTGGTCAAACAACATTTCAAATACAAATTCCCATTTGAGTGAACACCAATTCATCTTTATGAAAATATGAATCCTCTCAGTAGGTTATAATGATGTCAAAAGATAATGAGATGATAACAACTCAAATCTAAGCTAACTAAGAGAGATGACACTTATTCCTAACCTACATAACATAAAGGTGCCAAACCATCAATAAACTCGTAACACAAGGAATTCTCAACCAAAGTATCTACACTCTACTACAAGAAAATTCCCACCACCCTAAGTGTTACTAACTAAAAATGGTCATATAAGATTTTTCATTCATAGGATCAGTGAATGTAAGACAAAAACTAAAGCACATAAATTTAAGTGAGAATCATCCCGTTCTTATAAAACATTAACAACATAAAATACAAATGGCAAAGGTGCCCTGATTACTAAGAATGATGTAATTATATTCAAGGTGTTCGATCTAAGTGATCAAACCTTGGTAGAAATATCTTGTTCATAAATCATGAACTATGTTATTTACTCACCTATCCAAACCTTATATACAACCATCACCATTGGGACACTTGATAAACCAATTCCTTAAACAACTCAAAAAGGTACGATTGCTCCTAAGGGCACACACTCAATGTTCCCCACACACATTCATGAATGTTTCAAAAATCCAATCATGGTGTAACATCATTTCTTACTGAGGCACCATAAATCTAAGATACTAGTGCAATACTTCATGTCACTAGTTCACACTAGTGAAGAAAAAGACATCAAAATGCTAATGGACTCATTAGGTCCTAGATTTTGAGCCACAACTTTGATGGCACTTGTAACAACCCTATTGGGGTCAACTAGAAATACATGATTTTTTTAATTAAACACATATACCAAAAATAGATTACACCAAAATAATCTACTAAAACCACATGAAATAATCAAAGTGTGATAATAGCAAACAAGCATATTACATCACATATCACTGATCTCTAATATCATGAGAGTACATCATAATGCAAATATAGAAAATAATATATTAACTCAACCATGACTGATACAAGTCTATAAATTATGTTGTCAATGTACAATAATTAGTAATTACAACCCTTAATGACAATACTCAATAATAATCCCAATTCAATACAATGTATATATAAGATACATGGCTCCCCCAAAGCACAATTTTCGAACTCAAGTATCTATGGTAATCTCAAGTTTCATCTTGTTAAGTAGTACTATTATGGAGAGAAAGAGCATCATCTAAGCACTTTTCCACACTAATAACAGACCAACAATCTCACACATTAATCCCATCAAGGAATGGCCCTCCTTTCATAGATGAGTAGATAGTGATGGGGCAGGAATCCAGAGAGACAAACAAGTACCTATGTGCTATATGATTTTTAAAACTAAATATGCAGTGTATCATAGAAAATGTTTTACAAATAATAAATAATAAATATCTATAGATCAATCAAATAATAATGTCTCAATAAACATACTTTGGACCGAATATTTTATAAATAATAAATAATAACGATCTATAGATCAATCAAATTCATATAAACCACTTGATTGGACTGCCTTCATTTGGCATTGTGATACTAATAATCTAGTGAAGTCCATCTCACTCCTTACTCAGTATTAACAATGTAGATTGGCCAAATATAATTCAATCACAAGATTCATATAATTTGCATCCTACTAACAACACATCATATAACATGCTAAACATGGGAGTAACCAAAGCATACATTTATTCTGTCAAATGTATGAATGAATCTTACATTATTTTCTATTCCATACTAGAAATAATGACTACAGTTTATACCATCTGGATAAATACACATTTAAATACAATTTTTCACTACTATAATTAGTTTTCAAACATACTACATCCTATAATAACCCATATTACCACAGTCTAGTATTCTAAGACATAACTACTAGTTTTTCACATTCAATCATATAAAGTAGTTATAAGTCCATGAAAAACTATAAAATTCTATACAAACAATGAGATATTACAAATTAATTTACATTTCTCACATAACACAATAATATTTTATCATAACATTCATTAAAATATCAGGGGTTGTAGGCATGCATAAATCCCTACTGATTGTCATGAAACACACCATTCATAACAATAACTAACATGCATATAATTGATCAGTCAAATGTAGGTGTGAGTCAAGACATAACATTATAGTGTGTACCATCCAGATATAACATACATTTATACTCTAGTACTCTATGACATCTCACAATATCATAGTTCTTTATGTATGACCACAACTACACAACCATGAATATCCAGTCTTACAATTCCATGAAATAACCTACCTAATATCATAAATAATAGGCAATAAGTATAGATCATACCAACTAGGTATACCCTAGATTTAGATTGCTTAACCTCACCTTCATAAATATATCCAAGTATCTTGTACATGCAATAATAATACAGTCCACCATTTATATACATGGTACTTACTTCTAAGTAGTTAGAAGAACATAACCTATAGGCACACACCACAATATCTTAAAAAATGTTATATGTGTCTAAATACTAGTATATATTAATGTAATCACAATATGCACTACATAGAAGCTCTTAATACAGTCAGCCTATATATTAACAGTCACTTAAAACTCTAATTAAAGTTTTTATAAGGTTTTCCATAATGATTACATCTGTGAATCATCAAAACTCAACTTGAGTACTACAATTAGTAAACCTCTCTATCTCAGTCTTCTGCTCTCATCATATATTGATATTTCTCAAGATAATGAAGTCTTTCGTAATTGGTTCACATATGAATATTTGGCAAAATAAAATTTACCCTTATATGATATACAAAAGCTATAATCAAGTGTACTGATATAAAATTCACCCAAGGTAGTGACAACATTATAGCTAGAACTTATACATTTAAGCATGGTTCTAAATGCATATATATATATGCCCTTGTACCTATTATTATACTCATGGCACACATTGTACACAAGTTTGAAATGGTAATATACAGTACTCAAATCAATAATTCTCAATAATCTCTTTGTATATCATGCTATGTAATTAATATCCAAAATACAAATAAAGATAAATAGGACACTCAAAATTTCAAAAATACCTAGGGTAATAATAGATCTTAAGGGCTACCATCAACTCTTCATACTAACATAATCAAGAGATCATAAGCCTAATTGATACCTATATACGCCTCTTCATATTGACCACAACTCAACTAATGGCTTTCTATTTATAGAGTTCACAAGTATCTAATAAGTTAAACCAATATTATACCACTATACCATTATACATAATAAATATGATAAAAACATAGACCAAACAATAATATTATGACCTGTGGTATTAAATCCTTCTTATAATATTAACAAATAATAATAATAGCATATACATGTTCGTTAATATTATATTAATGTTAACAATATTAGCATAGTAATATTTAATATTAATGTACCAATATTCCCATGTTATGACCTTCATATTAACAACCCCGTTAATGGCTAGATATTATAAGAACTCTAGGTAGGTAGTATATTAACTTATGTATTAATTTCCACATATTGACCATAGACTAGGGTACTTAACTATCACATAATTAAGATTAAATCACCTATTTTAATGCCTATTTAATAATGAATTTAATCAATATATTTTCCACATAAGTATACACTCAAACACACACACACACACACACACACACACACACACACACACACACACACACACACACAGTCATGATCTTGATATCACTATACAAAATTTAGTAGGTAAGAAGCATTTAATACGCTATTGTGAAAAGTGCATGGATTTACTATATATATATATATATATATATATATATATATATATATATATATATATATATATATATATATATATATATATAAGTAAATCCTTGCACTTTTCATGATAGTGTATTAAATGCTTCTTACCTACTAATTTTTGTATAGTGATATCAAGATCATGACATGCAGCAAATAGTTATTGCAGCGATGCAGAGGGATGTAGCTATTACAACGATGTAGTATAGTGATATCTAGAGGAATGCCTTTTTATGATAAATCATTGCACCTTAAATTACCAAATTTTAGTGTATAATAAAATCGATGGCATGCTCAAGACTGTTAAAACATACCATATCATTGAGTTATCTTATAGTCAATAACAACCTGGTTTGTATGCATAATTCTAATAGTTATCAATATTCGTTGAATTTATAGAAGGTCACTCAAAAATGTTAATACATGGTAAATACTCCAGTGTGATAACAATAAATAAGTCGCTATGATAAATGAGATTGAGAGAATTAGTATAAGGGAATCATATATTACTTTGTCTTTAACTAGAGTATAATAGAAAAGAGACTAAACAAGTTACATAAAAGAAATCTCTAAAATAAACAATATACACTACACCTTATAATGCTATACTTGTGGACCTACCAATGGCATCAACTAATCTATTTCATGATATCTATGAAATATTATGTATACAATAGTGAGACTAATCATCTACCATATATACACATAGCAGGGTAAAAAATTTATAATTATAATTTGTGGAATAAATTTTGTAATTATGTCACTGCTATTGAAGTAGAAGTCACTACTCTTAGATATAATTAATAAGTTGTTTCTCATTAATTAAGTAGTTGATAAATAACATGTATATTATATATAGTGCTAAACATAGTAGGATATATACACATAGTAGGGTATATATACACACAAGATTTTCATATAATTAAGTATTTATATAGTTTACATAATTAAATTAGAATTTAATACATTACCTACTTCACAATATTGAGCTGAATTAGCTTATATCCATAGAGATGATCTTCCTCTGCTGCCCTCCTTCTAGATCTTCTTCCTCTACTGCCCTCCTTCTAGTGTGATACGCCACACTTTCCCAGACTAACTCCCTCTAATCCTTTTTCTTCTTCCCCTTTTCAAGATATATGGCATAGCTTTTAAGATTTTTTTGTTTATTATTATCTTTCTTTTATTTTTTTTAATTTTTATTTCCATATCAAAATTATGCTTTCTCTCTTTTGTTTTGCTTTCTCATTAATTAATTCATTTCTTATTTTTAGTTTTATTCTAAATAATGACTTTCTGTTATTTGTTTTATCTCCTTATATATATATATATATATATATATATAATTTTTAAATCTAGGATGACATCCATTAATTTTGTCTTTCAAAGCCTTTTAAGGCATAATTATTTGTATAATGAATTAACAATAATTAGTTCATTAATTTATCAATGTATTCGACCTTCTATGCGTAATTAATTAACATATTGATATTTTCAATATCGTAAAGATAATTGACTATTATTACTAAGATAAGTTAGTCAGTTATCTTTACGATATCAAAAATATCAGTATGTTAATTAATTATGCATAGAAGGTCGAATACATTGATAAATTAATGAACTAATTACTGTTAATTCATTATACAGTAACATGTTATATGACAAATACATAATTGACGTGATTCACTACTATTGAATGTTTGTTATGATATAATAAGTTTTTTATGATAATTTCCATGTTACAAGGTTGCTAGGCTAATCAATTATGTTCTCATGATTTTTTTATGCTACCATGATTTTTATTATAGTAAACTAATTCTTAATATGTTGTTTCATCATATGCATTATTCTTATGTGCATATCACATTGCTTATGATTTCCATTGTGCTTAAGTGTTTGATACCTTATATATGTTCTCTATGACTTTTAGTAGGTTCATTCATGTTGGTTAAGAATTAAACTTTCTTTATCATGTTGCACTTATGTGTATGATGTGCCCTCCATTATGCTTATGTGCCTAATATGATTTCTATTACCCAATGTGTCAGTATTTATGCTTATGTGCCTAATATATTTTCTACTACCTTCAATGTGTCCACTCTATTTGTGTGCTTGATGTGTTTCCTATATACACAATATTTTTAAACTTTATCATTTACTGATGCTTTTTGTCTTGAAGAAACCTACCAAGTTTCAATCTCTCTAAAAACACACCTTAAAGGGTGCACTGGGAAATGTCTAGGCAAACCATTGGTGCTTCAAATTATCATTGGTTAATTCTATCATACCTAAACCCACTATCATAACCTAAACCTACTAAAAATCTTGCTTATCTAACTCCCCAAGCAAATAAACCTCATTTATCCATTTCTTTAAGAAATTATCCTTTAAAATATCCCCTAACTAAGCAAACACTATTTTTTATACTAAGTCAGCTTGATCGACCCTATTATGAATGTTAAAGCACACATTATAGAACTAAGTCAGCCTAGATGACCTAGTTCAAGGCCTAATGATAACTTTTTCTAAAAATTGGGTTTTGTCAACTAAACTTATCAGATCAAATTTTGTAAGAGTTAGGATGTATCTATTACTATAAATACAACCTTTAATTCAATCCAATAGAGAGGGGACATTCATTTTCACATTATTACAACTCACAATTCTACTACATCTACATTTGAAGGAACCATTGCTTAGGGTTTGCCTTGGAGGGAAGATAGCTTGTCTTATCGAAAGTCAAGGATACAAAGTAGGAGTCTTTTCACCTATAACTAATTTATATAGTGTGATCTTGACAAAGCCACATAAACCTCTTACAAAGCACCATTGGATAAGGGAAAGATTGAGATTTGACAGGTTCATCTAAATGTAAACATCTCTAACTTTTGCTATTTCATTTGATAGATAGATATTGTAAAAAGTAAATAAATTTTGAATGTATAAATCCTTGCTTAGATTGCAACTATACTTAAAAATTTTTAGGTTGTGGAGCTAAAAGCTTCACCAGGATGCAAACAGGAGAAGTTATGGAGGATGCAGAGTTGCAGGGAGTTGCAGAATCAGTTGCAGGGAAACCGACTTCGGTCCGATCATCCGACGTCGGTCAGATGGCAGTGAGGAAGCAACCGGCATCGGCTACCAGTCGGCCGATATCGGTCATGGAGGAGCCGACGTCGGCAGCCTGTGCGTGAACAGGCAGTTCGCATGTTGATCTCGAAGAGTCTATTTTTGGACTGTTAGTTTGCATGTTGAACGCTAGTCTTAGTCTTGAGTTACGTGTCTAATTATTGTAATTAGGTTAGTCTAATTATTGTAAGCATGAGATCTATATATGGACTCATGGGCTGTATTGTAAAAGTGTGCTAGAAAGCCATAGAGCTTTTAGAGAGAGCTAGATTAGTTCCTCCTAGTTCTAAAGGGGTGCTGAGAGTGTATGATCAGGGAGAGTTGCAAGGTCTGCAAGGTCAAAGAGCTGATCCACCGGGGTACTGGTTGAGGAATCATAAGGACTTGGTGAGGCAAGGACAAGGGTTATTCAGGGGTGTAGAGATATCTACATTGGTGAGTAAGGTCTAGTGATTTGCAGGTAGCAGCAGAGAGCAGGAGATCTACTTGGAGTATGGTTGTGTACTTGGTGAACTGACAGCGTGTTACTGACTGGTTGGAGAGGTGAACATCAATTCTGTATTGGAGTTGATTGTTGTGACCGAGAGAGAGAGAGGGAAGAAGGTCTTGAGGCGTGGTGAACCTTTGAGGTGGAGGAAGAAGTGGCATCTTCCTTTTTTTATATTCTTCTGAGTGATTATTAATACAATTGTGTATTGTCTCTCATATTCCTGTGTTGTTTCATATTTCTAGTTACTTATTGATTCTGGTTAAATTCTGTGTTTAGTTGCTAATACAAGAAGTAATCATATGTGCTCTAATTGGTAGAGCAAGATCCTGACTAAGTAGGCATCAGAACATGTTTATTGTTCTAGGTTCCTGACAAGTGGTATCAGAGCTTTTGGTTGGGTTACTAACAGGTGGTTTCAGATCTGGTAGTGTTTGTTGATTATAGGTTACTCACAGAGATTTCTGATTGAGTGGGAGTATAGCAATGGCAGAAGGAAGTAACCTATGAATGGAAAAACTGAATAGCATGAATGGTCTGATTGATGGAAAGAAAGAGCAGGGAAAAAGATATTGTTGGTTGGTAGCAGATCAGCATGAAGGAACTGAAGATGCAGATGTTGCAGGTGTTGTTGCATAGGATGCTTTGGGAGGTTTCTTGGATAAAATTGAATCTTGGATAACAGATTATGTTGCCTCTTTCCATGCAGCCCTAGGGAGAGGAGCTGGTGAGCCTTGTCAAAGAATTGGCAAATGAGAAGTGAAGCTAAAATTGCAGACGGACGACACACAGTGGTTGAAGGAAGTCATGTAGGTACCAGTCTTGGAGATGAGTCTAATTTCTTCAGGAAATTTGGGTGATGAGAGATGCTCTGTAACTCTCACAGCGGATACACTTGAATTAGATGGTGGTAAGAAAGTAGGTATCCTTTATCTATCTACTTATATTGCTGATTCACTTTCTGTTGCAGAGATGTGGCTTCATAGGCTTAGTCACATATGTAGAAGGAGAATGCAGGTTTTGAAGCGGAAGTCAGATGTCTTTGACAAGCTAAAGAACTGGAAAGCCTTGGTGTTCATGGAGGAGATGACAGACAAAAATCAGGGGAGGGAACTGAATTATTCTGAGCAGGGCTATGTTGATTTGATTAGGATTTTGATCCATGGAGAGCTCGCGGGTAAAAAGTTATCACTCACAGATGAACACAGGTACCGACATCGGTCATATAGTAATCGACGTCAGCAATAGGAAGACCGACATCGGTCATGAAGGAACCGAAGTCGGTATAAAGGATACCGGCGTCAGCCAGAGAAACGACGTCGACAGTCAGGGTCAGTGCAAGAAATCGACATCGGTCAGGAGCAGACTATGAGATGGCCGAGATCGGTCACTGAAACGGATATTGGGCAGATAGCAAGCTGTCAACAAGTCTCAAATGCTCATGTCAAGGTCAAAAAGGGTAAGTGAACCTCATATTCATTGTTCACCTTCTTTATATTGCTTATTGATGGTCAAGAACCAGGAAGATGCGAAGAGGCAATACAGGTAGAATCCAGATACAGTGGGAGCTTGGCATGGATAAGGAGTGTGAGTCCTTGGAGAAGAACCAAACAGGTATTTGTTGGTAGAGTTGTCAGCTGGAAGAAAGCACTGAGAGACGGAATGGATTCCCGTTTTAGAGAAGAGAGTGGATGGACACATGAGACAGAAGGCCAAGGTATATGGTCTTGAGGAAGCTGCAAGATAGTGGTACAGGTTTGACAGGGGGATGACTAAGCATGGCTTCAGTCAATGTCAGTGTAACTATTGTGTTTATCTTACCAGGTGGATAATGATTGCAACATTATTTTGTTACTGTATGTGGGTGATTTGCTATCAAGTTTTGTACATACAGGGATTTGCTGAGCTAAAAGGTAAGGTTAGTTCAGAGGTATGTCATGAAGAATTTAGAGCAGCAAAATTATTTGGAATAAGAGACATGGAGATTTGGTCTCCAGTGGGAGCTGATGTGAAGATGATGTTGGCAAGGTTCATTACGCAGGATGCATAATCGGTAAGCACACCAATGGCTAGACAGTTCAAGCCTAGCTTGAAACAGGGTTCGAAATCACATGAGGTCTAGTGTAGACCTAAGTTTTTCCCAATCAGTGGGGGTTGTCAGAAAGTATGGAGTCAATTCGGGGAAGGAGTATTGGAGGGCAGTTTAGTGGGACTCGCAGCAGGGATTCTTGTTATGCAGGGTCAAGTTCTTCACTACATGGATATGTAGGTTTGGATGTGGCAGGTTACTTGAATGACAGGTATAACATCACAGATTGTGTGGTGGTTGGTCTTTAGGATTGATCTTGAAGAGGAATACAAGCTAGGGAATAATTTAGACGGTGTACAGGTATAGGTACATGTGCAACTGTTTATCTCCAAGTGGGAGATTGTTAGGTTGTGGAGCTAAAAGCTTCACCAAGATGCAAATAGGAGAAGTTATAAAGGATGCAGAGTTGCAGGGAGTTGCAGAATCAGTTGCAGGGAAATTGACTTTGGTCTGATCAGCCGACATCGATTAGATGGCAGTGAGGAAGCAACCGGCATCGGTTACCAGTCGGCCGATATCGGTCATGGAGGAGTCGACGTCGACAGCCTGTGCGTGAATAGGCAGTTCGCATGTTGATCTCGGAGAGTCTATTTTTGGACTGTTAGTTTGCATGTTGAAGGCTAGTCTTAGTCTTGAGTTGCGTGTCTAATTATTGTAATTAGGTTAGTCTAATTATTGTAAGCATGAGATCTATATATGGACTCATGGGCTGTATTGTAAAATTGTGCTAGAGAGCCATAGAGCTTTTAGAGAGAGCTAGATTAGCTCCTCCTAGTTTCAAAGGGGTGCTGAGAGTGTATGATCAGGGAGAGTTGCAAGGTCTGCAAGGTCAAGGAGCTGATCCACCAGGGTACTGGTTGAAGAATCATAAGGACTTAGTGAGGCAAGGACAAGGGTTCCTCAGGGGTGTAGAGATATCTACATTGGTGAGTAAGGTCTAGTGATTTGCAGGTAGCAGCAGAGAGCAAGAGATCTACTTGGAGTATAGTTGTGTACTTGGTGAACTGGCAGCGTGTTACTGACTGGTTGGAGAGGTGAACATCAATTCTGTATTGGAGTTGATTATTGTGACCGAGAGAGAGAGAGGGAAGAAGGTCTTGAGGCGTGGCAAACCTTTGAGGTGGAGGAAGAAGTGGCATCTTCATTTTTGTATATTCTTTTGAGTGATTATTAATACAATTGTGTATTATCTCTCATATTCCTGTGTTGTTTCATATTTCTAGTTACTTATTGATTCTGGTTAAATTCCGTGTTTAGTTGCTAATACAAGAAGTAATCATATGTGCTCTAATTGTTAGAGCAAGATCCTGACTAAGTAGGCATCGAAGCATGTTTATTGTTCTAGGTTCCTGACAAGTGGTATCAGAGCTTTTGGTTGGGTTACTAACAGGTGGTTTCAGATATGGTAGTGTTTTTTGATTATAGGTTACTCACAGGGATTTCTAATTGAGTGGGAGTATAGCAATGGCAGAAGGAAGTAAGCTACGAATGGAGAAACTGAATAGCATGAATGGTCTGATTGATGGAAAGAAAGAGCAGGGAAAAAGATATTATTGGTTGGTAGCGGATCAGCATGAAGGAACTGAAAATGCAGATGTTGTAGGTGTTGTTGCACAGGATGCTTTGGGAGGTTTCTTGGATAAAGTTGAATCTTGGATAATAGATTATGTTGCCTCTTTCCATGCAGCCCTAGGGAGAGGAGCTGGTGAGCCTTGTCAAAGAATTGGCAAAGGGGAAGTGAAGCTGAAATTGCAGACAGACGGCACACAATGGTTGAAGGAAGTCATGCAGGTACCAGTCTTGGAGATGAGTCTAATTTCTTCAGAAAATTTGGGTGATGAGAGATGCTCTATAACTCTCACAGCAGATACACTTGAATTAGATGGTGGTAAGAAAGTAGGTATTCTTTATCTATCTACTTATATTGTTGATTCACCTTCTGTTGCAGAGATGTGGCTTCATAGGCTTAGTCACATATGTAGAAGGAGAATGCAAGTTTTGAAGTGAAAGTCAGATGTCTTTGACAAGCTAAAGAACTGGAAAGCCTTGGTGTTCATGGAGGATATGACGGACAAAAATTAGGTGAGGGAATTGAATTATTCTGAGCAGGGCTATGTTGATTTGATTAGGATTTTGATCCATGGAGAGCTCATGGGTAAAAATTTATCACTCACAGACGAACACAGGTACTAGCGTCAGTCATACAGTAACCGATGTCCACAACAAGAAGATCGACGTCGGTCATGAAGGAATTGACGTTAGCAAAAAGGATACCGGTGTCGGCCAGAGAAATGACGTCGGCAGTCAGGGTCAGTGCAAGAAACTGACATCGGTCGGGAGCAGGCTGTGAGATGGCCGAGATCGGTCACTGGAATGGATATTGGGCAGATAGCAAGTTGTCAACAAGTCTCAAACGCTCATGTTGAGGTCAAAAAGGGTAAGTGAACCTCATATTCATTGTTCACCTTCTTTATATTGCTTATTGATGGTCAAGAGCCAGGAAGATGCGAAGAGGCAATGCAGGTAGAATCCAGATACAGTGGGAGCTTGGCATGGATAAGGAGTGTGAGTCCTTGGAGAAGAACCAAACAGGTATTTGTTGGTAGAGTTGTCAGCTGAAAGAAAGCACTGAGAGACGAAATGGATTCCCGTTTTAGAGAAGAGAGTGGATGGACACATGAGACAGAAGGCCAAGGTATATGGTCTTGAGGAAGCTGCAAGATAGTGGTACAGGTTTGACAGGGGGATGACTAAGCATGGCTTCAGTCAATGTCAGTGTAACTATTGTGTTTATCTTACCAAGTGGATAATGATTGCAACATTATTTTGTTACTGTATGTGGGTGATTTGCTAGCAGGTTTTGTACATACAGGGATTTGCTGAGCTAAAAGGTAAGGTTAGTTCAGAGGTATGTCATGAAGAATTTAGAGCAGCAAAATTCTTTGGCATAAGAGACATGGAGATTTGGTCTCCAGTGGGAGCTGATGTGAAGACGGTGTTGGCGAGGTTCATTACGCAGGATGCATAATCGGTAAGCACACCAATGGCTGGACAGTTCAAGCCTAGCTTGAAACAGGGTTTAAAATCACATGAGGTCTAGTGTAGACCTAAGTTTTTCCCAATCAGTGGGGGTTGTCAGAAAGTATGGAGTCAATTTGGGGAAGGAGTACTGGAGGGCAGTTCAGTGGGACTCGCAGCAGGGATTCTTGTTATGCAGGGTCAAGTTCTTGACTACATGGATATGTAGGTTCGGATGTGGCAAGTTACTTGAATGGCAGGTATACCATCACAGATTGTGTGGTGGTTGGTCTTCAGGATTGATCTTGAAGAGGAATACAAGCCAGGGAATAATTTAGATGGTGTACAGGTACAGGTACAGGTGCAACTATTTATCTCCAAGTGGGAGATTGTTAGGTTGTGGAGCTAAAAGCTTCACCAGGATGCAAACAAGAGAAGTTATGAAGGATGGAGAGTTGTGGGGAGTTGTAGAATCAGTTGTAGGGAAACTGGCTTCGGTCTGATCAGCCGACGTCGGTCAGATGGCAATGAGGAAGCAACCGACATCGATTACCAGCTGGCCAATATCGGTCATGGAGGAGCTGACGTCGGCAGCCTGTGCGTGAACAGGCAGTTCGCATGTTGATCCCAGAGAGTCTATTTTTGGACTGTTAGTTTACATGTTGAAGGCTAGTCTTAGTCTTGAGTTGCGTGTCTAATTATTGTAATTAGGTTAGTCTAATTATTATAAGCATGAGATCTATATATGGACTCATGGGCTATATTGTAAAAGTGTGCTAGAAAGCCATAGAGCTTTTAGAGAGAGCTAGATTAGCTCCTCCTAGTTCCAAAGGGGTGCTGAGAGTGTATGATCAGGGAGAGTTGCAAGGTCTGCAAGGTCAAGGAGCTGATCCACCGGGGTACTGGTTGAAGAATCATAAGGACTTGGTGAGGCAAGGACAAGGGTTCTTCAGGGGTGTAGAGATATCTACATTGGTGAGTAAGGTCTAGTGATTTGCAGGTAGCAGCAGAGAGCAGGAGATCTACTTGGAGTACGGTTGTGTACTTGGTGAACTGGCAGCATGTTACTGACTAGTTGGAGAGGTGAACATCAATTCTGTATTGGAGTTGATTGTTGTGACCGAGAGAGAGAGAGGGAAGAAGGTCTTGAGGCGTGGCAAACCTTTGAGGTGGAGGAAGAAGTGGCATCTTCCTTTTTGTATATTCTTCTGAGTGATTATTAATAAATTGTGTATTGTCTCTCATATTCCTGTGTTGTTTCATATTTCTAGTTACTTATTGATTCTGGTTAAATTCCATGTTTATTTGCTAATACAAGAAGTAATCATATGTGCTCTAATTGTTAGAGCAAGATCCTGACTAAGTAGGCATCGGAGCATGTTTATTGTTCTAGGTTCCTGACAAAATTAATATAATTATAGGGTCTTTTTTTCTCACCATCTTCCACCTTAGATGATCTAATCCCTTGCCTACATACCATGATCCCTTAATTATTTATTTGTGTTAAACCATACCCTTTTGTGCCACAAGCTTTGGTGAACACTAGATTAGTTTTATTTTATGTATTAGAAGACCTAGATAGGGTTATTGCATAATGTTATTTGACTGGAGGCTTTGGAACCCTCTCCTTTAGTATTGTATGATAAGATGTCATTGGTTAGGTTTAGCGGATCCAATTTTGTCATGCTTCCAATATACAAAGTATATTAGTAAATGTTAGTTAATTACCTTCTCTGAGATCGGATTTACTAAGTAGGATAATTTGTAGATCTATCTTAATATGTTGAATACACTTTATATATTTATAACCAGTATTCAATTTTTTATTTATTTAATAGTCTTCCCTTTCCTAGTTTGCTTTATGTATTCCTTGATATATATGTGATGTCCCCTTCACATATTTATATGTTTTCCATGTGCTTGATCATATGTGTTTATTGTGTTTTCGTATGCTCAATATGCATTTCATGTTCCTTATCATGTTTAATATACTTACACACCTGGTGTGATGATCATTATCCATATATTCATACTTTTGTTATGTTTCCATGATATTTTTGATTTAAATTATGCATCTTTTATGATTTACATATTCACTATGTGGTCATGATCCACTTATGGTATCTATTAGGGAAATATATTTCTGATCATGATCTTATGTTATATATATTTATGGACTAATGAATCACTATTATAATAACTCCAATAATATTTATGAGACACTATAATTTATATATCTTTAACTCACATGGGACAACATATACTACTGATGGGACAACATATACTACCGATGCTTTCAACATTATATAGTGTGTCCCTGACAAAGCCACAACAACCTCTTGCAAATCACCATTGTCCAAGGGAGAGATTGAGACTCAATAATTTCATCCAAAGGTAAGTATCTCTAACTTTTGCTATTTCATTTGATATATAGATGTTGTAAAAATTAAATAGGTTTTGAATGCATAACTCCTTGCTTAGATTGCCTCTATACTTAAAATTAGTATAACTATAGGGTCTTCTTTGCTTGCCATATTCCACCTTAGATGATCTAAGCCCTTGTCTACCTACCATGATCCTTTAATTGTTTGTTTTTGTTAAACCATATCCCTTTGTACCACAAGCTTTGGTGAACACTAGATTAGTTTTATTTTATGTATTAGAAGACCTAGATAGGGTTATTGCATAATTTTATTTGACTAGAAGCTTTGAAATCCTCTTCTTTAGTGTTGTATGATAATGCATCATTGGTTAGGTTTAGCAGATCCAATTTTATCATGCCCCCAATATAAAAATCATAATAATAAATGTTAGTTGATTACCTTCTCGGAGCTTGGATTTACTAAGTAGGATAAGTTGTAGATCTATCTTAATATGTGGCATACACTTTATATATTCATGACCATTATTCAATTTTTTATTTGTTTAATAGTCTTCCAATTCCTAGTTTGCTTTATGTATTCCTTGATATATATGTGATGTCCCTTTCACATATTTATATGTTTTCCATGTGTTTGCTCATATGTGTTTGTTGTGTTTTCTTGTGCTTGAAGTGCATTTCATGTTCCTTATCATGTTTAATATACTTACATGCCTGGTGTGATTTTCATTATCCATAGATTCATACTTTTATTGAGTTTACATGATATTTATGATTTAAATTATGCATCTTGTATGATTTACATTTTCACTATGTGGTCATGATCCACTTGTGGTATCTATTAGGGCAATATATTTCTACTCATGATCTTAAGTTATATATATTTATGGACTAATGATTCACTATTAAAATAACTCTAATAATATTTATTAGACACTATAATTTCCATATCTTTAACTCACATGAGACAATATATAGTATTGATGCTTTCAATAGCATTATGTTGCAGGGGAAATTTTTATTTTCTTCTGAAATGAGTCTCTCTAGGATTTATTTGCTTCACTCCTATAATTATGGACATAACTATATTCTATAGTTTCTAATGATCATCTTTACATATAGTCATACACAATATCTATATTGATTATGGGATTTAAGGCCTATTTGAGAATGACCTTAGGGATATGCCTAGTGACATAGTGATTCATATTTAGGGTGTAGAATCTTGTCTCTTGATGACATATAGGGTTGTGACTACACCTCACCTAGATATCTAATTTGATGGTATGATGGACCCATGAGATTTAAACTTCTTAATGTGGAAAAAGGAGTTATCATGTTACATTCAATTTCTATAATTAACATTTATTATTTTCCATTCACCTGTGTTTATGAAGAAAATTGGTATTATAGGTTCTATGACTAATCAATTTTAATTTCAAGATTTAAATCAATGATATCATTTTTGATATCCTTTTTATGTTTTAGTCTGAATTAGACACCTATGCCACTCACTTAATGGCTAAACACACCCTTCAAAGTGGAGAAAAAAATAGTATCCAAAAATTACCCCATGTCCTTTATTTTATTTTAAATAATGTTTGTTTGACATGTTTGTCTATGTATAGCTAATTTAGTCCAAATCAAATAATATTTTTGATTATTGTCAACTTTTGAAGCTTGGATTTATCTTTTCACACCCTTGAAACAAATTCCATTTTATCCATATGTAACTTTCAGTCCCCCTATCTAGACCATATCGTATAGTCCTAACAATCTTTTAATTTTGTCACATTTAGATAATAAAGCCCATTATCTCTTTTTTCTCTTTCTATTTCTAGAAGTTGGAAGTTGGCATGCTTACCAATATTACAAATTCAAAATTCAAATTCACCTATAAATATAATTTTTTTTAAGTCATTTCACACACAACCACTATCAATTAAACATCTAACATTTTAGCATATGTTTCTCACATGAGAGGCATATTATATAATTTGAAGGTTCCAAGAGATTTTGTTATTCTAATTCATGGGTTATGATTTCTAGAGGGCTAGCTAGTATAAACTAGACATCCAAACCCTAATGTAGGCACCCAATACTTATTTTCATTGCTATTATATAATATATTTAACTGTGACATGTATACAATAATTGGAATTCAAGATCTAAAGGCAGGGAAGTGAAGGGTAAAACCTAGAAAATAAAACCCATAAGTCAATTTTCGTTTTAATACAATTTTTGTATTGTAATGTTAGGATCTAGAAACTATATGAAGCAAAGTGTATATTCTTGGTAATTGTATTTAATCATATCTGAATTCTAGGTGATAGTTATCTTAGCTTCAATTGCATGTTTCCAAGTTCATATTTATGTGATAGGTCTTCTATAATGTTGTATATACATATACACCATTTTTATCCATCTATATTTATCGTATTAACATTTCATTTATGAATTATGAATTATTACTATATTTGCATTTATTATAATGCTTAATTAAATATATTTCATTTATAGAAATAGAAAAGCTAGTGGAACATTTAGATATTTCTATTTAAGTTCATTTTTAATCTATTATGAAGCTATAGGTGATATATAAAACAACCTAGCATAAGCCATGGAGTTTGGAGGGGCTTAATGTAGTGACCCCTTGGTCAAACACCAAAAGCATAGTACTTTTTGTTTTTCATTATGAAGTTTTGTAACCTATGACTAAATTTAGGAATCAATGCCTCTCATTAATTCTTTGATCCCAACTTTAATGATAAACTTACATAATAAAGTACTAAGCCTAATTAATTCTTAACACTAACAAGTTAAAAAATAAATAAAAAAATGAAATAGATATAATAAACCCTAATTCAATTTAGATAATTTTGATTCATTTAATGTAGAAACATAAAACATTAAAGGTACACAAATAGTCATGTTTGAAATACATCAAGATGACATAATACCGATAACATGATATTTTCAAAATGAAAGTACAACAAAGTTTTATAAGCATGCAATTCAATCCATATCACATTTAATTCAAATTTTATGCAAACATCTAGCATATGTTTCCATTTATTTTCACAAATATAAAGTACGTAGGAAACATATCCAAAATCTACCAGTTGACAAATAAAAGTACATCAACTAACTTTTAATAAATCAAAATGTTTGTATTTGATTTTTAAAAAAATCAATATGATAAGGATTGCCACAAGTATCAAGTAAAATTTATCAAGTGCACTACACATGCAACATATAGCTCAATAAAAAATATCCAAATTATCAACA
Organism: Torreya grandis; assembly: GCA_037957365.1. Taxonomy (NCBI): domain Eukaryota; kingdom Viridiplantae; phylum Streptophyta; class Pinopsida; order Cupressales; family Taxaceae; genus Torreya; species Torreya grandis. The sequence goes on from JARHVA010000913.1 coordinate 3,355,772, forward strand.
AGTTAGCATATAGGAGAGGAAGAACATCACCAAGGTATTTTTCCTCCAAGAATAGATCTTGACTCCCTCATACACCCCCTAAATAGGATTTTCCCTAACCATCAACAAGGGTAGAAGATGTGATAAGCCATCCAGTGAAAGAATCAGAGAACCATGTGCAACAACAAGTAATAGTCACCATCATAAATGCAGTCAAACCAATTAGAACCAAACAATATAATATATAACCTTCATCATCTACATGAAAATATTAAAAATAACATGTACACAATGTGATGAACAATACTAAATGACTACAAAAAATATGTTTTGGACAAAGACTTAATGATTTGGTAATAACAAAACCCCTATTACTCTACCTAGTGCAAAATAGGTTTTCTAGAGAACATTGGTAACCTCAAGTGTTTCTAAGTCCATTATCCATAATTCACAACCATCTCAAAAATAAACTCATAGTTTTGAACTAAACAAAGTTGAACAAGTCTCAAAACATCAATCCATATTAATTTCCCAAAATAAGGGAATAATAATATACTCACAAATAATCATGCCACAAAACAAGCCAATCAAGGATAAAACACATGATTTTTTCCATGCAAAGCTAACAATACATATCCAACATAATATTCCTCTCTCTCTCTCTCTCTCTCTCTCTCTCTCTCTCTCTCTCACACACACACACACACACACACACACACACACACAAATCTACCTAAGGTTTAAGAAAATTTCATTATTATCCTTATATCCTAACATGCCATACATCATATCACATAAAATTAAAAGGAGGGGAGAGTTATGAAAATAAGTAATAGTCGATGGTGTTGGGAGTCTATAAGAGCAAATCTCCCATGAAATCACCCAAAACCTATCAATTCCACCTCCATACCAAACCAATCAGACCTGCATAAAATTCAAAATCTTCCAAGTCACATGATCAATCTATTTTAAATAAAGGATGCCTTAGTTAAAATTTAATGAATCATAACCTTATATTTCATTAGATATACATGTTAGGAAAACAAAAAAACACTAAAATAGAGATTAAACAATGGAAAACTACCAATAACTTCAAAAAGTGAACAAGTCCTCTACACAACCTCTAAAATGTACTCTAAGACATCTCATTCCATGCTTATCCATATCAAAATCAAAGAAAAACATAAAACAATGTAGTCTCTCCATGAAAGTGATATGGGAAATTTTGGGAAACCATTGGGAACATTTTCTTCACAAAAATGCACATTCCATTTTCCTATCACACTTAGTACAATACAATATTACACAATTTTTTATTCCACAAGAATGACCCAAGGTGCAATACTTCCATAATCAAGCAAGATCACACATATATGAATTGTTGCTTAATATCACAATCCACTAGGGTTAAAGCATAATAGTGGATACCATTTCTTGGCATAAAGAGGCAACTGACACTCCAAAATGCCTCCCAAAATACTTGGAATAGTTAGATGATATTTATACAACATATGCTTTTTAGATCAAATATATAAAGACGTAGTGCATCCAAAAAAATTTAAAAAAAAATTATGTATTTTTTAGGTTTTTATTTTAATTTAAAAAAAAATTGTTTTGGGTGCCTAAGGGGGATAAAATATTGTACTTTTACATCCTAATAAGGTTTGAAAATACACTAAGGTAAGTTGTAAGTTGTTTGGAATCCTCGTCTTAATATTTCTTTTGATTTTCACCCCTTGGCTTGCTTATTTGCCTTCCTTATCTTCTCCTAATTTCTCCTCTTGGATTCTTCTCTTGCTTGATTGAGTTATCTTTGCTTCTTATAGGTATGGCTCCTTGAATTCATCCTTGTATGATCTCCTTCTTCCAAAAAATGATAAAAATTCCAAAAACATTATAAAACATTGGGCAATGCACATATGAAGAAAATTCCCCTCTCTACATTGGATAACTCTAGGGGAATGGCATGTGAGGATCCTAACACATTACTTTTTGAGTTTGACATCTTGTGTCAAAGTTATGACTAGAATATAGATGCCCAAAGGTTGAACTTATTTCTATCCACTCTAAAGGACACAACCCTCCAATTGTTTATGGGACTAAGAAATAATATAGTCGCTAACTAGAATGATATGAATGAAAGGTTTCTCTTCAAATACTAGGACTGCAATAGCGAAAGAGACCTTAAGGGAGATGACATATTTTGAATGTCACAAATAGAAGATGAGTCGTTGGAAGATTATATGGAAATATTCTTGTTCAACCTACAATAGTCTAAATGAAATAAGTTGGACTAGCAATCCATAAAATTGATATAATTAAAAGGAATTAATGAATAATGCCTATAAGCTTTAGATTTTATGAGTAGTGGAGATGTAACACAATCATCATTCGATGATATCATCATCCTATGCAACAACTACTCAAGGTCTATAATGAAGAAGACCCAAAATAATATGGCATTTCCATTGTCATCCTCTAAATCTACTAATGGAGTCTCACAGATGGAAGTTAGTAATTTTATGTAGGACATGTAACATGACACCATTATTCATTTGGATACATAACTTGACACATTGCATTCACAAAGGAAACAAGAAGAAGTGGAACAAGCATTGGATACATATTGCTTGGATTGACATAGGAAGAAAATAAAATATAGCTTTCATGTTGCCTATGTAAAAGTGTCAAAAATAATAGAGGAAGATCCTGATGCAACATAATTACACATAATATGAGGATAAGGGTATCATATCTTTTATGTAGCTCAATGAAAACCATGGTCTCAAAGACCACAAAATAAAGGTATGCCATCAAATTCTATAGCTTTTAATTATGCTCCTCATTATAATTGGTTTGCATCAAATCCTTGGATCCTAATACAACCCCAAAACCAAAATTATCCTTAAAAAGCTCTCAATATCAGGCCAATTGAAATCTATTTCAAAACCGAAATTGGCCTCAACAAAGCTCTCAATTATAGGCTAATTGGCAACATTTTAACAACCAAAATTGGACATAACAAAAATTTCAACCTCAAGCCAATTGTAAACATTCCAAATCCAAATCATGGCAGCCAAAAAATCATAATAATCAGTGTTACCTACACTCCAACCAATGGAAACATCCATGGAAGGTAGATCAACCATGACCTAACCAAAACATCAGTTTTCAACAAATATCACAATCACACCTACAATAACAAGAAACATTAATGCCAAATAATTATGCTCCACCTTTGGCTAGAGTCTTTAATTGCCTTCCCAATCCACTTTTAATCTCAAGAATAAGTTGACTTAACTGACATATAATAATGAAGTAGTAATATACCCAACCTACTCGGTAGAAGTTGGCAATGTACAAATTTGTTCAGGAAGGACCCTCTCAAATCCCACCCACCCATAATAATAGACTCTATTGAAGACATCCTAGATACCATAAATAACCCATCACCACCAAATAAAACCCCCACTCTAGAACCAAGCACATTCATTGGCTAATAAGAACTTAATAATCCTCCTTTTTTAGAAAATTAAAACTTCAAAAGGAGGAGTTGAAAGCTGAATTTGACTTTGTAAGTCAACTTAAAAAATGTTTGTCAAAATTTCATTATTTTAAGCAATTAAGGATGTCCCAATTTACACCAAGTCCATTTGAGACCTATGCCTCAATAAACTTGGTCAGAAAAGGAAAGACCTAAAGACTGTCCAAGTAGTTGGACAACTTATAGATATTATGTTTGGGAAATATAGTCCCACCCAAATACTCTAACCTAGGTAGCCTAATTGTTTATGTTCACATTAATGGCACCCTTATCCAAAATACTTTGATAAATTTAGGGGAATCCATTAATGTGATAATAAATGAAACCATGTAAATCCTCAAACTTATAGGCCTTTGTCAAACTCTTATTGTTCTACAAATGGTAGACAAGTCAACTATTAAACCCGAAGGAGTGATTGAGGACCTTATCATCACAGTAGACTCATGGGATTATCAACTAATTATATGATATTGTACCTAAAGGCTCACTTAGGAAGATATCCTCTTATCCTAGGATTACCTTTGTTGGATACAACAAATTGATTCATTAGCTTTAGGTAAAAGAATATGCTTATTTCCAATGGAAATACCATCAAAAAACTAATATTATACCCACAACCCATCCTTCACCTAAAGTAGACCAAAATCATTGACTAGAAGTTAACAATGAGGATCACACTCCTATAAAAACCTTGTTGACAATTGATCAGAAACCATATTTACAAGAAGAAGAAGAAGACACATTCATTTCCAATATCATGAAAAATACTTATAACAATGACCTACATGTAGACAATATTTTGGAATGTACATTGTGTCCCCTTTGTAATACCTTTCCAAAAGAAATCCTTGGACTCTAGGGGAGATATTATAACTTTCCATCAACTTTTACCACATCATTACTACCTTAACACTCTAATAGGTACTATTAAATATATGGTGTCATGATCTAAATAAGTAAACATAATTCCATGATGACCTCTCAACATTAACAACAAACTAGAGCCACAACAAGAAACCCAATTAATCACCATACAACAAAAACACAAAAGTTCCCTTGCATGGGATTACCATGATATGAGAGGAATGCACCCATACCTATGCATTCATCACATATATATCAAAGAGGAATGTACGCCCATCTAGGACCATAAAGATGGATGAAGCCTATTATTCAAGATATTATGAAAATTGAGTTACAAAATCTCTTGGATATAGGCTTTATCTATCATATATCTGACAGCTAGTGGGTATCACCCCTTATCATTATGTTAAATAATTTTGGTAAATTTCTCATTTGTGTGGACTAAAGATAACTTAACAATGTCACAAGGAAATACCACTTCCCCTTTACATTCACTAACCAAGTTCTTGACAAACTTTCAAGAATGAAGTACTTCTCTTCCTTATATGGTTTTATTGAATATAACAAGATCACAATCCCCCAAGGACCAAGACAATACCCAATTTACATTCCCTTGGACATGTATGCATACTCGATCCTTACATTTGAGTTATGTAATGCCCCTTTCACCTTTCAGAGGGTTATCTTGAGCATTTTTTATGATCTATCCCATGATTATGTAAAAATCATACAAATGACTTCACGATCAATGGTAATTATTATGAATAATCCATCGATATATTAGAATAAATTATCCAACATTATTAAGACAACATTTTTTCAATGAATCATGATAAGTGTTACATACTTATACAATAAAATATTATATTAGAACACCTTATTTCATTTGCAGGGATAAAAGTAGACCCTACTAAAGTGGAATTCCTAAAGAACCTACCAACACCACAAAAACAAAGAGATGTTAGAAGCTTTTTAGGGCATGTAGGATATTACTATAGATTCATCAAATATTTCAGTAAGATAACAACATCATTATTTGTTTTATTAGTAAAATTTATTGACTTTGTGTTGACTAATTTATGCCAAGAAGCATTTTAAACTCTTAAAAATATACTAATAAAAACACCAATTCTATGAGGTCTAGACTAGAAATTTCCCTTCCATATTCATATTGATGCCTATAACATAACACTTGGAGTTGTACTTGGGAAAAAAGATGAGACACTAGATTATGCCATATATTTCAGTAGGTAAAACATTCAAGTAGTAAAACTCATTTACACAGTCACATAATTTTTTTTTTTTTTGCAATAGTAGATGTTATAAAAAAATTATGACTCTATATTACCATTTACCCTATCTTTATTCACACTAATCAATCTGAAATTAAATAATATTTGATAAATAAACCAAGAATAAGTAGTAAGATAATCAAATGGTTATTATTGTTATATAAATTTAATATTACTATTGTATATAGACCTATAAAAGATAATGTAGTTGTAAAATTCTTATTAAGTTTAACATCTAATGAACACAACTCATTAGTAGATGACTCAGTTCCAAATGAACATCTATTTGGCTTATCTACTAACACTCCTTGGTTTGCAGATATTCATAATTATTTGGTTATAGGGAAACTTCCTCCACATATTTTGTTGAAAGAGAAATGTAATTTGGTGGAAAAAAACATCCCTTATTCATGGATGTCAGGGTATCTCTTTTGCACTAGGCCTGACTTAGTCATGTCTAGGTGTGTAAGAGAAGATGAAGTGTTTGATATCCTCCAAGCATGACATGATGAACCCTATGGGGGAAATTTTATAGTAAAATGGATGGAATATAATATCCTTACTACCTAGTAATATTATCCCATGTTATAAAATTATGTTATTACATACTCCTGCTGATGTCAATATATGGGTAAACCCACACATTCAAATGAAATGTCTCTCCAACCACAACTAGTCTTGGAACCTTTTTAAAAATAGGGAATTTACTTTGTTGGCATTATAGATTCACCTTTGGAGGAAAAATGAGTACATATTGGTATGTATTGAATACCTTACTAAATGGGTAGAGGTAATATCTTTGACACATGCATGGGATGAAAAGGCAACAAAATTTCACTATGAATATATTTTCACACGGTATGGAATTCCAAGGGAAATAATCTCAAATCAAGGACCATAGTTTTACATCTAATCTAATTGCATCCCTTGTTAAAGAGTACGAATTCTAGCATAAATAATCTACTCCACATCACCTATAATCTAATGACCAAGTTAAAGATGCAAATAGGGAGTTGGAAAACCTTCTAACCAAAATGATAGTTGCACATTGTCATGATTGGTCATAACAGCTTCTAGAGGCAGTATGGCCTATAAGATCACTTATAATACCACTACAAGGTTTACACATTATGAGTTGGTCTATGAAAAAAAGGTTATCCTTCCCATATAATTCAAACTCATAACTCTAATGACTACCTTAGAACTTGGTATGGATATGTCTAAAGCACAAATAGAAAGGACTATGCAATTCAACATCCCAAATGAACTCTGAAGAGAGGTTTTAAAATATAAAAATATCATTCAAAAATAATAGATTAAGTGGCATGATAGGTTCATCAAAACAATGAAAATTTAACCTAGTAATTGAACCTTACTATATAACCCAAAATACAAGGATCATAAAGGAAAACTTCATACGAGATGTCTCGATCCATACAAAATAAAAAAAATTTTGAAAATGGAGCAATGAAGCTACGTATAATTGATCCCATGAGATTTTATCAAATGGTCAATATTCACCGCCTCAAGCTTTACAAAAAACCCATCTCAAAAGAAGAGTTGATTTAAAGAATCATCAAGGAAGAAAGACCTTGAATGTATACATGGAGCTCTCCCACATATCAAATGAGCATTATGGTTCAACTTCTGACTTTTTGCAGGATCTTGTTGAGCATTAGAATGGGTCCTTCAGCCCAACCTATCTGAGGTAAGGTATGAACACCACATAAATTAATTTTTGGTCAGAAAACCAACTTATTAGCTAACTAAAACTAAATAAAATGGCCCTGAGTGGAAAACCATCTTGTTGTCCACTTATGAGTAAAAGTAAAAAAATAAAAAAATAAACTAAAATTAAAAGTAATACATAATAAATAAATTTTAAGTGTCACTCGAATATTTTCATGTGTTACGAGCCTATTTAAAGGTGATATGGGTAATTTTCTATTGACCTACAACACCTTCAACAACAAAATTTGTATTGAACTGCATAAGCTACAAGACCAAACCACAACACTTATAACAAAAAATTGCAACACTTGTAACATTAATTTATTTTACTACATAAGCCTTTTCTAGTAGGATAGATACACCCTAGATCTCATGGAGGTCTCATATTCTAACTTCAAATTACTATTTTTTATGACGATTATAGTCCTTATTGTTACTTAGTTGAAATATTTTGCATTTGTACAAGCACAACAACTGTAGGTCCCCAATATGGACCTATAGCTACTACTTCTTATTCCCTTTTTCAAAATCCTCATTCTCATACTACCAATTTATTATTTCCATTTCACATGTATTCATTATTCTTATGCTCATAATGGTGGACATTCAACAACTTTGTGTTTGTTTAAGTATTGATGGTTTCATGATAAGGAATCTACTTCAAAGATTTGTTTTCAAAAATTCTTGGTGACAAATCTAATCATCATGAGGAAAAATTCACCATGAAAACATCATTTATATACTACCAACTATCCTATGGTATTACATAATAAATACACACATTGAGGGTTACTGTCAAAGATTCTAAAGTTCTACTTTCAGCTACCTGCAACATTGATGCAATTGGTAAGCCAATGTATCAAGTCAAGAAACTATATTGGTCATTTATGATAGTTATGTTTTATAAATTTATTAATTATTCTATTTTTTTACTTATTGGTCTGCCATCTACATTTATGTGTCACCCTATGACACATGTGAATACCCCATTATACCTTTGCATACTCAATTTCCACTTTGCTTTCCACATCATATCCAATTACCACTATACTATCATCCCATTGTTACTTCATAATAAAGTTACCCCTATTTATGATACTAGCCACAAATTCATTTGCCATAACCTTTTTGTAATTCCTTCCCTTACATTCCATTGGCTATATGTGTAACCTATGGAATTAAAATAAAAAGGAGATGGATGTTTCACAAGTATCACAACAAACATGTGATATGGACAAAACATGATGAGTATGATATGATTGTGCTGTAAAATTTGAAAAACCATAAATGGTTATTATCATCCATCCTCCTAGATCAAACATTCCATTCCTTTTTAAAAATTGAGTCATTTTAAAATTCCACAAAATTATAAAAAAGTAATAGGGATTGGACGAGTAGTCACTAAGCAAATATACAAAGATATAGAAAAAGATGGGTAGAAATATAAGAAGAATGGAACTCAATGACTGCATAATTTTAAGAGATAATATAGAGGTGATGGTCATCTTTTAGAATGCATGTTGGATGAATTTAATATAAAATCTTACAAGATATGATTGGAACATTTCCCATGTTTTTATCAAATCATATAAGATGATAGAGCCAATATCAAAGGCCTAGAGATAGTTTTAACTAAGGATCTAAAATTTGAAGTTACTAGCATACTTGCAATAGGAGAGATGTGGATAGAAAGACGTGTAGTTGCATAAACTAGAGTAAGGTTTTGTAGGCCAGAGGAAGTGTTGGAATATGATGCACAGGGCACAAAAATGTTGTCACTTCTTTCTCCATGGCACATGGTAGCTAAATTTTTCATCAAGTATTTTACATGTGAAGGTAGGAAATCCTTTGTATACACTCCATATTTTAATATTTTAAGACATATTAGGCATGGAATTCTAGAAAATGTGCCTAATTATTTCCTACATCTTCTAAGAATAAATGCTATGTAATATCAAAGGGGTAATGTCTCAATCCTATCTTGTCATTCTTTTATCACAATCATAGTTAAAAGGGTATTGGTTGATAAAATACTAAACATGTCATGGGAAAAAATTATCTCATTACCCTATCTTCCACAATAATCTATTTCCAAACCTAGAGTACTTGAGAGGGTCACACCTATATCATATTCTTACCCTACTAAAAATCAAAAGATTTTAGAAACCTCTTCCAACAGACCTCAATGACATTCTCATTAGTTGAGGGAAAAATGCAATGAAACCCAACCAATCCTCTTAAAAAACTATCATGATTAAAATCTCATCAAAAGAAGAAAATTATGAACGGGAAAAACCTAGTAGCAATTAAAGAGGAATTTGAGGAAGATATGAGTGAAGAATAAACCAGTGAAATCATAGAATCCATAAAGGTAAATGAGGAAAACCTGTAGTAGAGCAAGTGACTCAATTAGAAGGGAAAAATGAACATGTAGAAAAAGAAGAAGGTAGAGAAAAAAACCTTGGGAAACATGATAGCCCATGTTTCTCTTAGAAAAACCTTGAGTGACTATGAAAAAATCATACTTGTATATGAATAAATTAAGTTGTTAAAGGAAAAAATACAAGGATTAAAAGTAAAAATCAGTGGATTGGATGCATTGGCACAAGTGGCAGAGGAAGAAGAAAGAAACAATGAGGCAAAATGGCTTATAAATACTAAGATACCATCACTTGCAACACCTACACCTCAAGAACTACTAGCCATCTCCACTCTTGAATAACTTGCAAGCATAATTACATAAGAAGAGGCTATTACCACATATATCAAGGAGGGACTTGTAGTCCCCTTTGTATATCCAGGTATGTCCAATGTGTCTATCGAATTTCTTGTAGATTTTATATCTAGATGGGAACATCAAAGAATCATTGCCATTGTAAGGTTAGAATGGTATATACAACATAAGTAAAATGTTGATGAGTTAGTAAAAGATAAATAATCCTTAGGGTAAAAAAATAGAGGAGAAATATGCAAAAAATATTGAAATGGAAATGCTTATCCAGACCATAATTAATTTTCACCAAGGTATGTTAAATGTCTATACAAATTTTGTACTGTAGAACACACTCTAGGGTCTACACAATGTATTTGAAGTAATAATTCATACATATCCAAATAGGCAAGATAAACTCTAGAGAGAAAGACTACATGGGAATTCCTTTGTCCTTTTGTGAGGTTTGTTTCTATGGCTCAGTTGAAATATGGGATTTGTTGTGAGTTATTTCAATATATCTTGGTAGTCACCTTGAATTACAAGTGGAATCCCAATGTTTTTGTTGGGGATGTTCAACAGAGGGCTTATTATTCTTACTTAAGAAATGAGATCAGAAGAAAACAAGAAGTATCAACTTATTATATAAAGGAGTAGTTTATTCCTTTAAACCTTAGAATAAAATATGAGATGCCCAAGATGATTATCAAATGATGGAATACTTTAACCATGATTCCATAATTCAACAGGGTTGTATAAATAGCTAGGTGAGAGGCTATAAGTTAAGTTACAACTCTATCCAATCAAAATTTTAAAGAAGACTATGATACCTATAAGGAAATGTGGATAAATCTTACTCCTCCCCTACAACAAAGAAGATCCTACTTTGTATACAACTTTAGGGCTGCCAACAAAAGGCTTAATACATATATGGATTTATTAAGATGATATATTATTGGTTGGATTGGATTGAAATTTAGAATGTTTGTTCTTTGGTCCCCCATCCCTTCATTTATAGGTATTGAGATGATTGATGAGTAGGAAGAAAAGAGGAAGTGGAAAAATTTGGTATAGGATAAGGGATATTTACCACCTAATTCAATGGGAGATACAAAACCTTGTGGTATAAGAGTACTTTGTGCCCATTTCATGTAACAATACACACCTTATTGAACCAATTATGGTATAAGAGTAATTTGGGTGGTGTGCTCGATCCTTGAACTTGGAAATGGTGTTACGTGGCTCCTCCACGGGGGTGCATGATAACAGATTGATCCTTGTGGCATTTGATTCGCCCTCGGACTTGCATTACACCATCTTTAGCATGGAATATAACTAAACTAAACTAAACTAACTCTAATATAGACCAGGCCCTATCTATTCTCTCTGGGAGGGCCCCTATCTAATAATCTATAGACGTCTCGTATGTATATAGTTAGATAGATAGATAGATAGGGGCACTCCCCCTCTAACTAGATATGGGTAGGCCCCCCCTCTGTTTAGATAGGGATAGAGAAATCTATAGAGGGGGCCCTCCCCATATATAGTTAGAGGGGGTCGAGGGCCCCCTAATCCTAATAATTAATATCTAGATCTGCCCCCCCTCTATATAGATATGGCCGACCCCCCCTCCAATCTATAGGGCCCTATTGAGATAAATGGCTCTGGGAGGCCGAGGGGGGAGGAGGGCATTTCTGCTCTCAACCCCCCCCAGATCTGATCTCTATAGATGGGGATGGGGCTAGATGGGGAGAGGAGGGAGAGGGCGCTTTCAGCGCTCGATCGGGCCTATGTCCTTCCCGTGTCGATCCCAGATAGTAGATAGGGGGCCGTCCCGCTTGTTTAGATGCTCTTTCAAGATCCTAATCCTAAGAAAGCGCTTTCAGTTCAGTCCGGTAGAACGCGGGTCTCCAAAACCTGATGCCGTGGGTTCGAATCCTACAAAGCGCGCTGATGCCGTGGGTTCAGATCCTACAGAGCGCGAAGTGAAGTAGTTCATGGAGTAGTTTAGTTCATAAAGGAGTTCTAGCTCGGTCTTGTATCCATTATTGGGCATACGAAATATTGACTCGGCCTTTCAATTCCAAATGAAATATTTTCTATGTACTTAACAAATACAATGAGATTTTTCTACGGACTTTGCAAATACAATGCATTTATCTGTGCACACTGTCAAAGACAAAAATCACCCATTGATTGCCACGTGTCACCCCTTGATTGGTCCATTTGGCGTGTCCACATTGTGTTACGTCATCTTGTGACACCACATTTTTCCCTGTTGCAAGAAAACTTCAACAAACCATATCTTTTGCATACGGTGTCCATTTTGCAAACTGTGAAAAGTGTTAGAAAGCTCTCGATGAGCTCTACATTGTGAAACCATTTTATCAGAATATGGAGACTTAATTTCTTAACAAATGGAGAGATCCACCTGGATCAAACCTCCCCACTAAGTGCTTTTGGACCCCAAAAGCATGGTCTCCATTACAAATGCTTCTGCAAAAACATCACTGCAAGATATCATAGTAATGATTCAAAATTCAAACTGAATCCTTGAAATGCCAGTGAAAAACAAATATCTACCCATTACCACATTATAGATAGAAACAAACTGTTTGCTCAAATGTTGCATCTCAAGAATGGTGTATCTGCCAATCACTGCAAATTGTTCACCAAGTGCAACTGCAAACCAATTTGTTAGTGTAATACTTTTACACGCTATTTGTAACCACAATTGACAGTTACAATAAAATTCTCAAAATGAATAAGGGTCTTATAAAATGTGCAAATATCATGCATGGCTACAAATAGTTTGTATAATTATTACAATTACAAACGGTGCCCATAAAGCGTCTTATAAGCCTTGTTGAGTGAATATTTTGTCATCAACTAACTAATCCTTACGCCACAAAAAGTGTATATCAACCACAACACAAGGAGATTTACGCCACAAAAAGTGTGGGTTTACCACATTTGGACGAGGTAAATTTATCCTCTCATCAAGGGGAGGTTCCCTATGAATATTTATATGCTATATGTATATATATAAGTAAGCAGAAAATAATACTCAGGGTAGTATAACAGCATCCACCTCTCTTTTTTCAGAGGTGATGTCCAAGGAACAAGAGAAATAAATCCTGGTTGTTGGCTAAGAACATTCCTCATTTTTCAGGAATAATATGCAGCCTAGAATATAAAATCCCCTGAAGGAGGTAACAAAGTCCACAAGAAAAACCCACATAAGCACAAAGTCTTCCATTGTCTCCTTTGCTGATTCAGAATATGTGTAACCGTAGAGTGAAACAAAGCACAAAGTCTTTGCCTAAAACTACAAAAGATTAAATGATCACTAAGATAAAAGTAGCTCAAAGTCTTTCTTTTATCTTTTAGAAACGTCCTTAGATAATATCAACACACACACTTTGCTTATTAAATCAAATAGATAAGAGATTATCAGGAAAGAGGACATAAGAACCACTTCCTAAATAACACAAATTACTTCAACACAAAGTCTGAAATAAACCTGCTTCTCATTCATTTGATAAAATATGATTTACAAGTTGAGCACAAAGTCTCAAGAAGTGTCTCAATTTTAGCAGAGTTTTTGCTTTCAATTATCAGAGATATATTTACAAAAGAGGTCCCCTCTATATATAGGGAGAAACCTTCAAAATTAAAAAGATTAAAATATAAAAATATCTATTCAAAGATGAGTTAGCATTGACTTTGGGATATTTTCTGAATTTTTCACATGTAATTACATATTACAAAAGTACACGTGAAAATGTCCCAAGTCAATTACAAAGTGCATTTTGAATAAAGCATGGAAGAACAGCTTCAATCTTTATTTCCTGTCTTCTTCATTGTCTTTGACTTCTTCAGAGAAACTTCTGCAAGAATCATGATTGTGCAATTAGGGGAAAAATTAGCAATCTAGGAAAACTGCACATTTAAGTGATCATGACTAGGGAAATGCGCTTGAAAACGCTGAGGCGAAAGCAGGTCAGAAAGTGAAAGAAAAGGGGAGCGGGCACAGAAAATAGGAAAAATGAAAATTTCCCAGAGTTAGAAAAAAAATGGGGAGAAAGAATGTAGGGGCGGCAAAAATTACTGCCCTTGCATATTGGAGAAGTTCTTGTGCATAGGCATAAAAAATTGTTGCCTATGCACGTCAGGGAGAAAGTATGTCGGTGGCAAAAATTACCGCCGACGCATGTTGAAGAAGAACGTGTAAAGGCGGCAAAAATTGCCTCCCTTGTACCTAGAGGAGAGAAAATGGGGATGCATGGGCAACAAAATTCGCCACTCCTGCATGGAAGAGACTAAAAGATGCAAGGGCGGCAAAAATTGCCGCTCTTGCATGACGGATGCAAACACTTGTCACATTCCACCGAGTTATAATGAGACACGTGACATATTCCACTGCACTTTGTCTTTTTCCATCAGACACTTTTTTGTGGGCTTTTCTCTTTAGTCGGGCTTTTCCTTTGCTTTCTGCTTTTGTCTTTTCCAACTTTGTCTCTTCCTGCTGCGATTTGAGCTATCAGGCTATCTTTCCAGCTAGTCGCTTGGACCATGTTGAACCTTGAACCCGTTGAACCACTTAAAGTTCATCAGTTCATTAGTTCATTTTGTCTCTTTGTTTTATTGCTCCTTGCTTCAATCGCTTCTTCACTCTTTGGTTGAACCATCTGTTGAACCACTTGTGTGCCACTTTTCCTTTGACTGAGGCCGCCTTTAAACTTTTGAACCACTGCAACCCAACCTCTGCAAGGGCACTTGCCTTTTTTGCTTTGGGGCAGCCCCTTGAACCTTTCGATTGAACCAACTTTGGTTCAACGGTTCAACAGTTCATCCTTCGTTATTTGGCTAAGTCCTTTATTCTTTTGAACCAAGTGCATTGAACCAACTTGGTCGTTGAACCCATTGAACCTTTGAACCTACTAATCTCAAGCATGTTGAGTCCATAGAAACATATTTTTAGAGTCTGTAAATTTTTGGAAAAGCTTTGAAAAATGAAGAACTAGAATGCTCAAAAGAATTTTTGAGAAGGGAAGAGATAATTTTGGCCCTACAGGACCAAAATAGCTCGTGTTGTTCCAAAAATGAGTGACATTTTTGGGGAACAATAGTGGGCTCCAGTTGGAGAACTTCTTTCTGTTGCAAAAATCGATTGAAGGGAGTAGAATCCAAAATCTCCAGTGCTTTAAAGCATGGCATTGGACTATGGAGTCATGCTACTCAAAAAAAAAGGCTCCAAAAAATGAAAATGAAAAGCACAAAATAAAACTAAAGACTATACAAATATACATATGTACAGATGATCTTATCTGATGCCTCAAGATTTGAAGCACTTCAAATGCTGCCCACTGTGTGACAATGAAAATGGTTTGCCATTCTGATAAACTAGCAAGAAGCCATTTTACCCCAGAATCGGTGACGGGTGAATGGAACTCTCCACTAGGAATTCAATCTCCTGTGTCTTCCTCTTGGTTCTCTTCTCTTGCTGCCCCTTGGCAAGACTTGTTTTCTAGTCTGAGAACCATGAATCTTGGATCTCCTATAGAGTCCCTTTTTCTGATTTTGATGGGCAGCAACTTGGTCTATTACCATAATTTGTTGTTCTGATAGTCCAGTCCAGCACATGTCTTGATTGTCCCCTTCAAACGCCTGGCAAACCACTGGCTTGGCATCTTATTTGTCTCGAGTAGCTCCCCATTCAAGTAATAGAGATTCATACCTGACAGTGTTGTTGGTGTTTCTAAATTGCAATTCGTGTAAAGAAAGAAGAATATCCCCCTTAGGAGATATCAACACCAACTTGGCCCCAGCACCTGTAGAGGAATTACTGCCATCCATTTCTCGGATCCAAACATCACTAAAAATGGATCTTCTGTCAGATTTCTCTTCATTAGAGATGGAAGATCCTTTTGCATTTGTATTGTGCCCTACCAATCCTTCTGATGTCTAGTTTGAATCAATTCCTGGATCACCACCTACTGGACTTTCATCTCTAGGAACATGGACGTCCTCCGTGGTCAAGAAGTAATCACCCCTGCCTGAAAACTCAAATAAAATTTGAGCTTCAGGGGCTGACGTTTGGGTCTTGACATCTTGTACCAACTTGTCCAACTGATCGAGGTTGGACTGTAGGACTTCAAATTCATTCATTTGAATTTTGGTCTTTTTGACATGATCAGTTATGTCAAATGAATGAATTGGACTAGGCACAAAGGATGGGAGTTTATCCTTTTGGTTTTTGGGAGGGGCGGGAGAACTGGACTGCGAAATTGAAGTAGAAGTTGCAGAACTGTTTGGGATACTTACTTTTCTCACAATTACTGGGTCCTTTAGCTGGAAAGGAAGAGTGGATCCCCGCTTAGCAATTAAAACTATTGGTTGAGGTCACTCCTCTATTTCTCCTTTATCAGCTTGTTGAGCTGACTGATTTTGGGACTAGGTGATCACAATATATGATCCTTCGGATGCTCCACCTTTACTTCTAGGTTCATCCTGGTAATCTAGAAAACCAATGTGGGAGTCGCCAGCTGATTCTTCTTGATCCTCCATGAAGAGACCAGCATCATTTTCTTGCTCGAACTCAGGGTGAAAATAGGAAACATGTTCTGTTTTCAAATATCCCACTGCTGAGTTGGTTGGAGGTGCTTCAAGGGCAAAGTTCCTCTGTGGGGGAGGAAGATGATTTGGTTGCCCTTGACTTCTGATAGCGTTACCTTGATATGGCTGATTGAGGAATGTCCTCCTTGGTATATCTTTATATAGAGGAGCAGAAGACATACCTTGTGCCATTTGCCTTTTCAAGGCTAGCAATTCATTTGCCAGCTTTTGCACCATTGGATCAATGGTGACTGTGGGTGAGTATTCAGAAGATGAAGAGGGTTTGCCTCTATTTGGGTCTCTTCTTATCTTTCCTACCAAAATAAGGTCATCTTTTAGCTTAGTAGCCAAGTCTTGAGCAGCCTCAAGGTCTATGTGTCTAGCCCGTCTCAACAGAAAAGTCACTTCATGTAGCTGTGAGTTGATAAAGAAACACATGAGATTCTGAGGTGTCAACTGGGCAATCATGGGAATCATATGCCTCAGCTTGTTGAACTTGGCAATGAATTCCCTCATAGGCTCATGAGGTTCCTTCTTCATCTGAGTGAGCTGGGCTAGCAAAGCATGCGCATCCTCTGTAGGCTTGAACCTGGCTTCAAACTTGGCTTTGAGTGTATCTTAGTCAGTCACTAATCCATCTTGTAGATGGTAGAACCAGTCTACAGCAGCACTTTGTAGTGTCTCCATGAACAACCTGACTGCTATGTCTTCAAATTCCACCCCTATTACGCCACAGGCTATGCTGAAAGCTGCAATGTGTTCATCAGGATGAACTTTTCCATCACCAAAGAATTTGGAGAAATTTTTCCTTGAACTGCATGGAAGCTCATGCAGAGGTGGAGTCAAGTTGAGTGGGCCAAAAGAGTATCCCCAGGGGCCTCGAACTGCCATGATTTAACTATGAAAAATAGGGATAACAAATCTAGGTGAAGTGGCTAGATTGCAGAACAAAAATAGAAAAGAACTGGCCCTGCTTCAGCTTGAGGCTTCAAATTGCACACTCTTTTCCAGCAGCTCTAGTTTTGCAAACTAGATAAAATAATAGAAGTAGAGGAAGATGGTAAGGCTATAATGAAATGGGTAAGACATGGAATGGAGTTGCCAGACTAGGTAATGGATAAGGGTAAGGACTGCTTCAATCTGAAACTTGAGGTTTCAGACTGCATGTTCATCCTCAACGGAGTCACCAAAAACTATTGGGTGAATATTTTGTCGTCAACTAACTGATGACAAAATGGGTATATCAACTACAGCACAAGGAGATTTACGCCACAAAAAGTGTGGGTTTACCACATCTGGTTGAGGTAAATCTCTCCTCTCATCAAGGGGAGGTTCCCTATGAATATTTATACGCTATATGTATATATATAAGTAAGCAAAAAATAATACTTGGGGTAGTATAACAGCGTCCACCTCTCTTTTTTCAGAGGTGATGTCCAAAGAACAAGAGAAAGAAATCATAGTCGTTGGCTAAGAACATTCCTCTTCTTTAAAGAATGGTATTCAGCTTAGAATAGAAAATCCCCTGAAGGAGGTAACAAAGTCCACAATAAAAACCCACGTAAGCACAAAGTCTTCCGTTGTCTCCTTCACTGATTCGAAATATGCGTAACCGTAGAGTGAAACAAAACACAAAGTTTTTGCCTGAAACTACAAAGAATTAAAGGATCACCAAAATAAAAGTAGCTCAAAGTCTTTCTTCTATCTTTTAGAAATGTCCTCAGATAATATTAACACACACACTTTGCTTATTAAATCAAAAGAGATAAGAGATTATCAAGAAAGAGGACATAAGAACCACTTCCTAAATAACACAAATTACTTCAACACAAAGTCTGAAATAAACCTACTTTTCATTCATTCGATAAAATATGAATTACAAGTTGAGCACAAAGTCTCAATAAGTGTCTCAATTTCAGTAGATTTTTTGCTCTCAATTATTAGAGATATATTTACAAAATAGGTCCCCTTTATATATAAGGAGAAACCTTTGAAATTAAAAAGATTAAAATATAAAAATATATAGTCAAAGATGAGTCAGCGTTGACTTTGGGATATTTTCTAAATTTTTCACATGTAATTACATATTACAAAAGTACACGTGAAAATGTCCCAAGTCAATTACAAAGTGCATTTTGAATAAAGCATGGAAAAACAGCTTCAATCTTTATTTCCTGTCTTCTTCATTGTTTTTGACTTCTTCAGAGAAACTTCTGCAAGAATCATGATTGTGCAATTAGGGAAAAAAATAGCAATCTGGGAAAACTACACATTTGAGTGATCATGACTAGGGAAACGTGCTTGAAAAGGCTGAGGCGAAAGCAGGTCAAAAAGCAAAAGAAAAGGGGAGAGGGCGCAGAAAATAGGAAAAATGAAAATTTCCCAGAGTTAGAAAAAAATGGGGAGAAGGAATGTAGGGGCGGCAAAACTTTCCGCCCTTGCATATTGGAGAAGTTCTTGTGCATAAGCGGCAAAAATTGCCGCCTGTGCACGTCAGGGAGAAAGTATGTCGACGGTAAAAATTACCATCAACGCATGTTGAAGAAGAACGTGTAAAGGTGGGCAAAAATCGCTGCCCTTACACCTGGAGGAGAGGAAACAGGGATGCATGGGCAGCAAAATTTTCTACTCCTGCATGGAAAAGACCAAAAAATGCAAGGGCAGAAAAAATTGCCACTCTTGCATGATAGATGCAAACACTTGTCACGTTCCACCGAGCCATAATAGGACACGTGACGTATTCCACTACACTTTGTCTTTTTCCATCGGGCACTTTTTTACAGGCTTTTCTCTTCAGTCGGGCTTTTCCTTTGCTTTTTGCTTTTGTCTTTTCCAGCTTTGTCTCTTCCTGCTGTGATTTGAGCTATCGAGCTATCTTTCCAGCCAGTCGCTTGGACCATGTTGAACCTTGAACCCATTGAACCACTGAAAGTTCATCGGTTCATTGGTTCATTTTATCTCTTTATTTTATCGCTCCTTGGTTCAATCGCTTCTTCGCTCCTTGGTTGAACCATCTGTTAAACCACTTGTGTGCCGCTTTTCCTTTGACTGAGGCCGCTTTTGAACTTTTGAACCACTGCTGCCCGCCTTCCGCAAGGGCACTTGCCTTTTTCACTTTGGGGCAGCCCCTTGAACCTTTCGATTAAACCAACCAATTGAACCAACTTTGGTTCAATGGTTCAATGGTTCATCCTTCATTATTTGGCTAAGTCCTTTGTTCTTTTGCACCAAGCGCATTGAACCAACTTGGTCATTGGACCCATTGAACCTTTGAACCTGCTAATCTCAAGCATGTTGAGTCCATAGAAACATATTTGTAGAGTCCATAAATTTTTGAAAAATCTTTGAAAAATGAGAACTGGAATGCTCAGAAGAATTTTCGAGAAGGGAAGAGATAATTTTGGCCTTGCAGGACCAAAATAGCTCGTGTTGTTCCAAAAATGAGTGACATTTTTGGGGAACAACAAGCCTCTATTTGTACAATATAAAAGACAACATATAAATTGCATTTCAAATTTCTCAAAATAGACATACTGCTCATGCCCATATAAACTGCATATACTGTTGTCAAGGTTTAAAAATGAAGTTTCAAAATCCCAAACATGAGAAAATATTCCAAGTATGTTAAACTTGTCCCTTGGTTTTTCTCTGTAGGCCACTCCAATAAACCATATCATCATTCAAAGCATGGTAAATTTCCTTTATGCATACAACAAGGATCCCAAAATTGCTTTGCAACATGAATGCATTATCAATCCACTAATCATGACAACATGGAAGTCAAAAATTGTTTACCAACCCTCTTAATCAAAATTTCTTGATTAGTTGGTGAGATTTCTTTAGTGGATTTAGTAACATTTGTATGGGTTGATTTAAATTCATTAATTACCTTATTGATAGGTTTATTGACCATCTTAATCTTATCATTACCAGGATGGTGTGATGGTTGAAGTCTCCAACACTTTTCAACCCGATGTCAACTTCTGTTACAATGAGTACAAAACATTTTGTCCACTCTATTGGAAAACATATTCTTATTGCTACTCTCAAAACTCTGTCTAGGATAATAGTCTTTCAAAATCTTTCCTAACAAAGATTTATGTTTCCAACATTTGGCTACACATTGATTAGATAATCCACAAAAACTGCATGGATAAATGTGCCACAAATTTTGTGTACCATAATCAAAAGGAACATTGGAATATTTATGTTGTCTAGTAGAATTAGAATCAACATGATTGCAAGTGTGACGAAAATAATGTGTTTTACCTTCCATCCAAGATGGTTTACACTTCTCCATAGCACATCTTGCTTCTGCTTTCTCAGAGCATTTACTTGTTTCATTCTGAATACCAGATATGTATCCTAACCCTGCACGATTAGGCTTATTCTCTACCTGAATGGGGTTAGTATCACCTTGGCCATCTTTTCCCAGGACTTTTCCATTAAATCCCATTTTAAAAAGTAATTTTGAACCTATTCCTTTTGTATATTGTTCAAATTTACCAAAATCATTGTTTCTAGATTCTTCATGGGAAGGAAAATCAATTGATGACTTACATGCACTTACAATGTTTTCATTTGTCATAGTGCCTGCATCTACAGTGGAAGGCAAATCCTTCACTTTTCCACCATTCTGTAGTTTTTCCACGAGCTCATCCTTGGTTCGTAACTCAATTTTCAAACTGGTAATCTCGTCATCCAAGGAGTTCAATCTTGCTCTCAGAAAAGCATTCTCTTCCTGGATTTGTTGGTCATATGCTTTAAGCTCATCAAGCTTGGCTCTATTTGACAACTTGCCCATTGCACCTATCGAATCACAAAAATCGAAACAAATGCCAAAATATAAGTAAAAACAACCAACTGTTAAATCTCATTGATCAACTGCTCTGATACCAAAATTTGATCTGTAAACACTAGTAGGAACTTCACTACTATTATAAAAATGTTTAAATGGATCTTTTAAATTCTCAATTCCAAAATTTACACTGAATTGGAAGTGGAAATTTCTCAACTTTATAACATTGGAGTATTTAGAAATTGATTAAAATCTGATCCAAGAATCATGTTTCAAAACTAAAATACAGATGAATTGAAAGTTCGCATCATTTATCCTTTGAAACTGTCAGATTTTCCAAATTCTTGATTTTTTTCCAATTTCCCATAATTGATCAAATGATTAAATTTTTTATTTTGTTTTAAATCTGAATTATAATCTGCAATTTAACTAAAATTGAAATGCAAAAATGAATCTAAAGAACAAAACATAGAAATTATTTACGGGGTTCAGAATTCCTACGTCCCCGGGTTCTTATCAAACTGATCCATTAATTTTGCTCAAATTTTCAAGTTAAAATATACTTAAAATCAACAAAATATCATATCTCTCTGTAAAAATAGTGTTTCAGACCTTTGAAAGACCTTGGCTGACTCAACACGTCCTTCACCTTCCTAAATCACACGCAGAGGCTTCTCTAAATCAAAATTGGCAACTTCTATAGCTCAAAATGGCATCACCAATTCTCCAAAATTGGAAAATGAATATACTTCACAGAGTGTATCAGAATTCTAAATAACTTTGTAGTTTACTCCGAGCTCTGATTCAGCCTCTAAGGGCTTCAAAATGAGGAAATACAATAAACTAGTCTATTCTATTCCTTACACAGTCGGATGAATGCTTACCTTCAAATACAAATTCTTGGGTTTATCTCTATTTTATCTCCCATGGGTGAGTTGGTCGGGCTCTTATATTTTTACATGGCAGGTTAGGGGTTCCAATCCCATCGGCCTCCTTTGTGGGCACTTAGCTATCTATGTAGTCCCACATTGAATATATCTCAACTAATTCAAACTTTTAATAGCTCGACTCTCCACCATAATAGTTGTTGATGCCTTTTGGCTAAGGAATATGCCATGATCGATGGTTATGTGGCTAATTTGGGTGGTGTGCTCGATCCTTGAACTTGGAAATGGTGTTACATGGCTCCTCCACATGGGTGCATGATAATAGATTGATCCTTGTGGCATTTGATTCGCCCTCGGACTTGCATTACGCCATCTTTAGCATGGAATATAGCTCGGTCTTGTATCTATTATTGGGCATATGAAATATTGACTTGGCCTTTAATCTCGAGGCATGTGGATAATGACTCGGCATTACAAAGCATTTTAAAATTTCTACGGACTTGCAATTCCAAATGCAATATTTTCTACAGACTTAACAAATACAATGAGATTTTTCTATGAACTTTGCAAATACAATGCATTTATCCATGAACGCTGTCGAAGACAAAAATCACCCATTGATTTCCACGTGTCACCACTTGATTGGTCCACTTAGCGTGTCCACATTGCGCCACGTCATCTTGCGACACCACATTTTCCCTAGTTGTAAGAAAACTTCAACAGACCATATCTTTTGCATACGGTGTCCATTTTGCAAACAGTGAAAAACGTCGGAAAGCTCTCGATGATCTCTAGGTTGTGAAATCATTTTTATCAAAATATGGAGACTTAATTTCTTAACAAATGGAGAGATCCACCTGGATCATCTAGGAGGAGGAATGAAATGAGTCATGTATGCTATTTAGTGTCTAGTAGTTAATGAATTCAATGCAAATTAGATATTTGCATGTTGTCAATCGAGGGAGGCTAAAGATGGTTCATTATAAATTTGAGACTTATTAGGAAACTTGGATTTAATCCAACTTATACATATCAAAGTAGGATAATATGAAGTGAAACAATTATGAAATGAGTAAACTAATAAATACAATGTTCATTTATTAAAGTCACGTGTAATTTGTGATGTGAGGGAAAGTCATAAATTAGGTATGAAAATAAAACCCTAAGGAATAAATATGAAAACCCTAGAAAGAATGATGAAACCCTGAAGGAATCCTTGGATTTGGCAATGCTCAAGTAACATAGGGGTTCACCAATATGTCTACCCTATTTTTAGATTAATGTGAATCATAATAGGATAAATTGGACTAAATAATTTAGATTGTAATATATGGAATTTAAGCATAAATATAATGTATTTGATTGATATTGATCAGATAATTTAATTTACTATATTTGGAAAGTACTAACGAGATCAAGATACTTAGCTTCATTGTTTGACTGGTTAACTATGATTGTGTTTTGATAATATGAATAGAATGTAACAAGGCTTGTGATTTGTTAGGATATGTAATTATATCTCTATGCACACATGGTCACTAATGTTAGGCCTAGGGTGAATTTGTCAGATTTGTAAGTGACATAAGACTAGCATTATTATCTAGTGATATTTTTCTTCTTAATGACCATACAATGTGATTAACCTAACTGATATGTCTCTATATATGCAATATTTGACCCATGACTATGTGTGCAGCTCCATAAATAAATTTAATTATCTTTGAAACCCCAAAGCCACTTGTGATGGATAAAAAACCTATAAAATGTGAGTTTATGTTGGACCCCAAATTTTGGCTAAGTGTCTTGATATTTTGACATGGAACCAACACGGAGCAGAAGGAACATAGCACAAAAA
The DNA here is from genome assembly GCA_037957365.1 of Torreya grandis. Taxonomy (NCBI): domain Eukaryota; kingdom Viridiplantae; phylum Streptophyta; class Pinopsida; order Cupressales; family Taxaceae; genus Torreya; species Torreya grandis. The sequence goes on from JARHVA010000913.1 coordinate 3,380,050, forward strand.
GACTATGGCAAGGAACTAGATTGACACAAAAGCAACATGAAGTGAAAACAGTGGAGCATGAAAGGACAAAGGTGTGGAGGTATCGATGCAAGAGGACCTAGTCAAAGAGGAGAATTAACCACAAGGAACTTGAGGGCATATGACCCATAATAGTATCGAAAGACTTGAGGAGTGCATGGGAAGTGGGAAATGGTTAAGGAGTGATTATTAAGGGTCACCAAGACCTTATCCATTAGGAGTTTTGCACCAGCCTGTAAGGAGGTAGACACATGGTAGCAAGGATCTAACGTAGAACAAGTGTATAGGAGGCACAAAGGCCTGAGTCCTTAAGAGACACTAGTTAACAGACTACTAGGACTCTCAGTTCATAGAGAGTTCTTTGGCCAATTAATCCTGTCATTTATGTTGTAAATACTTTGATAGGGAAAAATAAGTAGAAACACCCCTATTTGAAAGTATTTTGGATATCATTTGTTGAAGCATAATATAAGAGTTCCAAATATTTTAGTCATTTTCGATGTTCCTATTATAATTAAGTGATAATTAAGCATGTGTTAGGTGTGTATTGAGTACTTTTCATTGTACTTAATATGATTTCTATGCATACTTTTACTTTTTTAAAGTAACACTCTCTGAACTTAATGACACTTCTTTACGTAATTATGGTTGTTGAGCATAATGATACTAGGATCAAAGTAGTGTATCTCTTTTTATATGTAACTGTTAATCAAATATAAGTCTTAGCCCAAAGAGTATGATTGATACATTATTGCGTAACATAACACATGAGAACTGGTCTCTAGCTGCACGCTTTGGGTGAGTGTACAAGACCACAATCTTATGTGAAGGGCTAGCACGCTAGCTCATTGCGGCTACACTTTAGTGGCTGAAACATTATTAAGAATAAAAACCCAATATTTTGGTTCCATTGTCGAGACCTATAGCACTTATTGCATATTAATGGAATATAGTTGAACGTATCACCCTTGAGAGTATTAAGTAATTGATTACTAGGGTTGAGGATAGCTTTATGGTTCCTTACCTTAAACCAGGAGTTTCCACATGTCAGTGGGTAGAATAAAATATCTACAGTGCATTATACAAAAAAAATTGTTGAAATTATGATTCATTTACATACATAGCTATCTATTTATGCTCAAGGTTGATCACAAAACTTTTGGAGAAGATAATCTTGGATGATATAATGACAAAGAGCTTTAGCATGACTTAGAACATCATGGACACGAGCTATTAAAATTTGGTGGAAAGGAGTGTTGAATAGCTACATTGTGGAGTATGTTGTAACTAACTATTCTTATCCTGAAGAAGCCAAGTTTCAGTTCCTCAAAGAACCACATGGCTGATATATTAGACATTTTTCATTAGAAATCAAGAAGTTGTTTATTAACTATGTGGTTGAAACTATGCCAATAGAGAGCTAAATCCATTTTTTCATGAGCCACACATTTGGAAGGGGAATAGAGAAGAGTTGGTAGAAGATTTTAAATTTAGAATGGTAGCCAGTCATCAGGCATTGAGGAAGTGAAAATATGATGAAGCTTGGTAGAGGATCATAGGAGTCAGTGGTACAGGAAGGGACCAGGATAACTCAGGAAGTGTTGTTAGGATATACAGGGAAACAAAAACACACAAAGAGGACCCCATCACTTTCAAACCATGCCCCATGCCACTTATATCATATGAAAGAGAAACTAGCTGGACAATAGAAACTGAAGAACTAAGTTTGAACCAACCAAGATTCCCAACCATAGTGTGTGCTCATGTTTTTGAATCAGATGAATTATGGATACATAATTAGGATACAGATAGCATGGAATCAAAAATTGATCATATAAAGGATATTATAGCTGAGCCAATTATAACTCATATAAAATTAACACTTTATTTCCCTCTTCAAGGGAACTTCATGGCTCAACTTAGAATTCCTGAAGGATCTGGTATTTAGAGTAGACAAAGTAAGGGACCAAATCTTATTAATCAACCAGCTACCATGCCCCATGACATGGGTGTTGCTACTGAAGGTGCTAAAATTGGAATTGGAGGTGGCATGGGAGGAAGTGGTGGACTTCCCCCTCCAAAGATAGGATCTGGGGTTCTCAACAAACACCAGTGCAAGTACCTTAGTTGCCAATAGTTTATTATGAAATGATGCTTCACCTACCTAAATATAGAGGCATGGAGATGTTGTAGAACACATTCATAAATGCAAATTTATTTAGAGGGTGTGAGGCACCACTTCTTCTGAGGGGAAGACCACATATTCATGACTACACTTTTGGATAAAGTGCATAAGTGGTATCAAAAGTTTAATCCTCAAAAAGTAGTCATTGGCTATTATCATCTCAAAATAACAATCCTTCAAGAATTTGACATTCTCAAATTTGAGAAATAAAGCATTATTGTGCTGAAGGATATAAAGCAAGAGCTCACTAAAAGTGTATGAGAATATGATGTAAGGTTTAAAACACTTTTGTCAAAGTTGTCATTTGAAATCAATGTTGATCAACATGCACAATGGTTTGTGGGAGGTTTGTTACTTCCCTTTCAATTAACACTAGCCCAAAAGACCTTCACTAACTTGCACGAAGCTTTGGAAGCTTCCCTCCATGCTGAAGTTGTTGGAAGTATTGATATTAGGATTATTCCCTTCATGGAAGCCTAAATAGCTTCAATGGCATCACATGTTGTAAAATTAACTGCAAACAAAACATATGATTCTCTCAATGGTCTTTGGTGCACCAATTATGAGTCTGAAGGACATAACCAAAGAAACTACACATGCAAAAACATTTGTGTTGTACTGAAGCAGTCGTGTGAAATCTACCATGAAGAGCATGATGTATGCTCCTATCCTTTTTTGCAATGAGCCACACATTCTAAGGTATCTGACTATTGTAAAATGTGTGATGCCTACACCCATGAAATAAATTATTATCAATTGGTTAGTGATATCCATGAAACATGCATGCATGGTACACACCAAACCTCTGTGTCCAAAATTCATGATAATGGTGGCTATCATGGTCAAGGTAGAGGATGAAGATGAGGAGGTGGTCATTTCACACCAAGAACATGTTATAAGTGTGTACCCCAGACCACTATCAATTAGATTGTGCAGTTTACCCTACATGTGCTTTTTATAAAAAGGACCATTAGTTGGAAGAATGCCCTGACTTATACATGGCCATCACTAAGGATTGAAATGAAAAAGGTGTAGGTATGATTCAATTTGAGAAACCACATTGGCATGCATGTTAAAACACCCCAATAACTCAACAAGTGAATATCACTATACATAGCGAAGGATAATCTCAATCTACCTCTACTCCTATTGAGAAGGTACAAAATGAAGAACCTCAGGCAAGGAAGTATCCTGATGCCCAATAACAAAAGTATGTGCTCTAGGAAACTATGATGTTAATTTGAGAAATATAGGGAGAAATTCAATTTCTCAAGGATAAAGAAGTAATATAACATGTTGATATGTATAAGGCAATAGAGCCTCAAAATGTGGTGCATGACAATTTTAAAGAGCTATGCAAATGTATGTCGGATGAAGACATTGCCCCACAACTAAGCATTTGGCTTAAAAATCAAGCATAAGCAGCAACTAAAGCTCAACCTCAAATGACTTAGCAGACTAATGATCATCGTTTTAATCATGCTCATCGACAAGATACCCCCATTCCTCCTAGCCCTCTCAAGGACAAGGAAATACTAGTGAATGTTGCCATCAACGATTGGGTAATTTGGGACATCCTAGTTGACATTGGTGCTGAAGTTAACATCCTCACTAAGGATGCATGGTATAAAATGGCTAGCCAAGAACTACAACCTTCACCACACGTGTTGTTTATGGTTGTTAAAACTTGTACTCTACCTATTGGTGTCCTCAATAATGCAACAATTGATATACTTGGAGTACCTTTCAAAGCTAACTTTTAAGTTCTCAAGTTAGTAGAGGCCGATGACTTCCCAAATCTATTACAGTGATCCCGGTGTTATGAAAATAATGTAGACTTAAGTTTCAAAAAGTGTTACATTAGTTTTGAGAATGTTGATCAACACATTGTTATTTTCCTAGCTCAAACACATGGGCCCCCATACATAGAACTCGTTAATGTGGAATAAGATATTAACCATATTTATAATGTCATTGCCCAAGATGGTGAGCAAGATCCTAATCTTGATGGCATCCTCTGATGGATGGACACCTAGTCCTTTTCTGATACTACAAGAAATGCTTGTAATTGTTGGGCCCATGATGACTATGACCTCACTAGAAGAGTGTGTAGTTCTATCGGTAGTTAGCAAAATGTTTTGTGCCAATATCGTAAGTGCCATAGGTTCATCTGCTTTATTAACGACCAAGTGATGAGGGGACCAAGGATAGATGCATCGTTAGAAAGACTTGATGTAGCCCCTCAGTTTCATGGATAAATAGATGCATGTGACTTTTTTCAGTGTTTAGAATAGTTTTATCACACTAATAATGATCGTATAAGATCCCTAGTTCACTTCTTTGATTGTACATATGCAAGATAGTGGTAAACCCATCATGAGTGACTTATCTAGCGAGATCAAGTATACTCTGCTCTGCATCATCGATTCCATCATGACAACTAAGTCAGGGGAATAATCAACTATAGCAGAGTATAAGCCCCTGAACCTCATATAGAAGTCTGTGAGTCAATATGGAGAGTTGAAGAGTCTTACTTACAAGAGTACTTGTGGGTACATGCATTTTATGTAACTTTACAAACCTAGGCATGATCATGTTATGTTCATGTAGAATGATATATGGGTACCTGGTTTTGGCATCTATTAAAGGAAAACATGAACTCAACACTGTCTTATTCTTCTCCAAGGATGGATTTTTGCCTCACTCTCCAAGCCATGCGCAAAGTAGTTATTGGTGACCTAGTCATGTTGAAGATCATCTGAGGAATATCTATAATGTCCTTGAATAAGATCTAATTTTCTTCAATGAACCATCTACACCACTTATTACCACACTAGAACCAATATTTAATTAGGGCTAATAAAAAGAAATACGCCTAGGGAAACAAAAGTTAGTACTTTAGGTAGAAGAGGGTGAAGGGTCTGAACCACTTGATCCTTAGTCAAATCATTTGGAAGTTCCTACAAACTATGGTACATGAGTTTTTGTAAATACTGGTCTTGATACAGACCACTTTTACTCTAGGCCAATTTAAACTGTTCAATGCAACATCAGCATAGAAAAATAGCCAAAATTAGCTACTGTAGGTAATTACTGGACTAACACTAAAATTTAAAAGATATTCAAGTTATTAAAAGAATACCAAGATGTCTTTCCAAGAAACTAAAATGAGATGAAAGGTATTCACCCATCCTTAGGAAAGATGCATATTAAACTGGTTGATAGTGCTCAACCAGTCAGGAAGAGGCCATATAGGATAAATCCTAATCTATGAACGTGCGTAAATGAAGAAATTAACAATATGTTGTGTACTGGAGTAATCACCCCAATTGAAAAATCTAAGTGGGTCAGTCCCATGGTGATCAGTATAAAGAAATATGGATGCATTTGAATTTGCATTAATTATCCAGTACTTAATGCATCTTGCATCACTGATCCTTTCCCCATACTATTCATAGAGGAAATACTTGAAGGTGTTGTTGGGTGTGAAATTTATACTTTCACAGATGGAGTTTTCGAGTACCATTAGGTCCAAATCATTGAGGAAGATCAACATAAGATTACATTTACCTCTGAATGGGGATCCTTTGCATATATTTTCATGCCTTTTGGGTTGAAGAATGTATCAACTGTGTTCTCACATATAATTGTTGAAGCTTTTAAGGATTTCATCCATAAGCTTCTTTAAGTCTACTTGGATGATTGGACCGTCTATGGCTTGGTTAAGGACCATTGTTCTAATCTATGACTCATGCTTGAGCATTGTCAAGTCTTATAAATATCATTAAATCTAAATAAGTGTTTATTTTCTACACCTTTTGGTGTTCTTCTAAAACATATTATTTGTAAGGATAGGCTTCTAGTAGACCCAAAAAAGGTATCTATTATTCTTTACCTCCCAATGTGCAAGTCTCAGTGTGAGGTCCACGCCTTTCTAGGACATATAGGTTATTATTGAAAATTCAACTATGGATATGCAAAGATTATCGCACCTCTGGAGGAACTCTTAAAACATAATGAACACTTCATCTGGACTTGCTCCTACTAAGAAGTTTTTGAGACTTTAAAGGATAAGTTGATTACCACCCCAATCCTCTAGTTCCTTGATTGAACAAGCCCATTCCATGTCCATGTTTATGGATCTGGACTGATAGTTGGTGTAATCCTTGCATAACTGGGTGAAGGTCACCTTGATCACATGATCTACTTTGCTAGTAGGAAACTTACTCTAGCTGAGCAAAATCACACCACTACAAAGTGCGAAGCATTATCAATGTTCTATGTTCTACAAAATTTTTGATAATATTTATTGGCAACACCATTTGTATTCTATACAAATCATGAAGCCTTAAAGTATCTAGTAAATAAACTGATGCTGCATGGATGAATATGTCGTTAGATAGTGCTATTCAAAGAGTTTTAATTTTTTGTCATGGTCAAACTTGGAAAAACCAATTGTGGTCCTGATCACCTCTCATAGATTGATTTCAGAGAACCACCATGTGCTATTGAATATAATATGACTGATGTTCAAATCTCCTATGTTACTCGTGTATTTAAGGAGTTGGAAGATATTGCAACCTTTCTAACTAATGGTTCAATTCCCAATTGTTTAAATCCACATGCCAAGAAACAACTCGTGGTCTGCAGCATACCCTTTTAGCTCATGAGGGGACCTATAAAAACTAGGCCTAGACAAAATTCATTGACATTGTGTCATGAAACATGAACATTCTAAGGTACTCCAAGAAGTTCATTAAGGTATTGTAGGTGGACACTATGCTGGAAAGGTTACAGTGTGCAAGGTTATGCTAGTCAGATTATAGTGGCCTACCCTCTTTCAAGATGCAAATATATATTTTAGGAAGTGTGATATTTATCAGCGCATAAGAAAACTAAATCATCGAGATGCCATTCCTTTACGTCCAATTCTATCTCAATAACCTTTTGAAAAATGGGCCATTGATTTTGTCGGCCCCATCAGTCCAACTAGATGATGAACAAGTTCATGATATATCATCATAACAACTGATTATCTCACATGTTGGGATAAAGCTATGCCAACAGGTGATTATATTGTTGTTACTATTACACACTTTATTTGGGAACATATCATAACTTGGTTGGATGCCCACTGATTTTTACTAGTGATTACAATACACATTTCCTAAATGAAATTATTTGCATCTTACTTACAGAGTTCATGATTGTTCATCACAAAATAATACCATATAATCCATAAGCCAATGGAGCTACTGAGGCCTTTAATAAAATCTTAAGCACAACATTGATGAAAATTTGTAATATTGGTCAAACTAATTGGGATGATAGAGTGTCTGTGGTATTTTAGGCTTATCGAACAACCTATAAGCACCTAAACAAGAACACATTGTTTACTTTGGTATATGGAAAAGAGGTAGTCCTCCCAGTGGAGTTCTTGGTACCATCTCATCGTATTACATGCATTGGGCAATTGGATGAGGAGTCATCCTTGAAGGCATGCTTGGATACATTGTTAAAGCTAGATGAAACCCGTTTCCTTGTTCATTGGAGTTAGGATGTGGAAAAGTACAAACAGAAAGCATGGCATGATTGACACATCAAGCATACAACATTTGCCCTTGGAATGAAAGTCTTACGTTATGACTCCAAGTTCATGTGCCATTCTGGAAAAAATTGAATTCACTGGGATGGTCCTTTCTTAATTCATAGCATTCAACCTACTGGTGCTTGTCGATTACAAAGGTTGGGTGACCAATTTCTTCCTAGGCATTACAATGGAAGTTGGCTCTAACCATATTTCACCTCTGAATAGTTCAGATTTTGTAACAATAAGGCTTATGCCATTAATATAGGATTTCTTGTTTTTAATAAAAGTGCTACCTTTGTTGTGCACAACATTTATTTACTTTAGAATAAGCTTGTGTTTTACTTATATTTTCATGGAGGACCATGACTTAGTTTTAGTGTGGGGTAAAAAGGTATTTGAATTCATAGTTAAGCATAGGCACCCAAGTTACATATGGCATGCAAGTTACTTAAGGCGCACAAGTTATTTAAGGCATGTAAACTAAATATTCTAAGGATAGAGTGTTCCTGCGATATAATTTGAAAATTTGAAATGAACAACAGTTAACTTCCACTCCAAAAAAAAGCACATGATACAACTATTGTCCACTTAAAAGGAAGGCATAGGATGGGACATGTCATTAATGTGAAAAAATAGTGGTTACAAGAAATGTGTCAATGGCGTTATAAGACAATACCATTAATTGCATTTACGGTGAGAAACGATGGTCAAAGAATGATGATTGTTAAAAATGCATTTATTACAAGAAGTGATGGATGAAAGGAGAGGGGTTAGTAAATGTAGGTTAACCCCTTCGAGCTTATAAAAAGACAAGTTATCTCATTATTACATTTTACCTTTACTTACTTTGTGATTATAGAGTTGAGAGCAAAGAAAGCCAGAGTGATTCCAAAGAGAGAGTAAATGAGCATTACAAGTCTATAAACAAATATTTAGCCAAGCATCAATCTACATAAGCAAAACACATGTCTAAATCCAAGACATGACCATAACAGGGAAAACTGTTAGTTGCAGGTTATAGGGGTAGAACATCTACCATTAGAGGGCATCAAAACATGAAAAGCTAAAGTCATAGACACAACAATCATGTATTCCTTTAGGAACATTGGATGACCATGCCTCAACTTTTGATCTCCTCATATGGTGATGTAGTCTAAGAAGAAGGCCTTAAGGCCTGATCCATTATCAACAAGACCAAAGGAAGAGGAAGTACCTGGGGTAGAAGTAGTATTCATTATATAAAAAACACTTGAAGAATAGGCACAATGTGCAGAAAGAGAAGAAGATAGTATGGTGTGCCATGCAAAAAAAACACAATGATCTCTACCCCATCATTGATGATCAAAAAAATGTAGTACCCATAGATGGTATTGTGCATGAAGAACTATGTATCTAAGGTACCCAATTGCATAATCTTTGATGAAAACCATCATCAACCTGGGAATGAGGTTGAGTTGCAAAATGACTATTGAGTTGAGTGTTAGAACACCAAGAACCAGTTGGTGTATGACCTCAAGATCTTCAATGCTTTGGATGTTGTGGGGTTGTTTCAATTGTTCAATCTGCTTTTCTTTGGAAAACCCATGGAAGTAATTAAGTTCCTACTCTCACATGTCCATGAGGACTACCTCTACTTCATCGAGCATAACATGAAGATCACACCTGAGAGGATAAGTAAGGTGTTGGGGCTATAATATTTGGGGTTGGATGTAGCTTATGACTCGAGGGACATTGATGAGATCCAAAATATGGCCATGATGCTAATGTATCAAAAGAAGGGCCATGTTATGCATATCAAGAACATGTAGGATCATGCGCTCTAGGTTGTGATGCATATTATAATGACCAAGATCGGTGGCACTGATCATTAGAAAGAGGTAGATATAGCCCACCTCTACATCACCCACCAAGTTACTGAGGGCTTGAAGTATAATTGGGCTATGTAGTTTAGACACAAGATAATTTTGTCATGAATAAATACTTTCATAGAGGTAGTTTTTACAAATAATTTGCATGTTTTGTTAGAGGATTTATGATTGTTATTGACAAGTATTTTTGTTGAGTGCATCGGTTGTTCCTTGTAAGGATTAATAAACAATTACTTTCAACTTAACACCTTTATCCTCCCATGTTAAATTTTACACAGTTCATTAATATTTTGCAAGCTCAAAGAAAAAAGGAAAATAATAAACATGCCTTGTGGGTATCTAGGCTTCTTAAAGGAAAGTTTAGATTTTTAAACCCTTTCGATGTGTCCACCCTCAAATTCTATTCAGACAAAAGAAAATAACATGTGAAACATGGGTTATACCAGGTTGGAGATATCACTCATTGATCACGGCTTCATATAGTTTTATCATTGGTGTTTTTCCTTAACTTAGAGGACATTCCATTGTTATTCCCCATTGGTAATGTAATGTGCTTAATGACATCCACTTGTATCATAAACTGGAAATGTAATTTGTTGTAATATATACTCCTTTATATCGTAAATGAGAATTGATTTGTCACATCAGGAATTATAACTTTACACAAATACCTACTAAAATTGCATTGATTTCGACCATATTTTTATCTGAATCTTCTTACTGGGTGAACAAATACCTACTATAATTGCGTTAATTTCGGCCATATTTTTACCTCAATCTTCTTACTAAATTTATGCAAAATCTACAAACTCCTGCAGGGACTTGGTGTATGGTGCCCTTGTTATGGAACGCCTCTTGATATTATAATGATTGTCAAATTTAAAAAGTATACTGATTAGCAAATTAGATTGTAGATATAACTAACATACATATCTTAGATAAATCTATGTAAAATACATTGATAAATATCATTCTCAAAGTACTCACAATTCAACATGATATAAGTGTCATAAATTTATTCAATATGATATAAATGCCATAAATTTATCTAATATATGTATACTAGTTATATTGTATTGTATCATTTTTAATGTCAAATATTTGTTATCTTAAAATTTAAGTTATTATAATTTTAATTATGATAATTACATTGTATTGTATCATTTTTAATGTCAAATATTTGTTATCTTAAAAGTTAAATTGCTATAATTTTAATTATTATTAATTTTATAATTTCATCTCATTTTTAATGTCAAATATTTGTCCTTTTAAAAATTAAAGAGATAATATCATCTTTGAATGAAGAGATTGACATAAATTATTATATGAAAAGTTGCAAGAAAATTCTCAGTTTTTGATATCCAAATAAATCAAGCATTTGATTGTATTTCGCCTATACAATTTTATAAGTTATTTTGGACGTCGCTTTCTTCTTCAATTCTATTTGTTTTTTCTTTTATTTTAAAGTAAATATATAAATTCCAAGTAAATAAAATTATCACAATAACAAACATAAAATAAAAGTAAATAAAATTATCACAATATTAAATATAATTCACTTATCTGATAATAAATAAATAAATAAATTCTTTAAATTTTTTATTTGAAAATAAAAAAATTACTGCAATAACAAATATAATTAATCTATCGTATAAATATATAAATAAATTCTTCTATTTAGTAAATAAAATTACTACAATAACAAATATAATTTACCTATCATATTCCATTGTAAATATATAATCAATTTTTTTTATTTTGATGGTAAAGATATAATTAATTTTTTTAATTTTGTAAATAAAATTATTACAAAAACATTATAATTTAACTACATGTTATTAAATAAATCTATATATATTTACAATTAATTATGATATGATGTAGTTAGGACAATTTTTTTTTTGATATTTTTAGTTTTAATTACAATAATGAAAATTGAAATAAGTAGATTTTGTTTGTGTTGGGTGTTTTCTTATTTAAATTGGTGAATGATTTTTTTAAAATGGTATGTTGGTTCATATATATATATATAAATTTTATTTTTTAAATGGTACGTGGATTCATATTCCTCAAATTGTTGGTTTCTAATTAATTATTAATTAGACTCTTCTACATATTAAATTATTATTTTTTATTTTTTATTAAGTCGACTTCCAATTAATTAATTGGCAACTCACTCACGCCATTACATCCTTTCGCTCTCAGACTATAAAATTTGATGATGGCTCTTTTCAATCCCTATAATTTTTTTTGAAATTAATTTTTATTTAATAAAAAAATATTATTTATCAAAATAATTAAAAGATTTTTTTTTCCATTTATATATATTTAATCAACACGTATTACAAATTATATATATAGAATTTTGATTTAATTAATAAATATTACAAGTTATATATATAAAATTTTGATTCTTTCACAATTCATTGAAATGAAAATAAGATTTCTGGAAATTAATTATGTATGAGAGATTTTTCGATAGCGAATCACTAATCATTTAAAAATATTATATATTTTTAAACTGTAAACATTTACACCCTATTTATATATAAAACCCCTTCAATTTCTAGCTTAAAATAAATATATATTGATTGCTACCTCAAACTTTAAATAATAATGATGGGAGTTGCATATTAATTAGCATTTGGGATGATGCCCAAATATTATAAATTAGAGCATTGTGGGCATTACAACATATCAATCACAATTTAAATTAGATGTATGAGCACATGAAATTATATTTTATAAATAATATTTATATACTTATTAAATAAAAACAATAATTATAAATTATAATGAGTTAATAATAATTTAAATAAAATTAAATTATTAAAATTTCATTATAATATATTCTATTTTTAAAAATTTAAAACTTTCAAATTAATTAATTACAAATATTTTATAATAAAATATAAAAATAAAAATAAATAATATATTAGATTTGTTGTAATTACAATTTTGATTATAGTTTCAATGATTTGAATGAAGGGTTAAGATTTATTTAATTTTCAAATAAAATATTGATTGTAATTTTGATTATAGTTTCAACGATTTGAAATGTTCATTGATTAGTAAGTAGGTTGATTATATCCAAATTCGCTTAAATTCAAATGTTACTAATTAATTATGATCGATTATATTGATTTGTTATGTTGGTTTTGTAGTTTTTAGAGATTGGACCTTTTGTATCCAATTTCAAAAAAATGATGTTTAATAAATAATATATGACTTAAAGATTTAATATTTTTATAATTTATATTATATACATATTTTTATTCAATAACGTTTTAGATCACATCTTATACTACATCATCACCCTTTTTAAATGAATCAATAACATTCCTTCAGTGAAGTTGCTACTATAATTCTTACTTCTCCTTAGTAAATACAACTTCGAACTACGTCATCAGGGTGGCACATACTCAACACTATCAAGGAGTCTAATCTCATTACCCCAGCATGGCTTGCCTCCAAGTTTTTGACCCTGGGTCTCCTCTTGGTAAGTGCCAAAAACTTACCAATCCACCCAACGCTTGGAACTCTATATCTCAATATATTACTTCTCTATCGAAAGGGTTGTAGTCCAACCAGTGAGGATGATGATTACTTATATCCATCTACCAAGGTACAAATCCCTCTAGATACTTGACACAAAAAATAAAACGGTTAAGACCAAGGTCGTGCCTTGGATGATTTTGACATCGTAGATATATACTTACTCAACATTATAATTATGCTATTTGTTTATTTTCAAAATATGAGCAAAAGTTCTCTGCACATGTAGTAAAAAAAGGAGGTGAACGCGCTCGAGGGCACCTTGGCCCTGCTCATACTGGGCATTGCAACAGGGCTCGTTGCTGCCTAGATTAATCCCTGTACTCCCTTTGCTGCACGATTCCCAATGAAATTTACAGTTGTTTATACATCAAGCCCATCAAGTAATTAATTTTCTCTGCTTCGTGCTAGTTCTTCTCTTGCTACGTCACACAGGGACTATTAAAATATGGTATAAAAAAATATGTAGTAGAGATTCAATCCTTCATTTTGACCCCAGTCCCAATTTACCTTATTCAAAACTCAACATTCATATATACATTATGTAAGTGGAAGGCTCGATGACGTCAATATTGAATGCCCTTCAACTGAAACATACTATCCATATATAGAACATAAAAATACAGACATTCCATATAATTTAGCAATTCCATGTAATAATACCTTCCAACATATTATATATATATATATATATATATATATATAATTTCTCAATAAACATAAATGAAAACGAATTTAAGAGGAGATAAAAAGATAATTTAAGCGGGATTTAGGATTCCTTGTTCGCGTGGGCCCAGACATCATTCAAATGACAGGATCTTCCAAATATTATATCATAATTATAAACGGTCAAATCCGTTGCCCTAATGGGAGCACGTGCAAAACCACCGCGGTATTCAAAAATTCCGGACGGTTTTCTCCCTTCAAACGGCAAAATACGAATGTATTTGAACCAACGGTACAAAAATAATAATGCCGTACAATACGGCCGCGATCCCGAAAATACGTACAAGGTTTTAACGGCTATCTCTCTCTCTCTCTATGTATGTGAATTGACGGCAAATTATTCTTTTTAATATAATTTTGATGATAGGAATTCATTTCAACTTCGTCTTCAATCTGTGAATAATTTTTTGTTTTTTTCATGTTTAATGTTTTGAAAGTTCTGTGTAAAGAAGATTTGGAGGCTCTCAATTTGTTCAAGGCTTTGGTCTGGTCAAATTTCTGAACAATGAAGGACCAGACCGGATGTTAAGGTTTTAATCAGGGAAGGTATTGAAAATCTGACCTCCCAAGGCTTAGAAATCGTCCTTTCAGAGGTGAGAAAAATCTTTGCATTTTATTTCTTTTTATATAGTGAAAATTTTGGAATAAGGGGTAGAAATCGCGCTTTATGGTGAGAACTATGTTAGTATTTTTTTGGTTTTTTTAAAAAATATTTGCCGATCATTTGTTAAAAAAACGAGTTTAAAGGACTGCAAAATGCGCTTTAGGCCCAGAAAAGTCATTCGTTTTGTCGCCTTTTTTTTTTTCAAATTCGAAAAATTTGAGTTCGAACGGTTAGAAATCGCGCTTCAGGCGAGAAAAATCGACGTATTTTGTTTTTTTAATAAAATTACAACTCTGCTTAAATATTGGAAAATTTTGATTTCAAACACCTAGAAATCACGCCTACAGGTGAGAAAAATGGTCGCATTTTGTTTAAAACTTTTGCTAAAATTTTCACTTCAAAGCGCTGGCAATGTTTATTTCACGTGAGATATTTGTTTGTTTAAATTTTGGAGAAAATCTGTCCGCAATGATCACATTTTAGAAATCACGGTTTCAGGTGACAAATTTGTTTGCTCGATCCTTTTGTTTATTCTTTTAAAAATCGCTGTTTCAGGCTAGGAATTTAGTTGCTGTATTGTTTATAAACCCTAAATTATTGACTGGTTTTGGTTTTTTTCGCCGGAAATTTCTCATCTGGTTGCTTGTTTTATGAGTTTTTTTCCGGAAAACGTGAAGTTATTTTTGAATTTGTGTGTTTTGATTACTTATTTTGTTAATTTGTGCTGAAAATTGTGGTGGAAAATTTGAAGACTGTATTTTCGTTTATCTGTTTTTGTTGTTTCTTTTAGTGTGTATGTGTTCTGTTTTAGTGCTGTCTTTTTGTTTAGTCGCAGAGGCAAAATTTCTGTTACTTGACGGCAACTTATAAGTCCGTCAAGATTCAAATTGTCGGTAAAGATTTATATCGGGGTTTTTTCAAGTCCGTCTATTAACGGCAAGTGAGAATCCTCTATTTCTTTTGCGAAAATGGCGGAGCAATGATTTTTTGATGGATTTTCAAAGTCTGTATATTAACGGCAAGTGAGAATCCTTCACTTCTTTTGCGAAAAAGGCGGAGCAATGATGTTTTTGATGGATTTTTAAAGTCCGTCTATTAACGGCAAGTGGAGAATCCTTCGTAATTTTCTGTGAAAACGGTGGAGTATTCCGGTTTATAATGTTTGACGGATTCTTTAGCCCCGTCAGTTGACGGAAATGCAAATGTTTCTTTTCGGTAAAACAATGGCGAGGCGTGCCGTTTTAGGATTTTTGACAGACTTTTAAAGCCCGTCTGTAAACAGCGAGTGTGAATCCTTATATTTAAAATGTGAATCGTTTGCCAAAGCAAAATGGCGGAGTGTGACGCTTTAATATTTTTAACTTTCTTCTACAGTTCGTCTGTTAATGACAAGTGCGAATTCTTTTCTTTTGTTGTGAAAACAGACCGAAAATGCTCTTTTGGCGGAAAGAAAATTTAAAATTCTTGACTTGGAAATAGGTCCCTTTTGAGTTTTTCAACAACTACGGCAAATAAATCGCTTTAAACAGAGTATATATTTAGTTTGATTTTTCCCTGCTGGAAACTTCAAGCTGCAAATGAGCATTTTTTTCCATGGAAATTATGCTACCTATTAGGGTTTCATCTCTTTATGTAACGGAGTAAAAATCCCAACTGTTTTTCTACATATGTTTTCGAGTTAATTACATTTTGTTGGGGGGAAAATCTCTTTAAACCATTATTGCTGATTACATTTTTAGATTATTTCCACAGGTATTCATTTTCAAAACATATATCTGGAAACAACTGTGTCCAATCCACTTTATATTATTCCTGATCTCATCCCTGGGCATTTTTTGCAGATAGTAAATTTTTTTGAGGCAGAGCAGGGCGATCAAAATGCCTAGCGCTCAAAATGACCAGCTGTTTCAGTTCGAGACTACTTGTGGTTCTCTTCTTTATGAGCTCCAGGTAAAAAATTCTTATCGAGGTTCTTGATTTGATAAGAGAACAAACAACCAGTTCATAATGGGTTGGTGGGGTGTATAATATTTGGCCTCCTTGGGCTTATCCCAAAGGATTGAGGGGTATCTATCTACTCTGCCAAATTCACTCACACACACCGGGGAATTGAGCCTTGATGGGCTGGCCTTCTCAGCAGTAGGCCTCATCCAGTTTCTATGACTTAATACTGAAACGTTCTTGAACTTAAGGGTAAAGGAAGATTGAAATAATGTTGAATAAAGATTTTACATATCTGCAGTACATGACTGTTTTTATAAATCCTTCTAGATTAACCGTGTATTTTTATTGAATTCAAGCTAAATTATATTTGTGAATGAGTTTTTTGAAGTCTCTTTGAATACCCGAGTGTATTTTTACTGTCATTGATGATATGCTTCTGGGGTTGCCGTCCACGAATTTAAATGATCCAAAGAAACCTACACTGCAACCTCAAAGCACATATCCTGAATTAAAATGTCTTGAAAGCCTGAAAGATTTATTAATGATGTTATTAACAAACAGTTTTATTAATTTCAGCTGATATGGGATGAAATTGGGGAACCTGATGACGAAAGAGATAAAATGCTGCTTCAGCTCGAGCAAGAGTGCTTGGAGGTATACAGGCGCAAAGTTGATCAAGCAAACAGATCAAGGGCAAAGCTTCATCAGGCAATTGCAGACTATGAATCAGAGCTTGCCTCTATAATTTCTGCACTCGGAGATCGTCCTCTGCTCAAGCAGGTTCAGTAATAATTCGCTGTAAGATTCAGTAAAATGTTTCTTACTTCCTTCTTTATTACAACTAAACAATCTTCTAAACAAGTCAACACACTATGGGAGGTTCTACATACCATTTTGGCTAAAAGGAGGTTAAAAGTTACTGTATCTTCTTTTTTACCCCAAATTCACAAGTGGAAACTTTGTGCTTTGAATATATAGGGAGAAAGAAAACCAGGCAGCCTGAAGGAGCAGCTGGAAGGCGTTGCTCCTCAGTTGGAAGAAATGCGGCGGAGAAAAGAAGAACGGGTTAGGCAAATTGTGGATGTTAAGATGCAGATTCAAAAGATTTCCAATGAAATTGCTGGATGTGTTCAGGTTAATCCATCTGCTGTTAAAGTGGAGGAAAGTGATTTATCTCTTTTAAAACTTGAAGAATACCAGAGGCAGCTCGAAGCACTTCAAGAAGAGAAGGTGGGTTAAGATAAAACAGAGATATACATTTCATGCTTTGACTGTACCTAAACTGGAATGGGACTCAAGCTTTCCTATGCTATTCTAGGGTTTTCAAGGGTTTCTTCAAGCCAATGCCCCATCGGATAGGACATTGGGCATCCTAATAAGTGTGGACATGCTATGAGACAAATCAAGCCTTTACTGTTTGCAGAGAAGGGGTGTGATTATTCCTCATGATA
Organism: Torreya grandis; assembly: GCA_037957365.1. NCBI lineage: Eukaryota > Viridiplantae > Streptophyta > Pinopsida > Cupressales > Taxaceae > Torreya > Torreya grandis. The sequence continues at coordinate 3,397,991 of JARHVA010000913.1, forward strand.
AGGTATAATCACTCCCAGAGAATTTCTCTGCAGCCGAGCTTTGACATTGGGCATCCTAATAAGTGTGGGTTAGCATAAGAACCTGAAGCCTCAACATCTCAAAATGAAAAAACAATAGATTTAAGGTTGGTTAAGCCAAAAAAATAGTGGGAGGCATCTATGGTTTGTTTGTTATGGTGTGTTTTCTAAGATATTTTTGAGGTTAAATAGCTTTGTATATGTCTAGTGAAAGGTGCCTTGCAACCCACCTCCTCAAGGAGAGATGCGCTGATACCCCATTAACTGCACTGTTATGGGTTTTATTGCTTTTTAATAATACACAAGAGCCTGAGTTTCCTTGCTCTCAATTTAATCTTTTGATACCACGGAAAGTTTTGCTTTTTATATATGTAAATCCATTATTGATTCCCTAAAAGGCATTGGCGTAAACCCAGTTTTCCTCATTCATGCATTGGGGTTTGGAAAATTTGATTCTGTCTTGCAAATATTCTCATATTTTGAGGTAAATCATACTGATTTCCATTTCTGATTTGCTAGAAGGTTGTCAGAGGCTAGGAAATTGAATCCAGTTTCCCTCATTCATGCATTTGGGGCTTTTAAGGCTTAGGATCTTCTGTTTGGAAGGTCCGACTATTTTACAAATATTCTCCATGTTATGTAGTTCTTTTTGCTCACCAAGAAATTCTGGTTCAGGGACAGGGCTCTGGTATTTATACACATGTCTCCTGACTACCACATTTAAATGTAGTATAGCCCTACCCTTATTCATATGGTACCCTATTTCAAATCGGTGTCCCCATTCCTGCATCCTCGGTTCCTTTATTCTTATACTTGTTTATGATTACTCTATTTCTTAATTTGCCTTTTAACGCTTGATATTTCTGCAGAGTGATAACTACTTTGTGCATAGTCTTATGTTTTGCCATTTACATGTTGGATTGCTGTTCTGTGTTTCTTGATTTGCTTCCTGCCCCTTCTTTTTCTTGCAGAATAATCGCTTGTTCAAAGTCATTGAGCTTGTAAATACGCTCCATGGACTATGCTCTGTCCTTGGCTTGGATTTCTTACACACGGTAACAGAAGTGCATCCAAGCTTGGATGAGTCAGAACAGCCAAAGAGCATTAGTAATGAGACTATTGAAAGACTAGCCATGACAATTAATGCATTGCGAGAAGTGAAAAAGAATCGAATGCAAAAGGTAAGTTCTATGAGTTTTTTGCTGCGACTCTTTATTGCTATGACAATTCATACAGCACGTTTCCTTTTGTTGCTATCTCTCTGTTAAGGTATTATGCTATCACTTGCCTTGTTAAAACTCTACTGTGGATGTTTACAGCTTCAAGATTTGGCAACTACTATGCTTGAACTCTGGAATTTAATGGACACTCCTATTGAAGAGCAACAGATGTTCCAAAGTGTTACCTGCAATATTGCAGCTTCAGAGCATGAAATCTTCTCTCCCAATTCCCTGTCAGAGGAATTCATTGAAAATGTATTCCACATAAACTGGATTGATCTATATGCTATGATTTTGCAGCTATTGATGTTATGCTTGTGCATATAAATGCTTTCTTCACTTGGTTTCTGAGTTTGATTATGATGATGCAGGTGGAAGCAGAGGTTGCAAGGTTGGAGGAGCTGAAAGGAAGCAAGATGAAGGAACTTGTTCTGAAGAAGCGAACAGAGTTGGAAGAGATTTGTAGGAGGACTCATCTTTTTGTAGATAGTAATATTACTATTGATGATACAATTGCCTCCATGGATTCTGGTATGTTTTTGGACAATTGCTTACGTTTTGTGCTAATTCTGTATTATTAGAAAATACAAGAAGGATACTTGCTGATTCCATTGTGTTGATGCCATTTTGTTTTCCTTCTGAATAATTTCAGGACTGGTTGATCCTTCTGTACTTCTTGAAACGATTGAAGAACAGATTGCAAAAGCAAAAGAAGAGGCATTTAGCAGGAAGGAAATCCTTGAGAAAGTTGAAAAATGGATGGCTGCATGTGAAGAGGAGATCTGGCTAGAGGATTATAATAAGGTATACAAGATACTGACTAGAGTTGGCTAGATTTTATATGCTTTTTTTTTCTGTGCTTCTATATGAAAGTATGTGTGGTTTGGACAGGATGAAAATCGATATAATGCAAGCAGGGGTGCACACCTTACATTGAAGCGTGCAGAGCGTGCTCGTGCAGCTGTTAGCAAACTACCTGGTAAGAAACTTCCTAGAATACTCAGCGAATCGCTTGAGCTGCCTGTTGCCATTATTACAGTCATGTTTTTCTGTAGCTTGCCTTCTCCATATGTTGTTTCTGCATTGTCACGACTCACAGCCATAAGAAATGGTGAGTATTCATTTCTGTTTGACAATGTATTTTTCCAATGCAGGAATGGTAGAAGGCTTAGTGGCAAAGACTCTGGCATGGGAGGAGGAAAACGGCAAAGAATTCCTCTATGATAGAGTAGGTTCTTGCTTTTTGGGGATAACATGCATTTAGTCTCTTGGAGATATGAAGTTCAATATTATAACGAAAGAACTTAAAATCTGTGTCTCGAGTTTTCCTGCCAAACAAGCATGCAGTTTACATTAAGGGTGGCCAATTTTTTGTCTATCGTATAATTTGACAGTGGGATTTTTACATCTACGTTCGTTTTATTTAGTCATATAGAACTGAAATAGGATTCTCATTTCATCATTATCTATGTTAAACCAGGTTCCACTACTTCAAATGTTGGAGGATTATAACCTTATGAGAGAACAGAAGGAACACGAACGGAGAAGGCAACGGGTAAGTAATATCAGAGAAATGGAAGATGGTTGTTTTTATTTAACTCAAAAGAGGCCTTTTCTAAAACTGTGACATTATTAAATTTAATTGCAGGATCAGAAGAGGCTTCAGGGTCAGCTTATAACAGAACAAGAAGCACTATATGGGTCAAAACCTAGTCCTGCAAAACCTAGTCCTGCAAAATCACACAGTGCCAGGAAGACTCAAAGCCAGCGTCCATCAACTGCAAATGGAAACAGACGCCTCTCTCTTGGGGGAGCCATGCTCCAAGCTGCCACATTAGATTTTCTGCCTCCAAAAGCAAATGGTGCGGCACTCTCTCGCCATGGCATGACAAATAACACAAAGGAGACCAGAAGAGAAAGTAGAACAGCATTCAATATGCAGAGCCGACATGAGGATGAATTCAATACATTATCTGCAGGTCAGGACTAGTTTTTTTAATTAAGTATTAACTTTTACAATCTATGAATTCAATTCCTTGCCTCTTTCTTTATTCAATCTATGAAAAGTCTTTTTAGCATTCCTGATTGTAACTTGATTTTTGCTTATATCTAGATTATTTTGCTCATTTACAGATACCAATATAATTTCTTCATTTCTTTCTTTTGTTAGGACGAAGAGGTTTGGATGTGGCTGGGTTAAATCCATACAAACATTCAATTTATTCTCATCCTGCAGCAGGTCAAGATAACGAAACAAATTTCATCCAGCCAACTCGTCGACCCCTTTCACCTGTTCCTACAACTCCTTCCCAATCCAATGCAAATTCCATGGACGACATCAATAAGATGATGCCAAATAGTAGTCCATTGAAAACTAATCCGATGTTCACTCCCTGCAAACCAATTACTGTTCCAGATGAGGAGAACATGACCCCTGTTTCCATGGCAATCCCTATGTCCATAACACCTGTAAAAACTCCTCCCTCTCAGATTGCAACTCCTTTGCCGTTGTCGAGCCCTATTGTCGTCCTCAACAACTCTACTCCACTACCTCATAGTGTAGTGCAGCCCCAGCAGCAGCAGCTACTACAGATTTACGTTGACCATGAGCAGCAAGGTATAGAGTATTCTTTTGAAGAAAAAAGAGCAGGATTTGTTCTTTCTACTAAGGTCTGACAAAGGCTGAAGGATGGGGAAGAATCTTCTTCTATTTTGGCTGATTCCAATTTCTTAGTCTTCTTGCTGGTTCTATTTGTTCACTGAGCCAACAACCTCTGCTGTTGGCAATTTTCCTGTCTCTATATATATTTTGTATATAGGTGCGAACTGTTATTTTTATGAACAAGGTATTTCTGATCACATCCTCCATTTTTATGTCTTATGTCAAATGCATTTCCCAACTCAATACCAATACTAACGAATTTTCAGCTTGTGATGTTTGATTGCAGAGTGTTGAAGAGAGATTAAAATTTATAAAGAAGTATCAGAACACAACCTTCTAAAATTAGTATGAAGCTAATTAATTAGTCTTAAGCATGTCATCATTCTTCAACCTTGACTGTTTAAATTTTACACTCATATTTATAAAAGTAGGGGTAAGGGCTTTTGGAAAAAACTGTGTGGAGAATTTTTTGGTTCCATGTTTCCGATCAGAATTGCAGATTATGGAATTAAGTTCCTATATATCGTTCACAAATGCCCATTATAGATTAAAATTGAATTTAAGTCTAATAGGTTGAAACTTTAAAACTTTAAAACTTTAAAATTAGAACATATATTTAAAACATGATTTTAGAGATATCAATCTTGAGCATATCACATTGGTTAATGACTTTATTTATTCTGATTTTTTTCGCTGATTAGTGATAGTTGCACCATGTTATTAGGCTCGAAAAACTCTTTCATGAAAACAAAAAAAGGGCTCCAAACTCAAGTAAGAAGAAAACACTTAAATATGATAATCAAATGGATGTTAAATTTAAGGTTGAAATTCCTTGTGACACTTAAATATGATAGTCAAATGGATGTTAATGATGTTTAGTCAAATGGATGTCAAATTTAAGGTGGCCATTGATTGGCCATTGATTGTCTAATAGGTTGAAACTTTAAAACTTTAAAACTTTAAAACTAGAACATATATTTAAAACATGATTTTAGAGATATCAATCTTGAGTGTATCACATTGGTTAATGACTTTATTTTTTCTGATTTTTTTCGCTAATTAGTGATAGATGGCCTCAATTTAGTTGCACCATGTTATTGGGCTCGAAAAACTCTTTCATGAAAACGAAAAAAGGGCTCCAAACTCAAGCAAGAAGAAAACACTTAAATATGATAATCAAATGGATGTAAAATTAAAGGTTGAAATTCCCTGTGACACTTAAATATGATAGTCAAATGGACGTTAATGATGTTTAGTCAAACGAATGTCAAATTTAAGGTGGCCATTGATTGTCCAACAACTCTTGGACATTATAGTCCACCACCACTTGGACATTATGATTTAATTTTCTCTTTCGTATTTGTTCTCCCCTTTTTGTTTTACACTGGATTTTAATAACGTCCACGAGACCGCAGCAGTCTATGGGACCCATCAGTGGCGCACATCCACATCAAAGGAGACTTCAGCGACAAAAACGCTCCCTAAGTTGCCTGAACTCTCTTCTTTGGAAGACAAACATTGAAATATTATTTTTATTAAACCTTAATGTTGATTTCAAGCTCAAAGGCTTATATGTAACAAAACCAAGCTTTACTCTTTTTTATTTGATATGGGTAAAAATGGGTTTTGATGGGATCCTAAAACCCACAACAAAATCGACTAAACATCAACCAGACTAAATTTGACGACAATAAACAACCAACCAACCACAACCAAGGCCACAACCAAAACCAGAGTCCTAAACAGTAGTAGGGAATCATCCAAGAAGATAAGGAACAATAGTTCACCTTCCATTAAAATGATGTCGAAGTTTAGCAAAAAGTCAACAATTATAAGAAAAACAACATAGTAGCCAAGTTGAAGGGAAGACACCTCAACCTATGGATGGGGTCCGTCTTTACCACGACGGGAGAGGAGATCCCCTCCTCGCCCTCCTCTGAGTAGGTCCAAAGACCCCTTGGTTTCAACCATCAAGAATTGAGGCAAAAACATTGCATTTCGATGCAGGAGGGGGTCTCCTCACCCGTCATGGTAAAATAGCAACTCGAAGTCTAGGGTAGCCAACGAAAGTGAGGAACACGAAGGTCCACTTGGAGTTACGTCATACAACAAAAAGACATCACCATGATTGCACCATAAGATCTTGGTCAATAGTTCCTTCTTTTTTCCTCTAGACTAAATGAGAACGAGGACCCGACCTCTTAACACTCGTAGAAGAACAACTTGCAGCATTGTGCCCAAACAAGTTGTAATGGAAACATTTAAATAGAAGACCTTCAAAGTTGAGGTATTGGGTCCAGGTTCCTTGAGAAGAACAAATTTTCACCAAATGACAAAGGGGTTTGAGAGGTCTACAACTGTGCAAGCTCTCACAAGTCTCTTCTCCACTAACTCCGCTTCAAGTTTCACAAAGGAACCCACTTGATTGATTAACATAGCAATGTGCTCTTTCCTTAGGATAGGAGGGATATTGTATAATATGATCCAAATGGGCACCAACGTGACCTTCACCATTACAGGATCGAAGAAAGTAGCCCAAGTGCAAAAGAAAACTCCGAAGTGACCAACTAACCAAGGCCTCGAAGTCTAAACAAAATCAGGGTCCACAGCACAGTAGAACACTTGGATGAAGCCATGGTTGAGGAGAGTGAAGGAAGGCACTTCCATAGAGCTCCAAGTTGATTTAGCCCATGCACTTACCGAACAATTTATGACTCTACCAATTTCCAAGCTTAGATCCCGAATGTCTTGATTAGAAAAAATTAGTTCAGGAGCATGCTCTGACAAAGACACGGGAAGGTCTCCAAGTAGGAATGAAAGGGAGGAGGCCGAATCTGAAGGAGGCCCGATCCCAGCTTCGACCCTTACCAAGGAGGGACCAGGGAATATCTGCAAAAGTTGGTACCCACACGGAAGGGATTGGCCACATTTTTGCAGTCAACATAAACCATCCTCTCCTTGGGGTTTTAGTCTGCAGTAGTTGGCATAAACCAAGCTCTAATCTTGCTTTCTTGCTCTATATTTTATTTATGTACAAAGATATATCATACACTAGGAAAACTATAGGTAAGCTTGGTCTTTCACATTCCAATTCATTATTGTTTTTTGCATAAGGGTAAATGTGAGGGTTTTGATTGGAGCCCAAAATCTAACAAGGGCAGCTTTTACAGATATTAGAGCTCCAAATTGGAATTGGTACACATCAGGTGGCCTAGTTCCCAACAACAACAATCCAAAAGGAAACATTAAAGCATGAAAACAAAACCAAGATCAAACAAAAAAAACCAAAAGAACGTAGAAAAATAAACCTAGGTATAACTCATGAACACCTTCCAACTACCATCAAACACCACCACCCACAAAAGTGAAACAACAAGATGGAGAAACAAAGAAGAGGTGAGACCACCCGTAGGTAGGGATCAACATTATCCTAGTAGGGAAGTCATCCAACCTCTTCTGGGATCTGTCTCTGATAAGAGCTTCAATGTCTTCCTTGGATCTATGACCTCTCCGCTTGGTTGAATTGCCTAAGTTCACCTTTGGAAGTCCTGTTGTGTTTCTAATAGAAAATAAGGACCTAGGAGAAGCAAATTGATCCCTCTGAACACTGACGTCCAAGGTCCCTCCATACGAGTCGATCAAATCAATGGAAGGGATGGTTTCTCTCCCAACAGATTAGGATTCTCCCCTGCTACCCCTTCACCAGAGGGGCTTCTGTAGGGTCAACAATAAGAGGAGAGTGATGATCTATATTTTGAGCATAGAATACCCCATGGTTGGCCCAAAGAAGGTCCAATTCATTACTATTATCTAATTTGCTTTGGATCAATTCCTAATGTTGGGTGAATATTTTGTCGACCAGCTAACTGGTGAGCAAAATAGTTCCTATCACCATAGCATAAGGAGATTGGTCGGCTAGATGTGCAGGGTTACTACATCACTAGGGGACAAATCTCTCCTCTCATCAAGGGGAGGTTCCCTATAAATATGAGGGGGATATATACTATATATAAGCTGAAAATAACACACAGGGGTAGGATACACCATCCATCTCTCTTTTTTTAGAGATGATGTTCACAAACAGAGGAGAAAATTTTGGTGAAGACACTGAAGGCACTTCTCTTCTTTCAGAAGTGATCTTGCAGATAACAGCAGGAGTTTTTTCAAGTAGTGACAAGTAACTGGTAACCAAGGGTGCAATAACCGACAGAATGAAGTGTAGCACAAAGTCTCCACTTCAGTTGCCCAAAGAGTGAGATACAAAAGATAATGGAGGCACAAAGTCGTCCTAGAATTCTGAACACAGAAACAGAAAATAAACACACACTGAAGACAATTATAACAGCACAAAGTTTGAAAGTAACTGACTTCAGGATATCTTCCTAATTACTTTCACTAGTTCTGCTTGTTAGATCAAATAAACAAGACCACATTCAGAAGACAGACATAAAGACAATCTGTTAAAATGATACAAGCTATACAACACAAAGTCTGCAAATCACTTGCTTTCTCATTCAGATAAAATAATATGAACAACAATCTAAGCTCAAAGTCTCAGTAATGTCTTTCAATTTGGGTAGAGTTTTGCTTCTGTTAACGGAAAGATCTCCCTAAAACAATAAAAGAGATTACAATATATAGCCACCAAGCAAGGCTTGGTGCTCTCTCCCATGGGACAACCCATGCTGCAGTCAACGCCTTCAATGCGCTTTTAGTTCTGTCTGGAGGGACCATCCCTGAAAAAGTGCGTTGCCTTAACTATGGCGTGTCTAGATATCTAATATGTCTTGTTCTGGGTCTGGATCATCTGGTCTATCCCCTCTGACGTCTGCGCAGCTATCCATTTTGTCTTTACTCCAAAAGAGACTAACAGGCTGCGCCTTCAATGTTTGCAAGCTCGAAAATCTATTCTACAGACTATTCCAGCTACTGGAATAGCTTCTGCGCAAATATTTCAGGCTTTTCCCTCTTTTCGCTTTTGTCCTTTCTAGTTTTGTCTTTTTCAGCTTTCTCTTCCTGGAATTTAAGCTCTCGGGCTATCTTTTCAGCGAGTCGCTTGGTTCTTCTGTCAAGTTTCGTGCTTTATTTGAATTTCAACGGATATTCCCTTACTTTAAATTTGACATCTGCAGGGCCGTCAATGGTCACTAGCTGCTTGAACCATGTTGAACCTTAAACCTTTGAACCTGCTAAAAGTACATTGGTTCATTGGTTCATCGGTTCATTCTACCTCTTTTGTTCCATCGCTTCCTGGTTCAATCGCTTTCCCACTCCTTGGTTGAACCATCCGTTGAACCCCCTGTTTGCTGCTTCTTTCATTGACTGACGCCGCCTTTGAACCTTTGAACCCATGAACCATTGAACTTTGAACTCTTTCGGTTCAAGGTTCAATCGGTTCAATGGTTCATACTTTGTCCGTCACTTCTTTGTTCTTTCTAAGCGCTTTGATCTTCATCGCACTGGTTGAACCTTTGAACCTGTGAACTCGTTTAACCTTTTGGTTCAAGGTTCAACAGTGCAATCGGTTCATTCTTTTTATTTGGATAAGTCTTTTTGATTTTTTTGAACCAAACGCGTTGAACCATTTGCTCGTTGAACCTGTTGAACCTTTGAACCAAAGTAGTTCAATGGTTCAATGGTTCAAGCCTTCTCTTTGATAAGTGTTTTGAAGCTGTTGAACCTTGAAGCAGTTGAACTTTGAACCTTGACAAATGTGCTTAACTCTTGCTGATGACGTTGAACCTTTGAACCCATTGAACCAAAATGGTTCAAGGTTCAACGGTTCAATGGTTCAATCCTTGCTTAGAAGCTTGCCGATGAACTCTTTTGGTTGAACCTTGTCGTTGAACCAACTTTGAAATCACCTAAGTGTTGAGAGTCTATGGAAATCAACCTGTCAAGCCCGTAGAATTTGGTCTACAGAGTCCGTAGATTTTCTTCCTACAGAGTCCGTAGATTCAAGCCTGCAGAGTCCATAGAAATGAGCCTACGGAGTATGTAGTTTTAAGCCTGCAGAGTCCGTAATTTTAAGCCTGCAGATTCCGTAGATTTCTGAAAAGTTTAAAGAATGGAGAATTAGAATGCACAAAACAATTTTTGAAATGGGAAGAGACAATTTTGGTCTTGCAGGACCAAAATAGTTCATATGTTGTCTCAAAAATGAGTGATATTTTCGGAGACAACAGCTTGCTCTAGTTGGAGAACTTCCTTCAGTTGAAAACTTGAAACAACTGAGGGGAGTAGAAACCAGAATCTCCAGTGCTTTGAAGTATGCCATTGGGCTATGGAGTCATGCTACCCAAAAAAAAGGCTCCAAAAAAAGAAAACGAACAACACAAAGTAAAAACAAAGACTATATAGATATACATATGTACAGATGAACTTATCTGACACTTCAGGAATTGAAGTGCTTCAGAGGCTGCTCATTGTGAGACAATGAAAATAATGTTCTGTCTTGATAAACCAGCAGGAAACTATTTTGTCCCCAGAATCGATGACGGGCGAATGGAACTCTCCATCATGGCTCACATTTTTTGCGTCTTCCTCTTTTTGGCTCTCTCTTCTTACTCTATGGCAGGACGTGGTCTTCAATTTGAAAACCATAACTCCTTGCTCTCTTGGTGAAGGGTTCCTTTTGCTGACTTTGGAGTACACCAGTATGGTCCACCATCATAGCTTGTTGTTCTGCTGGTCCAGTCTAGCACATGCTTTATTTGTCAACATCAAACTCTTGACAAACCATCAGTTCAGCATCTCCTTTGGTGTGAAGGAGTTTGATCTCTTCATCTTGAGCAGTCTTCAATCCGAGCAATAGAGTTTCGCATCCAGCTATGTTGTTGGTGTTGCTGAACTGTAACTTGTATGGAGAAAGAATATCTCTTTGAGGAGATATCAACACAATCCCATCTCCAGCATTAATAGAAGAATTGATGTCATCAGATTTCAGGATTCAAGCATCATCAAAAGCTGATCTTCTATCAGATTTCTCTTCATTGGAGATGGAAGATCCTTCTTCATTTGTACTGCATCCTACCAATTCTTCTGATGTCTTGTTTGGATCAAATCTTAGATTGCCAGCTACGGGACTTTCATCCGCTGAGACATGAGCATCTTCTGTGGTCAAAAAGTAATTAACCCTATCTGAAGGCTCAAACAGAATTTGAGCTGCAGGGGCTGATGTTTGGGTGACCACAATTTTTGCCTCAAACAGGTCCACACCTAGTTCTCCACCAATGTTTAACTGCTTAGGGTTGGCTTGTAGGAATTCAAATTCAGTCATTTGAATTTTAGATTTCTTGACATGATCAATTATGTCAAATGACAAAAATGGACTTGAAAGAGAGGATGGGAGTTCATCCTTTTGGTTTTTTGGAGGGGGAGGACTGGTCTACGAATTTGAAGTAGAAGGTGCATAAATGTTCAATGTACTTACTTTTTTGGCAATCACTGGGTCCTTTGACTGGAAAGAAAGAGGGGTTCTCTGCTTAGCAATTGAAATTGCTGGTTGAGGTCGCTCCTTTATCTTTTTTTTGTCAGCGTGTTGGGCTGACTGATTCTCAGATCGGGTGAATACGACATATGACCCTTCGACTGCTTTACCTTCACTTCTGAGTTCATCCTGGTAATTTAGAAAACTATTATGGGAGTCACCAGCTAATTCGTCTTGATCTTCCGTGAAGAGATCAGCGTCATTTTCTTGCTTAAACTCAGGTTAAAAAGAGAAAGCATGTTCTATTTCTAAATATCCAACTGCTGAGTGGGTTGGAGGTACTTAAAAGGGCAAGGTTCCTCTGTGGGGGAGGAAGATGATTTAACTGTCCTTAATTCCTGGCAGCATGGCCTTAGTATGACTGATTAGGGAATGTCCTCCTTGGTACATTTCTGTATGAAGGAGTAGATGACATTCCTTGCGCCATTTGCCTTTTCAAGGCTAGCAATTTATTTGCCAGCTTTTGTACCATTTGATCAGTGGTCGCTGTGGATGAGTATTCAGAAGATGAAGAGGGTTTACCTCTATTTAGGTCTCTCCTTATCTTTCCTAACAAGATAAGGTCATCTACCTCAGTGTCCAAGTCCTGAGCAGTAGCAAGGTCTATGTGTCTAGCCCGTCTCAACAAAAAACTCACTTAAGGCAGCTGTGAGTTGATGAAGAAGCATTTGAGTTTTTCAGGTGTGGGCTGAGCAATGATAGGAATTTGATTCCTCAACTTCTCAAACTTTGCTATGAAATCCCTCATGGGTTCATGAGGTTCCTTCATCTGTGTAAGCTGGGCCAGGAAAGCATGTGCATCTTTTGCAGGTTTGAACCTGGCTTCAAACTTGAATTTTAGGGTATTCCAGTCTGTCATTGATCTAGTTTGCAGATGGTAGAACCACTTTGCAATAGAACCTTGTCGGGTCTTCACAAAAAGCATGACTGCCATGTTTTCAAATTCCACCCCTATCACACCACAGGGTATGCTGAAGGCTGCAATGTGTTCCTCAGGGTGAACTCTCCCATCTCCAAAGAATTTGGGAAAGTTCTTTCTTGAGCTGCGTGGAAGTTCATGCAGAGGTGGAGTCAAGTTGAGTGGGCCAAAAGAATTACCCCAGGGGCTTCAAACTGCCATGATTTAATTATGAAAAATAGGGATAACAAATCTAGGTGGAGTGGCCAGATTGCAAAACAAAAATAGAAAAGAACTGGCCATGCTTTAGCTTGAGGCTTCAAATTGCACACTTTTTTCCAACAGCTCTGGTTTTGCAGACCAGATAAAATAATGGAGATGGAGGAAAATGGTAAGGCTATAATGATAATGGGTAAGACACAGATCAGAGTCGCTAGAGTCTATATAATGGATAAAGAAAGGAACTGCTTCAATCTAAAATTTGAGGCTTCAGACTGCACGTTCATCCCCAACAGAGTCACCAAACACTGTTGGGTGAATATTTTGTCAACCAATTAATTGGTGAGCAAAATAATTCTTATCACCACATCATAGGGAGATTGGTTGGCTAGATGTGCAGGTTTACTACATCACTAGGGGACAAATCTCTCCTCTCATCAATGAGAGGTTCCTTATAAATATGAGGAGGCTATATACTATATATATAAGCTGAAAATAACACACAGGGGTAGGATACACCATCCATCTCTCTTCTTTTAGAAATGATGTTCACAAACAGAAGAAAAAATTCTGGTGAAGACACTGAAGGCACTTCTCTTCTTTCAAAAGTTATCTTGCAGGTAACAGCAAGAGTTCTTTCAGGTAGTGATAAGTAACTGGTAACTAAGGGTGCAATAACTGACAGAATGAAGTGTAGCACGAAGTCTCCACTTCAGCTGCCCAAAGAGTGAGATACAAAGGATAATGGGGGCACAAAGTCATCCCAGAATCTTCAACATAAATACAAAAAATAAACACACACTGAAGACAACTATAACAACACAAAGTCTAAAAGTAACTAACTTCAGGACATCTCCTTGATTACTTTCACTAGTTCTGCTTGTTAGATCAAATAAACAAGAACACATTCAAAAGACAGAGATAAGGACAATCTCTTAAAATGATACAAGCTATACAACACAACGTCTACAAATCACTTGCTTTCTCATTCAGATAAAATAATATGAACAACAATCTGAGTTCAAAGTCTCAGTAATGCCTTTCAATTTGGGCAGAGTTTCACTTATGTTAACGAGAAGATTTCCCTAAAACAATAAAAGAGATTACAATATATAGCCACCAAGCAAGGCTTGGTGCTCTCTCCCATGGGACGACCCATGCTGCAGTCAATGCCTTCAATGCGCCTTCAGTTCTGTCTAGAAGGACCATGCCTGGAACAGTGCATTGCCTTAACTATGGCTTGTCTATTCATTTAATATGTCTTTTTCTGGGTCTGAATCATCTAGTCTGTCCCCTCTGATGTCTGCGCAACTGTCCATTTTGTCTTTACTCTAAAAGAGACTAACAGGCCGCGCCTTCAATGTTTGCAAGCTCAAAAATCTATTCTGCAGACTGTTCCAGCTACCGAAATAACTTCTATGCAGATATTTTGAGCTTTTCCTTCTTTTCGCTTTTGTCCTTTTCAGCTTTGTCTCTTCCTGGAATTTAAGCTCTCAGGTTATTTTTTCAGCCAGTCGCTTGGTTCTTCAAGTTCCATGCTTTATTTGAATTTCAACTTATAGTCCCTTACTTTAAATTTCACGTCTGTGGGGCCGTCAATGGTCGCTAGCCGCTTGAACCATGTTGAACCTTAAACCTTTGAACCCGCTGAAAGTACATTGGTTCATTGGTTCATCGGTTCATTCTGCCTCTTTTGTTCCATCGCTTCCTGGTTCAATCGCTTTTTTGCTCCTTGGTTGAACCATCCGTTGAACACCCTGTTTGCTGCTTCTTTCCTTGACTGAGGCTGCGTTTGAACCTTTGAACCCATGAACCATTGAACTTTGAACTCTTTCGATTCAAGGTTCAATCGATTCATTGGTTCATCTTTTGTCCGTCACTTCCTTGTTCTTTCTAAGCTCTTTGATCTTCATCGCATTGGTTGATCCTTTAAACCTGTGAACTCGTTGAACATTTTAGTTCAAGGTTCAACGGTTCAATTGGTAAATTCTTTTTATTTGACTAAGTCTTTTGATTTTTTTGAACCAAACGCGTTGAACCATTTGGTCGTTGAACCTGTTGAACCAAAGTGGTTTAATGGTTCAAGCCTTCTCTTTGATAATTGTTTTGAAGCTGTTGAACCTTGAAGCGGTTGAACTTTGAACCTTGACAAATGCGCTTAACTTTTGTTGATGACGTTGAACCTTTGAACCCATTGAACCCAAATGGTTCAAGATTTAACGGTTCAATGGTTCAATCCTTGCTTAAAAGCTTGCCGATGAACTCTTTTGGTTGAACCTTATCGTTGAACCAACTTTGAAATCGCCTAAGTGTTGAGAGCTTGCTTCTTTCCTGTAGAGTCAGTGGAAATCAACTTGTGAAGCCCGTAGAACTTGTCGTGTAGAGTCCATAGATTTTCTTCCTACAGAGTCTATAGATTCAAGCCTGCAGAGTCCGTAGAAATGAGCTTATGGAGTCCGTAGTTTTAAGCCTGCAGAGTCCATAGTTTTAAGCTTGTAGAGTCCGTAGATTTTTGAAAAGCTTGAAGAATGGAGAATTAGAATGCACAGAACAATTTTTTAAAAGGGAAGAGACAATTTTGGTCTTGCAGGACCAAAATAGTTCATATGTTGTCTCAAAAATGAGTGATATTTTCAGGGACAACAACTGGCTCCAGTTGGGGAACTTCCTTCAGTTGAAAACTTGGAACAGCTGAGGGGAGTAGAAACCAGAATCTCCAGTGCCTTGAAGTATGCCATTGGGCTATGGAGTCATGCTACTGAATAAGAAAGGCTTCAAAAAATGAAAATGAACACAAAGCAGAAATAAAGACTATACAGATATACATATGTACAGATGAACTTATTTGACACTTCAATATTTGAAGTGCTTCAGATGCTACCCATTGTGAGAATGAAAATGACATTTCATCTTGATAAACCAATAGGAAACTATTTTGTCCCCAGAATAAATGACGGGCTAATGGAACTCTCCACTAGGAATCACATTTTCTGCATCTTCCTCTTTTTGTCTCTCTTTTCTTGCTCCAGGCAGGACATGGTCTTCAATTTGAATACCAGAACTCCTTGCTCTCTTGGGAAGGGTTCCTTTTGCTACCTTTGGAGTACACCAGTATGGTCCACCATCATAGCTTGCTGTTCTGCTGGTCCAATTCAGCACATGCTTTGTTTGTCAACATCAAACTCCTGACAAACCATCAGTTCAACATCTCTTTTGGTGTGAAGGAGTTTGATATTTTCATCTTGAGCAGTCCTCAATCCGAGCAACAGAGATTCGCATCCAGCTGTGTTGTTGGTGTTGTTGAACTGCAACTTGTATGGAGGAAGAATATCTCCTTGAGGAGATATCAACACAATTCCATCTCTAGCATTAGTGGAAGAATTGCTGCCATCAGATTCTAAGATCCAAGCATCATCAGAAGATGATCTTCTATCAGATTTCTCTTCATTAAAGATGGAAGATCCTTCTTCATTTGTACTGTGCCCTACCAATTCTTCTGATGTCTTGTTTGGATCAAATCTTGGATTACCAGCTACGGGACTTTCATCAACTGAGACATGAGCATCCTCTGTGGTCAAGAAGTAATTACCCCTGCCTGAAAGCTCAAACAGAATTTGAGCTGTAGGGGCTGACGTTTGGGTGACCACAATTTTTGCCTTAGACAAGTCCACACCTAGTTCTCCACCAATGTTTAACTGCTCAGGGTTGGCTTGTAGGAATTCAAATTCAGTCATTTGAATTTTGGATTTCTTGACATGATCAATTATGTCAAATGACAAAAATGGACTTGGAAGAGAGGATGGGAGTTCATCCTTTTGGTTTTTTGGAGGGGGAGGACTGGTCTACGAATTTGAAGTAGAAGGTGTAGAAATATTCGATGTACTTACTTTTTTGGAAATCACTGGGTCTTTTGACTGGAAAGGAAGAGGGGTTCTCTGTTTAGCAATTGAAATTGCTGGTTGGAGTCGCTCCTCTATCTTTTCTTTGTCGGCCTGCTGGGTTGACTGATTCTCAGATCAGGTGAATATGGCATATGACCCTTTGACTGCTTCACCTTCACTTCTGGGTTCATCTTGGTAATTCAAGAAACCATTGTGGGAGTCACCGACTGATTCTTCTTGATCCTCCGTGAAGAGATTAGCGTCATTTTTTTGCTCAAACTCAGGTTGGAAAGAGAAAGCATGTTCTGTTTCTAGATATCCAACTGTTGAGTGGGTTAGAGGTGCTTCAAGGGCAAGGTTCCTCTGTGGGGGAGGAAGACGATTTAACTGTCCTTGATTCTTGGCAGCATGGCCTTGGTAAGACTGATTAGGGAATGTCCTCCTTGGTACATCTCTGTATGAAGGAGTAGATGACATCCCTTGCGCCATTTGCCTTTTCAAGGCTAGCAATTCATTTGCTAGCTTTTGTACCATTTGATCAGTGGTGGCTGTGGGTGAGTATTCAGAAGATGAAGATGATTTACCTCTATTTGGTCTCTCCTTATCTTTCTTGACAAGATAAGGTCATCTTCTACCTCAATAGCCAAGTCCTGAGCAGCAGCAAAGTCTATGTGTCTAGCCCGTCTCAGCAAAAAATTCACTTCAGGCAGCTGTGAGTTGATGAAGAAGCATTTGAGGTTTTCAGGTGTAGGCTGAGCAATGATAAGAATTTGATTCCTTAGCTTCTCAAACTTTGCTATGAAATCCCTCATGGGTTCATGAGGTCCCTTCTTCATCTGTGTAAGCTGGGCCAGCAAAGCATGTGCATCTTTTGCAGGTTTGCAAAGCTGCCCAAAGAGTGAGATACAAAGGATAATGGGGGCACAAAGTCATCCCAGATTCTTCAACACAGATACAAAAAATAAACACACACTGAAGACAACTATAACAACACAAAGTCTGAAAGTAACTGACTTCAAGACATCTCCCTGATTACTTTCACTAGTTCTGCTTGTTAGATCAAATAAACAAGAACACATTCAAAAGACAGACATAAGGACAATCTCCTAAAATGATACAAGCTATACAACACAAAGTTTGCAAATCACTTGTTTTCTCATTCAGATAAAATAATATGAACAACAATCTGAACTCAAAGTCTCAGTAATGCCTTTCAATTTGGGCAGAGTTTCGCTTCTGTTAACGGGAAGATCTCCCTAAAATAATAAAAGAGATTACAATATATAGCCACCAAGTAAGGCTTGGTGCTCTCTCCCATGAGACGGCCCATGCTGTAGTCAACGCCTGCAATGTGCCTTCAATTTTGTCTGGAGGGACCATTCCTGAAAAAGTGTGTTGCCTTAACTATGGCATGTCTATTCATTTAATATGTCTTTTTCTAGGTCTGGATCATCTGGTTTGTACCCTCTGATGTCTGCGCAACTGTCCATTTTGCTTTTACTCCAAAGGAGACTAACAGGACGCGCCTTCAATATTTGCAAGCTCAAAAATCTATTCTGCAGACTGTTCTAGCTACCAAAATAACTTTTGTGCAGATATTTCAGGGTTTTCCCTCTTTTTGCTTTTGTCCGTTTTAGCTCTGTCTTTTCTAACTTTGTCTCTTCCTGGAATTTAAGCTCTTGGATTATCTTTTTAGCCAATTATTTGGTTCTTCCTTCAAGTTCCGCTCTTTATTTGAATTTCAACGGATATTCTCTTACTTTTAATTTGACATCTGCGGGGCCGTCAATGGTCGCTAGCCGCTTGAACCATGTTGAACCTTAAACCTTTGAACCCACTGAAAGTACATTGGTTCATTCTACCTCTTTTGTTCCATCGCTTCTTGGTTCAATCACTTTTCCGCTCCTTGGTTGAACCATCTGTTGAACCACCTGTTTGCTCCTTTTTTCCTTGACTAAGGCCGCCTTTGAACCTTTGAACCCATGAACCATTGAACTTTGAACTCTTTCGGTTCAAGGTTCAATCGGTTCATTGGTTCATCCTTTGTCTGTCACTTCCTTGTTCTTTTTAAGCTCTTTTCGCACTGGTTGAACCTTTGAACCTGTGAACTTGTTGAACCTTTTGGTTCACTATTCAACGGTTCACTCTTTTTATTTGGCTAAGTTCTTTTGATTTTTTTGAACCAAACGCGTTGAACCATTTGGTCATTGAACCTTTGAACCAAAGTGGTTCAATGGTTCAAGCCTTCTCTTTGATAAGTGTTTTGAAGCTGTTGAACCTTGAAGCGGTTGAACTTTGAACCTTGACAAATGCGCTTAACTCTTGCTGATGACGTTGAACCTTTGAACCCATTGAACCAAAATGGTTCAAGGTTCAATGGTTCAATGGTTCAATCCTTGTTTAGAAGCTTGCTGATGAACTCTTTTGGTTGAACCTTGTCGTTGAACCAACTTTGAAATCGCCTAAGTGTTGAGAGCTTGCTTCTTTCCTGCAGAGTCTGTAGAAATCACCTTGTGAAGCCCATAGAACTTGGCCTACAGAGTTCGTAGATTTTCTTCCGGTAGAGTCTGTAGATTCAAGCTTACAGAGTCCATAGAAATGAGCCTGCGGAGTCCGTAGTTTTAAGCCTGCGAAGTCTGTAGTTTTAAGCCTTTAGAGTCCATAGATTTCTAAAAAACTTGAAGAATGGAGAATTAGAATGCACAAAACAATTTTCAAGAAGGGAAGAGACAATTTTGGTCTTGCAGGACCAAAATAGTTCATATGTTGTCCCAAAAATGAGTGATATTTTAAGGGACAACACCTAACATACTCCATAGGAATTGATCTTTGTAATTGAAATGATATAGGAATTGTCTAAAACTCTATATGCCACAATTATTTGATATGATTCCAAAATGTTCATTGTAAAGGTAAAATGTGTATAGATTTCTCTTTATCAGCGATGAATATCCCATGGTTGGCCCAAACAAGGTCAAATTCATTACTGTTATCTAATTTGCTTTGGATCAATTCCTAACATACTCCATCATAATTGTTCTTTGTAATTGAAATGATATAGGAATTGTCTAAAACTCTATATGCCCCAATTATTGGATATGATTCCAAAATGTTCATTGTAAAGGTAAAACATGTATAAATTTCTCTTTATCTAACTCGTTCTTTACAATTGAAATAACACATGACTTAAATTCAAAAATCTATATGCCACAATTATCTAATATAATCCTCTCAATATGATCCCAAATGTTCATTGCAAAGGTGAGCTATGTATGCTAGGTTTCTCTTTATAACAAGCCCATGCTACGAGCTGTCAAAACTCTAAAACTCTATATGCCACAATTATTTGATAGAAGCCTCTCAATATGATCCCAAAATATCCATTGCAAAGGTGAACCACATATAGATTTCTCTTTATCTAACTTGTTCTCTACAATTGAAATGGCACATGAATTATGCCACTAAAACTCTATATGCCACAATTATCTAATATAATCCTCTCAATACAATCCCAAATGTTCATTGCAAAGTTGAGTTATGTATGCCAGGCTTTTATTTATAACAAGCCCATACTACGAGTTGTCAAATCTCTAAAAACTCTATATGCCACAAATTTTTTGATAGAATCCTCTCAATATGATCCCAAAATGTTCATTGCAAAGGTGAACCACAGATAGATTTCTCTAACTCATTCTCTACAATTGAAATGACCCGTGAATTATGTTTGAAACTCTATATGCCATAATTATTTGATAGAATCTTCTCAATATGATTTCAATTGTTCATTGCAAAGGTGAACTATGTATACCAGGTTTCTCTTTATAACAAGCCCAAAGTTGTCAAATCTCTCCAAATGTTATATTTTACATCTCTACTAGATTTCTCTTTATCTAACTCATTCCTTACAATTGAAATGACACATGAATTATGTTTGAAACTTTATATGCCACAATTATTTCATAGAATCTTCTCAATATGATCCCAAATGTTCAATGCAAAGGTGAACTATGTATCCCAGGTTTCTCTTAATAACAAGCCCATGTTATGCATTGTCAAATCTCTCCAAATGTGATATCTCATGTCTCTACCATGAATATCAAAAACCCTATCAGATGAAATGTGTCAATGTGCAATTGAAATGATATAGGAATTATGCTTGAAACATTATATGCCATAATTCAATGATAAAATCCTCTCAATACGATCCTAAAATGTTCATTGTAAAGGAGAGATGTATATACCAGATTTCTCTTTATAAGAATCTCATGCTATGTGTTTTGATATCTCGTATTGTCTTTACCACTATTCAAATCCCTACGAGATCAATTGTGTCAATGTGCTTCAAGGGCTTTCAAATCCTTGAGTTCTCATCAAGTTAGATTGATGAAGGACCATTCTCTTGATGGTCAATGATTCCTGTCTCTAGTAAATCACACTGACAGAAAAAAATTGCAAATATCAAAAAATCTATCATCTCTCAATCGATATGTAATTGTTATCCTTAGTTATAATCTTAACTTATAAACTCATATTTGAAATATCTAATCTTGATAAAGGCAGTCTCTAGACATTGCAACTTTATATAAAAAACATAAAATTAAGAGATAATCCCAAAAATATACAACATCACAAATCGATAGAAACACAATTGAATTGCCAACAAGATGCACAAAATATCCAAATAGATCACACAATCTATAAATGTCGACAAACCTGTCAAATCCAACTCTTCACATTAGCCTCTCAAGTGCTCAATATACAAGTTAGTATGCAAAAATACTCAAATGCATAAATAAATTATAGAGGAACATCCAAGGGTACAAGTAATCTTGCCTCAACCAAAAATATTAAGTGTGTGTTCGTGTGGACTAGTCGGTCCTTTTGATGTTTTGGCATGGTGAAGCTGATCTGATGGGAATATCAACATTCCAATACTTCAATGGCATCAAGTACATTAGAAAAGGATTAATGTCAAGAAGCGACATGGTTACAAGTTAGTTGGCTAAGTTTCTCAACCATCGGTACAATCTAGGCAGTAGTTGTGTTTGTTGAAGGCCTAAAACCAATAGGTTGTAGAGAAAAGGTAAAAAAAAATCAATGAAATCTCCAAACTAGAATGTGATCATAGTAGATAATTCATTTCATCACTTTCATGTTGAAATTGCAATTAGAATGGTCTTATGCAATAATGCACAAATCTGACCAAAAATTGTCAATTGATCCAATTTACCTGCACAACTATAGATCTAACCCGAATTCAAAACAAGATGTTCCTAATTGGTGCAATCCATCATAACAATTTTATCAAGTGCACCTTGATTGAACTTGACAATTTTCAAGTGTTATTACATGGTAATTAAATAAACATTTAATTGAACAAATGAACATTGCAAATATAACAATCTTCTAGTGGTTAATTAATCACTTTGATTAATTAGCTTGATCATTTATCTAATGCAAAATTCCATGGATTTTTGGAAACTTCTATTTCCTAAAATCAAAAGTCATTTTATTGCCTTATCTTGTGACATCACATGAGGGAGTCAATGAGAAAGGAGAGGAGTGCAAATTAGCCCTTACACTCTCTTACACTTTCTTACACACTCTTCCCTCTTACACCTTACACACTCTAAAATAGGTCATGAATGCACTTTTCTTCCAAAACTCTTCCACACTCCAAATTTCCTTAAATGGACCCTCTGATATTTCCAACCTCCAACATTGATGAGGGTGAGGATTCATTCTTAGCCATCCATTTGAAGATCAAGATGGATGGTCCTCACTAATTCAATAAGTTTATAAATTGAAGGTCACCCCTCCATTATAGACAAGCTCCCTGAACCTAGACTAACTTTGCCAAAATACATAATAAGCTTCACCATTCTCATGCCAATTCTCAAGCCAAACCAAGTGTATACAAGGGGAGATGTTGCCCATGCGTGGAGTCAAGATTACTAAAGACCTCTAATTTTACAAGTCGAACACATACCTCTTTGGACTGGCAAGCATAGAAAGTTTTTTTAAGGAAAGTATAAACATTTGTGGTTATTTTATCTTTGATTTTGATTCATCTTTTACTTAGTCTTGCTCAAACCTAGTCGATAGGCTTAGGTTGTTAGTTTCACGTAATTTTTTTAATTTACATGCACTAACAATGAACTAACCCCCTTCAAATTCCTATTCTACATAATGGTATGCCTGGTGGACCTGGCGCATCCCACAAACTCTTCTAAAATCTTATTGTTCTTCTAATTATTTGAATTGACCTAATTGCTAAGTTAATTCACTTCTTTTTTTTTCCAAAAATTTACTAAAAATGATTTCAGGTACAATTAATGAAATCATCCTATGAAACGATGAATTTGTCTCTGCCTTTTGTCTAACTACATTTTTGCACGTTGTCGTAATCAATGAAATCATACTTATGAGCAAAATCGTCATGCACAATAATGAATTCATTCTATAAAATGGTGAATTCGTCTCTGTCTTCTATCTAACTGTGTTTTTATAGGTTGTCGTAATTAACAAAATCACACTTATAAGATAAATCATCCTGCACAACAGTGAATTCATCCTAAAAAATGACAAATTCATCTGTCTTCTATCTAATTATGTTTTTGAAAGCCATCGTAATCAATGAAATCACACTTATCAACAAAATCATCCTATAAAATAGTGAATTCGTCCTACACAATAATGAATTCAACCTATAAAATGACAAATTCATCTTTGTCTTTCATGTAACTGTGTTTTTATAGGCCATTGTAATTAGTGAAATCATCCTACAAAATTGTGAATTTGACCTACACAATAGTGAATTTGTCCTAAAAAATGATGAATTTATATGTCTTCTATTTGACTGTGTTTTTTCAGGGCTTCAAAACAATGAAAACATCCTGAAAAACAACAAATTAATCCTGCAAAATGATGAAATCACACTATGGCAAAACCCTGAGACCTTGAAAGCAAGCTTTTTACCTATTTCTCATGCAAATTTTAGACCCCACTTCAAACTATCAAATATTTTTGTGCAGGACTTTGGCCAGAGAAGTGAACTCATAAACCAAAACAAAGACTTTATTTTTCCAAATACTTTAATTTTAGCTAAAACGAACACACGCTTTCAATTTGGGTTCTAAAAAACTTGTTTTTTTCCATGTCACTTCTTTTTTCATGCTTGTCTAGTTTTTTTTGTTACTTTTGTGTTTGTGCAGTTCCTTCAAACGTATGCTCTCCCTTTGATAGGGTGAACCATAAACGTGAAGGTGACTACTTGTTTTTATCCTGGGAGATTCATCAAAGTATGCTCTTTGCTTTTCCTTAGTGGGATTCCTATGAATCAGAAATAATCATACCTTCCTATTTTTCTTTTAGACTATGTAAATGGGGTGTCATTACCATCTCATGAGTCTTTAGGGTGTGGTGACTAGGGTCAATATCCCAACATTTGTACCATCCTTGTACATCCAATGGGGATATGAATTGTTGGTAGGTGTCGTTAGGGCCTAACAAAATTCCCCATAAAGTGTTTCATGAAAACAACGGGTTAAATCTCAATGTTAAGCTATTAGACATCACCATCGAGGAATCTAGGGTCTTTTCGATAAGGAATGTATCCCCCTATAAACAACTTGACACCTAGATCTCTTCTTCTACATATTTTGTGCCTTTCGATGACCATCTAGAAAACCACTAAGAACTTTAAATTAAAGTATATTGGTTGTAAATCCTTCATTGATGTAGGGATGTGAAGATAATAGCCCCCAAATATTACCTCACACTTATAAAATTTGAGAGAGGGTGGGTATTTCACCTATATTTAATAATTTTATTAAAATTAATCCTTAAATTTCTCCTCTCGAAATGAGTATATTGAAGGCTCAGTGATTGTGATGCACTCCCAATCTACCACTAAGATAGGATCGTGTACTTAGTTATTTTCTTGGATGGTGTGTCAAAATTTATTGTATTAAAAAACCAAGTCCAAAACATAGTCCATACACACCTACACAATAAGGTGTTACTCTTTTTGTATTTTGAGTCAAAAAATACGCCTTATAAATGTCATGTCAAACTTGGTCCAAATACACACAATTCTTATCTAAACCACACCGTTATGTTGTCCATTTTGAACCAGTCCTAGTTCCAAATAAATTCCAAATTCCAATTCCAGACCAATTCTAAAACAAGGTCTAATTTTTTGTCAAACCCTTGTTGTTATGTCATCTATTATGATTCAAACCTAATCTAAATTTTGATTCTAATTTCAATACCAAAGTTAAACAGTAACTCAAACCAAAGTCAAAGGTCAACTAGGTCAAAAGTCAACTTTATTTTGAAGTCAAAGTCAAAGTCTTGTTTTCATAAATTCAAAGCCTAGTTCAATTCAAGTAAAACATTGTCTAAATCCAGCTTCGATCCAATGTTCACACAACTTCAAACCAAAATAAATCCCAAAGCAAAATTGTCTAAAGCCCAAGTCAAAGTTTATAATCAAATCGAACAAACAAACATTCCAAGTTCGAATATTCCTAAGCAAGTAGATTCCTTTTCTATATTCATGAGTCAAGTTTCCAAGACCAAAGACCAATGATAGTCCAAATTTCAAAGCTCAAACATTCAAAATTGAACCAAATCTCAAACACTTTTCATTGAGCACTTGCAATCTTTGTAAGACACAAACATTTGAAAATGTTTGATATACTCAGAATTGTGTGCACTTTTAGAAGCAAGTTTAATTCACATACCCTTCTTACTAGATCACTTACATTGACACACCTTTGATTGAACCATTCCATTGTGAAATTCAACTTAAGAAGGGAAAAACACACTACTTAGAACATTCACGTTGACAAATCTATTTTAAAATTTTACCTTGATCAAAACCACATTCCAAATCCAAACACGTTTTAAGCATCTAAACTTATTCCAAGATGAAGATCATAAATCCAAACATGCTGAAGTATACACAAAGTGGAACTATTTATAACCCCTCTTTCGATGAGGAGGTAATTTATACTCCATATGGGTATGAAAAATATGTTGAAGAAGAGGTAGATCAACAATACCTCAAAACTATACCACCTAATACCAACAGGGACAAAATAAATAGTACCTCACAAACCTGCCATCTAATGTTGAGCCTGTACAAAAATAATACCTCCCTAATAGGCTATCCAATGTAGAATATGGACAAGACCAATTTATAAGGCACCTTTTTAATAACAAAGATGAAAACCTTGTGAGATTGTTAGAGATTGGAGCTAGATTTATAGTTGGATTTGCAATGGAGAACTTATGCTAGTTGGTTATAGCTCTCAAAGAGGCACCCCTTGCACTACCAGATAATCAAACTATTTATATCCAAAGTTAGACTCATATCAGCCTCTAACCAAACCCTCACAACATCTAGAAAAGGAAAAGGACCACTTATTGATCCACCTTCACAAAGCCAATTTATTGCCTTTCAAATATAGTAAGCTAGTCAAGTTTTGGCTACTTTAGGCAACTCCCTAAATGCTCTTGATATTCAAAATACATCACTTATAGAGCTAGATCCACCAACCGAATCGCAATCGGATTTGCTAGTACATCCTACACCCAATACCAATCTGTTTGCTATTAACACATTAGTCATGGATTTATTTAACATGCCTATATCCAAAAGTAATTCATTGGCTAATCTTGATCCAAATTCCTTAGTGGATTCTTCCCAACACATGGTTTATAATTATCAACTAGTGCATTTCAATCCACATCAAGTGCCATTCAAAATCGAATAAAAAATTCTTCCAAGTCACCAATAAGTTTTTATTCCAACATTCCTAACACTTTGCACCAACATGTTGCAAACATTTTTGAGCCACAACACCAGGTTGCTAATACCACTCCACTTCAACAAATGGCGACCAATCCTCCACTTCAACAAGTGGTGACCAATCTTCCATGTAAACAATTGATGAGCAATCCTTCACCTCAACAAGTGGTCACCAATCCTCCACCACAACAAATGATAGCTAATCTGCTACCAGAACGAGTGGTAACCAATCCCCAATAAATATTATCTAATCAATAATGTTTCCTATTAGTCAACCACATACCACTTCTAGTCAACAATGTGCCTCTTCAAGCCAACAACATGTTCCATCTAACCAAAAATAAGTTCCTTTCTTACAATAGATTCATACAAATCAAAAATTTCATTTCCATTCCCAACAAGTCTCGTTTAATCTCCAAAAAACCATTCCTTCATTTAGACCACAGTTTCATCAAAATCAATGTCACACTCAACAACAAGTTTCTTACCAACAACAAGTGCCCTATCAACAATATAACCCTAATCAAAGGGTGAGCATTTCTAATAGAACCAATCGAGTAGAAATTACCCAATACTTCATACCAATACTTTATCCAAGTTAAGTTAATCCACCTTCATATACCCAACAACATATGCCCATTCCCTCTCAATCCATCCCCACTTTTTAGGACTTGTAAGAGGTGAAAGATGCAATTTCTGAAATATAAGCAGGGAATTAGGGTAAGAAGTTCAAATTAGATGACATATGTTCCTATACCTTTGATATGATTTATCTGCAGTTTGGTTGGGCAAGCCTTAGAGTCATTTCTCCATCTTCTCAAAAATTTTGCCGATAATTTTGATGACCTATCTGAAAAATTCATGCAACACTTTTCCTATAATGTAGAACATAAGGTAACTATGGTTGAATTGTGTCATGCCAAACAAAGAGGAGGAGAGAATTTTGCTAGTTATTTGCAACAATGGCATGCATTGGCTAATTGATCCCCACACAATCTCTTCGATAAATAATTGACCACAATCTTTACTACCATTCTACAACTAGACATATCCTATAATCTTAGACTTCATTGTGCAAATACATTTGAAGAGATTATTTCCAAATGATTATAGATGGAGAAAGCCCTCATTGATAAATGAGTAATCAAAATTTATTATAAAGACCAAATTTAGAACAAAGTTCAGATGCAAACTCCTACACAAGTTCAAATAAGCATATCTGAAAAACCTAAACCGTTCAATAGGAACAAAAATGTTGTAGGGGATGGGGTGATAGAGTTTAGATATGAGTAAATGATGCACCTACCAGCTGCCCAAACAAACCTAACTAGTCAATAACTTGATTTACAAATACCACCTCCAAGAAGAGGGCAATACCAAAACAGAGTTTTCAGTCATCTTGGAAAATCTATCAAGGTAGTGTTATAGAAGCTAGTTGCAGCTAACATGATCATTTGGCTAGTGCTGAAACTATTTTTAGAAGGTTAACCTAAACCTAACTAGTACAGGAAGCATGAGTTATGTGATTATCATCGGGTTAAGGGTAATTCTATTCATAGATGTGTTTAGCTTCTCCACTTCATCCAAGATTTTTGGAGAATGGTGAAATAGAGTTGGACAATGTGGCCTCAACATCTAATCAAAATATGGGTATTTATCAAAACCCTTTTCCACAACGTAACTCTAACAATTAGAATTAAAATCAGTGATAGGCCAACAATTAGAACCAGAAAAATCCTCCAAACAATCATAATCAAGGACCAAATTAGCACCAACATCAAACTAATCAGAATCAAGGTTAGGACACCCATTCTAACCAAGTCAGATATAATAATGTCCCTTATGACTATAATAATATTATAGGTCACATTACTAGTAGTCAAATAACCACTATCAAGGTCAATCCTAAACTAATAGTCAATAATATCCAACAATCACCACCTTCCATTTTAATACCTCCTCCATATGCTAGTAATCCTCCTTTGACTCAAAATGGCATTAATGCTCATCAAAGCCCAATAGTTACCATTTTAGGTCGTCATTTCCCTTCCTATAATTATAGTAAAGCCCCTCCAACTTGAGGTTGCACAATCACAACTTGACATTCCAAGGTTACAATCCAAGGTCCTACACCTTCTTCCTCCAATAATCCCATTCCAAGTCCTTTGCCTCAAAAATGTAGTCCCACTACTTCTACTCATGACAAGCCATATGATATTGTGGAATAATTACAAAAGATACTAGCACAAATTTTTATCTTAGATCTTTTGCATACATCAAATGTCTATAAAAACATATTGAATGAGATTTTAAACCAATCCAACGTCCCAAGTGATGTTGCTCCTGACAAGTTCCAAACACTTGTGAGTAATTTAGCCCCAAACCAACAACTTAATTTTAACCAAAGTGATGTCATCCCTTGGTTCTCTTCACAAAAATCCAATTTTTATAGAGGCAATCATTTCTAGACATAAGATCAAATGTGTCCTTATAGATAATGGTGTGGGTCTAAATATTGTGACTTTGAGGCTGGTCAAACATTTAGGCTACATTGCAACGAATCTTCAACCAAATATTATTACCATCAAGACCTATGATAATGAGGAGAGAAAATAATAGGACACCATTTTATTGCCTATTATCATTGGGCCTCTAACCCACGATACCCTTTGCCATGTTCTTGATTTAGAGCCATTGTACAATTTACTCCTTGGGTGACCTTGGATACATGAAGTACGCATAGTACCTTCCACTCTACATCCGTGTATCAAATTCCCCAATTCTAGATTATAAGTTACCATTCATTGTGTAGTTGTATTAGTATTGTAAACATATTAAAGCAAAGTATGAGAGCTACAATTATTGCCTTGGCCTAGAGCATGTCCCTAAGAATGATAAAGATGTATCCATTCAACCTCCAAATTCAAACTATGTACATCCAAGTACCCTTGCATCTACTTCATTTGCACCATCTTCTCAAATATCCTCCCATCTTACCATTACAGATAAAGGTCCTGAGGAATACCAAATTGAAAATGCTTTTCATATAGCTAAACTTCATAAAATGCCTAAATCATAGTAGGCCCAAAGTGAAGAGTGCCATAATGGAATGGCATAAAAAGGTTGAGCCACGCCAGAAAGGGCCTATTGATTTTGTCAAAACTACTACATAAGACCAATAAAAAATCAAAGGTGATGATGACTCATGGTTGTACAATGATGACTTTTCTACTTTCAACCAAAGCAAAAAGTATCCTATTCCAAAAAAATAATGGATAATCAAGCTTATAAAGGCAAAGGCCTAGGGGTAAAACAAAAAGGTCCTCTTAAGCCTATATCTGCTACCAAACACAAAGGAACTTGAGTTATTGGATACAAATCACCCGGGGGTAAATCAAAAAGGTCCTCTTGAGCCAGTATCTTCTACCAAACACAAAGGAACTTGAGGTATTGGATACAAATTTCCTGGGGGTGACCCCTCAGATCTCAAGAGTGATATCGATTTATTATCTAATGATGAAGATGCCAACTTCAATGTAGAGTCCTATTATATAATCTATGATGAATTAGTTGATACCAACCTATTTAATACCAATACCATTTATACCATCACTTATGTCACTTCTAATTCCCCTCTTTTTCTCCATCATCTTGAATTAATTGACTGGGACCAAAAAGATTCACATATACCATTGGACAAGTTCTATAACAATGAGACAATTTATGAATTCAAGGGCCTTATAGATGGTTTTCCTATTGGTGATCATAATCAAGGCTTCACTATTATATTGGACCCTACTGCCTATTTTAAGGAGTAGGGGACTTTCCTTGGTCATAAGGAAAAAATAAAATAAAATGGAACATTGAGGTCCCAAAGTGAAAACCTCTTTGAGGTGTTTTCAGATCAGAAAGATGAATCCCATTGTGAAAACCTATTTCAGGCATTATTGGATGGGAAAGTTAATCTTTTTTTGAATGAACCCCATGGTGACTCCAGTCTCAGAACCTTGTGCTAGTCAAGAATCAATTCAAAAGATCAAAAAGTATTCGAACAATTGGTTCAAGATTTCCCTCATGCCTTTGCTAAGTGTCCTTTACTAGTCTTTGGTGATTCATATTTTTCCTATATGGGTGATCTTGATGATCTAGTTGAGTCAAAAGATGATGAAGAAGATCCATGCACCTCATTACCAATTATTCTAGAAGATGGTTCTACATTGCTTATGGAGGATACCATAGAAGTAAACATCATAACCCCAAACAAACCCAAGTGGATCAAGATTGGAGCTTTCCTCATTGATGAAGAACATGAAATCCTTAATGCCCTCCTTTGGGTGTTTATTTATATATATGATTAGTTTTATTCAGATATGCTTGCTTGGATCCTTATTTGGTTTTACATTGTATTTTTGTATACCCAGATGCAAATCCAATCAAACAAAAGCTGATAAATATGCATCCTCGCATTACCATACTAGTAAAAAAAGATTTGGAAAAATTACTGAAGGCATGCTGTATTCATCCCATAGACTATTCATAATAGATATTAAACATTGTCCTAGTTTGTAAGAATCCATAAGGAATCCGCCTATGTACATATTTTAGATATATCATTAAATCATGACCAAAGGATGATTTTCCTTTTCCAAATATTGATATGATTGTAGATTCCACAACTGGCTATAAGATGTTGTCTCTTATGAATGGATTCTTAGGATATAATCAAATACAAATAACACCTAAAAACCAACACAAAACAATGTTCACCACTCCAACGGGGATGTTCTGTTATCAAGTAATGCCATTAAGCCTCAAGAAATATGGTGCTACATACCAACATGTAATGATTGTCATCTTCCATGACATGATGCACAATATTGTAGAAGACTATGTGGATGTCATTTTAGGAAAATCCAAGACCAAAGCAGACCATCTAGAAATGTTACCAAAAATATTTAAAAGTCTTCATAAATACATAATTCATCTTAACCCTAAGAAGTGTGTATTTCTCATCATTTCAGGTAAATTTATAGGTTTCATTATCTCTCATAGGGGCATTGAGGCCGTTCTATCCAAATTTAAGGCCATTAAAAAGTGCCTCCTCATTATAATCTAAAGTAGCTCTGTGGTTTTCAAGTCAAAATTCAATTTATTAGACGCTTCATTTCACAATTGGCAGACATGCGTCATCCTTTCACTCACCTTTTGAATAAAGACACCACCTTTTCATGGAACACTGACTATCAACAAGCATTTACAAATTTAAAGGATTATTTGGAAAATCCACCTGTCTTAGCCCCACCAATGATTGGAAAGCCGTTACTCCTCTACATTTCAATAATAAAACATGCCTCAGGGGCACTTCTTTCCCAACATGATGATCAGGGGAAAGAAAGATCAATGTATTATTTAAGCAGAACATTGGTTGCCTATGAAAAAAATTATACACCAATTGAAAAATCCTATTTAGCAATGGTATTCACTTCCCAAAATTTATGACATTATAAGCTAACAATAAAACCATTATTATTGCCAAAGTGGACCCTCTCAAATATTTACTTTCCAAGGCAACTTTGACTATCTGTATGGCTAAATGGGTCATTCTATTGAGTGAGTTTGAGGTTGAATATGTGCATCAAAAGATAATTAAGGGGTAAGTACTTGCAGATCAACTTGCTGAAGCACCCTTATCAGATACCAAACCACTCATTTAATTTCCCTGATGACTCAATCTTAATTCTAGATGAAATCTCTTCTGAATCTTAGATATTAACATTATACTTTGATGGTTCTTACACATCTCATGGATTAGGAGCTGAAATTTTATTCATAACACCATAAGGAGATCTTATCCCTAAGTCTTTCCATATTGGTTTCACTTATACCAACAATATAAAGGAATACAAATCACTCATTGTAAGGCTTCACCTAGCAGTACAATGGGACATTAAGTAATTGCATGTTCATGGGGATCACTAGTTTATTATTAATCAGGTGATAGATCGATACCAGATAAAAGACAAAAATATTATACCTTACAAAAACATGGTGGATAGTGTCAAGTAGAACTTTGATCATATCCAATTTGAGCATATACCAAAGGTCAGTAAGAGGACTATAGATGCAATGGAAACAATTGGATCATTAACAATAATTGTAGATCATGTTCCATATTACTAGTTCTTTATTGAAATTTTTTAAAACCAGTGCATGAATGGTCAACATACAAAATCGTATATGATATTTTTGGTCCCAACTCATCTTGGTATCATGATTTATATGAATACCTATACAACCACATTCTTCCTGATAATCTTTCCTACAATAAACAAAAATCCTTTATTTACAATACCTCCTATTATACCTTACTTGGTGCCACACTCTATTGTAGAGGATATGATGGAAATATACTTCATTTTTTAACTTCAACAAAATTTGGATTGGTGCGTAAAGAAGTACATGAAGGGATTTATGGGGCCCACACCAGTGGAATGGTCCTTGCCAAAAAAATCTTGTGTACAGGGTATTATTGGCCCACTATGGAAGCTGATAATTACCCCTATGTTTATAAATGTACGCCTTGTCAGAAATATGCCAATATCATTCATGCTCCATCCCAAGCACTTCAAGTAATTAATACTCTTTGGAAATTTTACACATGGGGACTTGATCTGTTAGGGAAAATCAATCCTACTTCTTTAGATGGCCATAAACACATCCTCACTATGATCGAGAATTTTACTAAGTGGGTTGAAGCCATTTCCCTCACTTACATAACCAGTAAGTAAATTTCAAAATTCATTTTGAATCACCTTATCTGCCACTTTAGCATTCCTTTTGACATCATTTATGATAATGGTGGATACTTTAAAAATAAGGATCTATAAAAGTCCTTTGTGCCGAGTACCATATCAAACAATGGTTTTCTAATCCTTATTTTCCTCAAAGTAATGGTCAGGCTGAGGCATATAGCAAGACCCTTGTCCAAATCCTTAAAAATACTACTAATGTTGTTGGTCACGATTGGCACTCACAATTATTTCTCACCCTCTAGTCCTTTCATGCTAATACATGGCAATGAATTCTATTCTCCCTATCGAGTTGCCTTCCTTGTATATTTCATTGGAGGATATCGTTCATGATGAGGAGTATTGATTAGATCGATTGTAAGAACTATAAATACTTGATAAAAAATAGATAACCATGTTGAATAATCTCCAAGCATATCAGATCAGGTTACATTATAACTATAACAGGCGCATCAAACCCAGAGAGTTTTCACTTGGTGATCTTGTACTAAAAAAGAATTAAAAAAATACCAATGCAGAGCAAGAAAATAAAGGAAAATTTGAGTCTAATTAGCCAATACCCTTCATTATTACATCTAACTATGAATCTGGAGCATGCATGTTGGATATAAATTTTGACCTATTTGGGGCAAGTCAAAGTGTGATGCTTATCTTGGGATGCATCCTTCTCAATTTCCCCCTTTGGGAAAAATATTTTTTCTACTCTATCAACATTGGATATCAAAGAGTGTAAACATTAGCTCATTTGGATTAGTATTAACCATGGGTTAATTTCACTCTTTGTTTGCTTCTTCCTCTCTTTTTTGAGAACCCATCAATGCCTTTCATCCTTCCATGCCCTTTCAAGGGGGCATCATGGGTCACTAATTATTTCTTCATCTAGTTTTCCAACTTTTTCTTAACAAATTTTTAATTCTTTGAAAATATGCTACTTCATCTGTGTCTTGAAACGTCTTCTCAAATAGGGAAATAATATAGACACTTCATTCTCATCACTTCCATGTCAAAATTAAAATTGGAATGACTTTTTGAAATAATACACAAATATGGTTGTAAATCATCAATTGATCCAATTTACTTGCACAACTACCGATCTAACTCAAATTCATAATAATGCCTTTTTAATTAGGGAAATGCATCATAACAACATGATAATTTTATCAAGTGCAACCCAATTGAACCTGACCCTTTGGAAGTGTTATTCCAAGGAAATTAAATGAACATTTAATTAAATAAATGAACATTGTAAATACAACATTCTTATAATGGTTAATTAATCACCTTGATTAATTATCCCAATCATTTCTCTAATGCAAAATTCCATGGCTTCTTGGAATCTTCTATTTCATAAAATCAAAATTCATTTTATTACCTCATCTTGTGACATCACATGACTAAGTCAATTGGAAAGGAGAGGAGTGAAAGCAAGCTCTTACACTCTCTTTTACCTTTTTACACACTCTTTCATCTTACACCCTCTTACATGCTTCAAAAGAGGTCATGATTGCACATTTCTTTCAAAACTATTCCACATTCCAAATTTCCTTAAATGGACCCTTTCACATTTCCAACCTCCAAAATTAATGAGGGTGAGGACTCATTCTTAGCCATCTATTAGAAGATCAAGATGGATAGTCCTCACTGATTCAACAAGTCTAAAAATTGAAGGTCACCCCTCCATTATAGACAAGCTTATTGAACCTAGACTTAATCTGCCAAAATACATAAGGAACTTCACCATTATCATGTAAATTCTCAAGCTAAACCAAGTGTAAACAAGGGGAGATGCTGCCCACACATAGAGTCAAAATTGCCAAAGACCTCTAGTTCTACAAGCTGAGCACATACCTATTTGGACAAAAAAGCAAAGGAAGTCTTCTAAGGAAGGTATAAATATTTATGGTTATCTTATCTTTGATTTTGATTCATTGTTTGCTTAGTCTTGCTTAAACCTAGTGGATAAACTTAGGTTGTTAGTCTCACACAATTGTTTTACTTTATATGCATCAACAATGAACTAACCCCTTTGGATTCCTATTCTACACTTGTATATTTAGATTATCTTCGAAACGTTATGAAAAAAAATATTTTTTTGAGTCTGTTTGTAAAATATATGGTCTCTGAAAGTTGCGAGACATTGCATAATTTCAAAACCATCATAGCATTTTTACAAGTTTGAGTGGCGGTTTCACCCGTGTGGAATACAAAAAGAAAGTAATGATCCAAAATGTTAAACCATTAGTTGTTGAGTATATCCAATATGCTAATAAGGATGGAAAAGAGGCATTTTTATAGTCAGATAATGTCATAAGAGATACAAAATAATGAGGACAAATACTGAGGAGAGTTAATAAGTAAGAGAGTTGGCTTCGGTTTGAAAATAAGAGAGTTTAGGAGTTTAGTTCTCTAAGAAGAGAGCAAATAAAAAAAATCAAGTCTAGGAGGGATTGTGTGAGTGATACAATCATCTTAATGTTATGTAATAACCTTTTAAATGCAAGTGAGTGTGTGTAATCAAATATTTGTATCACATTGTGTTGAAGTCATAGAGTGTGTTTGAGTTTCAATTCTGAATAGTATTCTTAGGTATGTGTAACCATTGAGAGCAAGTGTAAGTCCCAATTAGGGAATAAGGCAACCATTTAGTTGGCCCCTTCATTCTTGTCTACATTAATAAATCAAACATGAACATATTTTGAACCATTCAATCATGATGATGTAGATCTAGACTATCAACATAATCTCAAATTATCGAAAGTATTGATCATTTAGGACCTTTAAAGGTATCTATATTACCTACTCTATGCACAAGTCAACCAATATTCATAAATGCTCAAATGCATAAATAAATCAAATACCAAAATATTATGAACCATGAATCATGATGATAAATCTGAATCTAGATAATCAACATAATCTCAAATGTTGGAAAATGTTGATCCTTTGGGACATGTCAAGTTATCTCACAAATAAAAAATCTAAAAAATAAACAAATCGACAAGGCACTAAATTTTTTATCTCCAAATTAACATTCTAGGATATATCATAATGCACATCTCTGAAATATCACCATAAATTGTATCTAATGATCAACATATAAATTTAAGTGTTCAATTATACAATGTTTATGTAGTCAACCTACAATAGTCCAACCTATCAAATGCAAACATTACGACATATTTATTTTAAGATAAGATCCAAAACTCAAGGTTTACAAACCCAAAATATAAAATGTCTCAATTTAAAATCTAAATACTCATGTTCCCCATGTTAGATGAGAGTGGAACACTACCTTATACAAAATTCCCTTGAAAGGGTAAGTGATAGTCTAAAATACAAATGCCACAAAAACTACTCAAGGTGATAATGTGTATAAAATATAGAATGGACTGTAATGCTTGAGAATCCCAATCTCTATCAAGATATAACTGTGAACCACTCCTCACAAAGCTATCGAACTCAAAATTGTAGGCACATGTCAACATATGAAAAATTACCCACTTTGTGGAAAAAACTATGCTTAAACTTTGAAATCTGATAAACCAACTCCTTGGCCATGGTCATAAAAAAATACATATTTAACTATGTTAAATATGCAGTGTTTTTTTTACAATCTAAAACCTATGAAATCTAATGTGTTAGTTGTTGATATGGAAATTAATCATTCAAAATATGGATATCCAATAATCCTAAGACCTATCAAAATTCCCACCCTCAATGTTTCAATAATTAAAACCACTCTATTAAATGTTATAGTATGTTTTAATGGTGCAATGCTTAATACATTGTAATTAAATATGACAAATATTCAGTGGTCAATATGAGTAGTCTCAAGGTAACCGATCTAGGATAACTCACAATTATGTAAACATTTGAACAATATAGGAATTTTTTCATGATATGTTTAGGTACGTCATTTACAATCTATAACCCTATGCATAATTAAATCATCATATATATCCATGAATTTTTGTAATTAGTGTGTACCAAATCCACAAAATTCAATGTACATATCAATTGCACGTATCAAGTTCCAACATCAAACTTCTAGTGACAATGAAAATCATCAAATATCAAAACATAATATACACATAAAGGTGCTCTAATTCTCCACAAATAAGTGCCCTAATAAATGCAAGTCAAGAATAAAAATATCCATTGGGTGCACAAGTAGATGGTAGATCAACATCCAATGAAAACATCTGGTGACTCAACCAAGCATCAACAACCAAGTCAAATATAAAATCACTTGTCCATCGAGTCACTCAACAATCAATAATTCAAAACTCGAAATATGACTTCTAATGTTATCACCCTAAAAGGGAAGTACCTTAAAATACATGAGTGAATCAATAAATAATGGGATCTTGGAACATGTATAGAAAAATATATAACTCAGTGGTACCCTTTCAATATTTCATCACAAGTGTCCATTAGATTGTCTTTTTGAGTTTTCAACTTCATGAGAATAATTAGTAAGTTTCCCTTTCAAGATTTCAAATTATAGCCCACATGCACAAATTTTGGCCTCCTAATATGCCCTACCAAATCAACAAGAAGAGGTAAAATTGTAATCTCCATAGCCTTAAATACACAAAAGATTCACATCAAAAAATACATTAGTCAAAGTAGTAGAAATTGACACTAGTGGGGATGTGATCATCATGGGTTGTTTAAAAAACATATCAAAACTCTCATCAAGAAAATCATAATCACTAATATCCCTATGAAAATGGAAAACCATAAGAATTGGATTAGCATTATTGGAAGGAATAACACAATCCTCAACAAGAATCTCTAAATCATCACAACACATATCAATGATCTCATCCACACCATCTAGATAAGAAGGGGGTATAGAAACAATAATTTATGGAAATATATTCCAAATCTACAATTTTCTCAAAAATTGGTGACTAATCAAATATACTAAGAGACATCAATAAAATTAACATCAAAACCAAATCTAAAATAAACAATAATAACTAGACAAAAAAAGATTAGGATCAACAAGATATTAAAAAAGGCTTGCCAGTATCATGCAAAACAAGATGAACATCAAAATCATCATCATCACTAGAAGAATCTTCATCGTCATCCATAGTGGACTAAAATCTCTTATAATACCTAGATAGCATGTGAATCTCATATCTCCATATGGAATGACCAATCCAATAAAAATACACATGTCTCATGGACTCAATAGGTGTATCTCACATGTAATAGTGCTCAAAAGAATGAGTGTTTTTTCCTCATAATATACAAAGATGTAAATAAAAAAAATTAATTAAGGTTCGACCTCCATGTTTACAATGAGAACATATGTGATCATTGTGAACTAGGAATTTGACTCAATAGAGGATGGTTAGTATGGTGTTAGTTTCAAAATGAAAGAAACACACTAACTAGCATAACATCTCTAGGCCTAGACACTAAGGAGAGCTTAGTTAACAAACATGAATAAAACACACAACTACAATGCAAAAGAAACCCTCTTTTACCTTTTTTGGATGCTCCAAAATGCTTGTTGTAGTGGCTTGCTCGGCGTATGCTCATGAAGTCCTTGTCAATGAAAATTTGGCTACCTCCATCTCTCCTTGGCACCTTTGGCTTGTGGCTTGGCTTGGCTTGGAATCAATTTGGCATGATGACACTAGTTGCATGAAGCTTTATAATCAATTTTGCATTATAACTTTGCATAATCATGTCTTAGAAATGATGTTCATGGCCTCTCTATTTATAGATTTTTGAGAATGTCTAGAATCAACCTGAACCATCCATCTCAGGATTGAGATGTGTGGCTAAGGATTAATCTAATTATGCAATTAAAATTGATAAATAGGCTCATCAATATTTGGGATAGAGGAGCAATTAAGAGGCATGGAGGGCTTCATGGAATGTATTGATGAGGCATGGAGGGCATGAATCTTGATATTTGTGGCATTTATGGCCTAGAGATGTCTTCCCAAGAAATGAGGTCACATGATGATGTAGATATTCAATATTCATTTTAAAAATAAATTATTCAACAAGTTTCTATGGAATTCTTGATTAGGCTGTAATTTGGTTTAATTAGCTCTTAAGCATGTTTAAGCACTTTGTGTACAAATTACTCAAATTGATCAGAATGCCTTGTTATTGGTCCAAAATTTGATTAGATTGGAATTGGAAGGCAATGTTAGATACGTTAGATCCGTTATCCAATTTAGGATGTTACCAACAACAAATAATTAAGGAACATGTCTTGTGCAAGAGATTTGATAGGAAAAAGCAATCTAGAGCACCTATGTGTAAAATTGGCATTTTGACTCGAAATGAATTGATCAAAGTTAGTTGGCCCATAAATTGCATTACCCCATTTAATGATACTCTAGCCAAAATAGACACTTGAATATGTCAGTTTCACATCATTTAGCGTGTTTTAGTGTTTTTAGGCTAAATTATGCCTTTTAAGTAGAAATTAGCCAAAAGCATGGTTGGAGGTTATTGGTGGCTAGATTTAGGTGTCTACAGTCATCTCTAGGACTAGACAATGAATAATAAAAAAGGATCAACAACTTGACTATCACATAGTGTACTTATAAAAACAAAGCGAATAGATCTAGAATGGTCTTGATCATGACAACTAATAGGATCGATATACCTTATATTGACATGATGCTTATTAACTAATAATGTCTCCCATACTCACACAATAAGGGAAGGTTCCACAATAGGAATTTGAATAGATGTATGATTCACACTGTGTTTATAAGACTCTTGAAGTGGTTTGGAAATAGACCTATCTTTACTTTTCTCACTAACATGGGTGGCATTAGTGTTATACAACTGTGTCTGTTAAATAACATTTTGAACATTGGTTACATGCTTGAAATTATCTAGATTTTTGGGTTTTTTCTCATTCAATTGATCATGTAACCTATCATTCATGCCAAATAAAACTAAATTTATTATACAGTGTCATAAAATATGGGTGAGAATATCTGAAACACTTGGATTTTAATTCTTTTGGTCTTGAGTTTAAATGTATGAATATAGGATGTTGTTGGCATAAAAAGTAGAACCCATGATGCAAAATAAACTAAAAAAGCTATTGAAGCAATGTAAACAACATTTTGAATCGGGTGTCACTTAAAAATGTTTTGATGAAACAAAAAATATATAGTAGCCTCTACATTCAATTTCGACTAAATTTTAGAAAGAGTTTGTAAAATAACTAAAATGACACCCTTATTTAAACAAAAACAAACCATTATCTCTCTGTTATAACAAAACAATGTGACACAAGATCAAATGTGTAACAGGCTTACAATAGTTTACAAACAACAAAAATATGTTTTCAAAATATTCTAACATAAACACTAACTCCAAAAAAAAGGTTCAAAAGTCTCTTTCCATGATGAATGAGTGGTTATATGACAAGTTTGACCATTCTATGAAAAGATTATTATGTTATTTTTTTTTTTTTATGTTAAGCAGTTTTTACCCCTCACCAAAACAAATTTTGGTTTACATCTGAATTTTCAAACTTTAAAAAAATATTAATTGAGTCTCTTAAAACACATTATATAACCCCTCATCACAATTAATATTTCATTTATATGATAAATCAATGAGTTTCAAACACATAACCTCTATGTAAGAATGTTTTTATCAAAGTACAATCTTCAATTCTCTTATGCAAGTAATTGAAACATATATTATCAAAATTATATATAACCCATTTTTAAAAATAAGCAGACTTAAATAAATAGAAAAGGGCTTGATTTTCTTTACATCTTGACAATACAAATATTCTAAAGAATCAACATAAACATGCCAAGGAAAAGTTATGCCCAACCCATTATCTGCACCCAGTTCTCACACCTCTCACAATTATTTTTCACTCAATGTTCATACAATGTGATCTACCCATTAAAAAACAATAAAATCCACAAACATTTGTACCAATGTAACTTCCTTCCTCATGCTTTGCCTCAATGTACTTAGGATGTCAAAAAATTATTTTGGTTATTGAAAAAAATTAAAAAACTTTTATGGTATTTTATTTCCAAACACCTCTTCCACGTTGCAGTTTTTGGTTATTGACTTTGATACCATATGTTGATTTTAAGTTTAGAAAGCTAAACATAAAAATAGAAGAGAACATAAATATTATGTGACAAACCAAGCTCTCCCCTCACTCTCTTACTCTATATTTAAATCATGTACAAAAATATATAATACAATATTTTACAATTCCCTTCAAAGTCACATGAGAAACTAAAGATCAAGTGTGACCATCTTCTATTTCCTCTGTGTGTGTTTAAAATTTAATAATAATAATAATAATAATAATAATAATAATAATAATAATAATAATAATAATAATAATAATAATATTATTATTATTATTATTATTATTAAATTTTGATCAATTCAAAATATTTATATGTTAAAATTATTATTATTATTTTAATCAATTCATAACACTTGAGTGTTAATAACTTAAGATATTGATAATCAAGTTGTTATTTTTAATTAGAATAATGATTATAATAACTTAAGATATTGATAATTGTTAAGTTATTTTAATTAGTATAATAAACATAATTATTTAAATAACACTTAAACAAAATTTTAAATTTTGAGAGTTTTGTTGAGAAACCTTAGGATGTTAGTTTTGTATTGATGAGCTTTTAGGTCTCTATCACACTCTTGATTGTCGCAAATCTAGGCAAGATATTGCTTTATTTGCATTAATTGCTAATTTTGATCAGTGATTTGCCCTGTGGGTAGTAAGGGGGTGCCATTTATTTAATGATAGCTACCTCCATCTTTGCATCCACAAATGCAGA
Source organism: Torreya grandis (assembly GCA_037957365.1). NCBI lineage: Eukaryota > Viridiplantae > Streptophyta > Pinopsida > Cupressales > Taxaceae > Torreya > Torreya grandis. Next base: position 3,439,841 of record JARHVA010000913.1, read on the forward strand.
GAAAGTTGGAGCAAGTGAACACAATAATGGCCCTAAAGTAGGTGAAGAAATTCATCCTGAAGGTCTTCCACGAGGTTATGTTAATGACTCTGACATTACATTACCTGATGTTATTTTGGATGTGCCCGAATTTGATAGAGCTTATCATTTCTTTGGGAATTTTACTTTAATTATTTATTTATTGGCTGAGTCCCCTTGGAGAGCCTTCTAAAGCAATGGGTTCATAACCACTAGTAAGGCCATGGTGTGAAACTTGAGGGGGTCCAAAATATCACAAAGGGTTTTTTTTGTTTTGCTTTTCCAACTCAGAATAGTGCAAAGCTATTGTTAATCATGGGCCTTGGTTCATCTACAACACTTTGGTTGTGTTTTCTTAGTGGACTCAAGACTTTCAAGTCTCCGAGCACGTAAAAATGAAAGTACCCATATGGGTTGAATTTCCTGGCTTACCATTCCCCCTCTAGAGTTTTATTGACCAACTCATAAAACCCATAAGGAATTTTATCTACCATGAGCATACTAAATTCTATATGGTTCATCCTTAGAAGAGGGTTTGTGTAGAAGTTGATTTGTCCCATGATTTTAAAGATTCTATTGATATATAAATTGGATCTAACCATTTTTCACAGTGTGTTTTGTATATCAACCTCCCAAACACTTGATTTCGGTGCCAGTCCTTAGACCACATGATCCGAGAGTGTCTTCTGATGGATCACATGGCCCTTGCTCCTCAAGAAAAAGGCGAATGTGAAGCCAAAGTTCAGAATGAAAATAATAATGGTTGGACTACCATAACTAACAAGAAAAAAAACTCTTCCAAAGGTGGTAGGAGGCCACAAAATTTGTCATTTTGACCTACTGGTAATAATTTTGCATCAACTTCTGCTGGTAAATCTGCCTTACCCACCAAAGCTTCTCCTCATCTTATGCATACACTATATGCAATGGCCTTGCTGGTTGAGATGCCACCCTTAATGCCACAGTTAAAACCCTCTCCTAGGATGAGTTCCCTTGAGGAAGATAGGAGGCTGGTCACTATGGACTAAAAATCAATATTATGACACTCTCACAGCCGCTTTCCATCTTCTGAAGATGAAGAATATATGGCACACGAGTGGTAGCAATTTAGAATGAATGATTACATGACCGACAATATTATGTATAACAAATTTGTTGCACTTGAAGGGCTCTCTAAGGATAATGACATGCACCTCAATCTTGTCCAATGATTGTGTACTCTTAGAATATTCGAGGTCTTATTGATCCACTGTGTAAGTATACAGTCATAAATATTTGCTAGTTTTTTAGTAACTTGAAAATTCTTTATTTGTAAGAGGTCAATATTTTTGGCTTCTTACTACATAATGCAACACAGATCATTTGGCCTCAGGCCATTTGTCAGGCCACTGGGTATGATGCTGGGTGTGGTGGGGCCATCACTTTTTTGGCTCTAGAGCTCGCTTAGAATATTATTTTTTGGGGTTCAAACCCCACCCATTGAGTGGTGTGGACCCTTTTTAATTTTAACAACCAAATTATTGGGTTGGTCAATTTATACACATCTAATAATTCTATAAAATGGGAAACCATGTGGAGATGGTTGACTAACTCTCTCCTGAATGCTCATTGGATCCTTTGTGGTAACTTTAACATGGTGGAGTCTGTCAAGGACAAAGAAAGGTGCCTTCCAATCTATTGGTGTGCAGGTGAGAGTGAAACATGGTTTTATATGCATAATAAACTTGGGGTTTTTGATCCTAACCACCATCAAAGGAAGGATTCAGACTCTCCATGGTTCACCTAGTCTAATTTCTGATAGGGAGATGACAGAGTGCTTCAGTGTCTTGATAGAGCTTTGCTGATCCAAAACTTAGAAGTTCTGGTTGATAAATATTCCAATAGCATAGAAATAACACAGTAACAATGAATTCTCTAAGAAGAGATGTAGTATTACTCAAGATCGCAATACAAATATATGCTTATCTCTGGGAACAGATGTCTATCTTCACATTTCGGGTTACCTCTTCATTTATACAAATTTTGAAAGCATGGGGAGGCTATGGAAGGTCACCAATATTGAGGTAGATTAAGTGGTTTGACTTCCAATATTTAAAACAATACAGAATTCGAGGAATTACTATTTTTAGAAACTTACTATTTTTAGACTGCACTACTAAAATTGAAATTTAGGACACTTCCGTTGGGTTTTATGGGGTCAAAATTCATCAATCAAAGATAAAATCCATCTCATGATGTTCTCCTCATTCTTAGCTTTCCAATGATTCAAACGGTGAGTCAATTGGAGATACGGTGCAAAAGTTATGGCTCCTGGAAGTTCGGTCATCAATTGGGGTGGAACTGTCACCCGAATTGTCGCCTAAATTGTTGCCCGGATCATCTGCTAACCGAGCAAGATATTTTATATTTTGCTCTGGTCAAGGACATGACTATTTCTATCATTCTTGATACTTTTCTCTTAGACCATCTGATGAAACTGATCTTACACTGCTCTGTAACCATCAACAAACTGATACAGACCTATTTAGATCATTCATTCCTTGTAGCCCTGTTATCCCTGTTTATTGGCCATAACTCCTTATATATTATCTCAATCATGAAAGTAAAATCATTTATGGATACCCATTAAGCCCTTCTATAACATAACTAAAAAATCTCATGAGGTTGCTTTGTACGGAATTGTACTTCCTTCTTTATGCCTTGTTCTAATTAGCCCTACTTGTGTGCAAAACACCTTGTCCAGAGTAAAGTAAGGACTTTATAATCAAAAAAAGCACAATTATAGATACCCATTACCTTCTTACAGGTGAATCAATCATTTTTTAGGGCACTTCTTTGGAGAAATTCACTTTTCCTATATTGGCCTATGCTCTTCCCTTCACATACACCTAGGATCCACTTGGCAATTGTTCTTTTCCATACTTATCCATACTATAGCACCTTCAGACCACTTACAACAGTTTTATAACACCTTCATGGTTCATATTGAAAATTTTCAAGAGGTTTCAATCATTAAAACTCATTTTGAGGGCTAGAAGCTAATTCAGGATTTTCCTTTGGACAGTCACAGGCCGAGAGCTAATTAATTTTGCTGGGAGTGTTCTACCCTATTTCAAGGGTTCAAATCAGTTTTCTAGGGTCTGTCTTTATTCCCTACACCTTCTCCAATAATCACCTTGGTCATGTTAACCTTCTGTACCTTCTAATGCTCAACAACTCAGTTGTCTTGGACTGTATTTTCATGACAGTCAATAGGGTTTATTATTTGTTTCTCTTTTCATTTAGCAATTGAATTTCAAGATGATATACACACATGTCACTATCTTAAACAGATTCCCCATTCACATATTCATATCAAAGATGAACCTTTTCAATACATTTTCTATACAACAACATACAACCCTCTTATCATTGACTGTATTCTGTCCACTACAGGCCGAAAGCCAACAGTTGGGGATTTTAAGACATCAGAGGGATTTCTAAACCTGTTTATTCTTCACGTAAGTTTATATTAGCCTTATAGACCTATTTCCTTGACTTTAAAGATCCCATACAAACATTTATACGTTGATTTTATCGAACACAATGGGCTGTAGGTTTACAGGCCTGAGAACCTTGTTTAGGCCTGTTTAGGCTTCTTATAGCATTCAAGTTATTTTAGATCTCTTGTTCACAGAATATCAATTTAAACTCATTCCCAACATGCCAAATAACTAGTTTACATGTAGCTTTCTCAATGTTCTATAGAAAAAACCATCAAACACATTCATACACACATTCACATATGCATATACAGACCTGTCACCAGAATTCATAAAGAAACCATATATGAAGAAAATACATTCATTCTTTCTTGATTAATTAGAAGATTTACAGGTAAATATCAATGTCTCATGGATTTCAAAGCCTTGCTTGCTCCTTTACACAGTCTTAACTTCACATCAAATTTGCTACTTCTCTTTTCTTCAACATCTCTTGAGTGAGGTCCTCCCTCACTATTTTTTTTTTTTTTTTTCTCTTTTCTTCATTCCATCTTCTGTCCTTTGAATGAGAGGACTTTTCCTCTCTATCCTTCTCCTCTTCTACGCCCCTCTCATACTCTCTTCTTTCTCCTCCTCTCTCCTTAATGGATTCTTCTTTGTTTCTCTCTTTTCAAGAATCTTTCTTCTAACTCCTACGCCCAAATTGGGCTTAAGGCAAAACAAAATACTGTTTTTAAGTTTTAACAATATTCTAAGGTTTAAAATAGTTTCAACCAATTCCCCCTAATTTACTCAATAGCCTAACCATTACTTTTTACCTTTTCACTTTCACTTTTTGATAATTACATTTTACTTTCAAGGTGAAATTTTGAAATCTCACAATTTGGAGGGAAAACCAGAATTTAAATTTTCACACTAGAATTTCATTTGCATTTGCAACTAGTCCTCCATGGTGCTATTGTAGATTCTCCTGCATCACCATCACCCCATTTGATTTAAATTTGAATGGACTTCTCCTCAAGTCAATATAGCTTTCACACAATTCTATCTCAATATTGCCCACCTCAAACATGAAAGAATGATGGGGCACATTGTTATAATTTGGAACTTAGTTCCTCAAATAGAAGGAGATACTAGTTGGATTTAGTGGTCGTTTGAGGCTTTTGCTTTTACTTCCACATTTCTTCATATCTATGGTAATTAAGCAACTATTTTTGGACAACATTTACACAATGCTATAAACTGTGAGTTTCTTCGTAGCTCATAGGAATTAGAGTAGGCACCATTTAATTTCCACCTTAAAACTCAAGTGGCAAAGTGGTGACATAAGCTACAAATTGAGAACCACACAAAGCTAGAGGAGTTCAGCTGAGAGCTCTTATACACTGGCTAAAAATTGGTGACAAGGTGTCCAAGGGCTTTTTTCCCTCCTTCGCTCTAGGAGGGGTGTTGATAAAATCAAAGTTATCAAGGAAGGAAATTCAAGACTTACCAAAATTATTAACATTTTGAAAGCCTTTATGCATCACTACCATGGTGTTTTCTCGATGCAAGCTTCTTCTCCAAAAAGGGAGGTGAGTCTCCTTCAATGTCTCCAGGTTGTGCCTTGAAAAGTCTCCAATTCTCAAAGAATTGCTTGTGATAGGCCTCTATCTCTCAGTGACCTTCATGAAGCTATTAAACATATGGTAGTGGATAAAGATCCAAGAATTGATGGTTTCCCATGTGAATTTTATCAAACCTTGTGGGACATTGTTGGTCTTGATCTGCACTGGGTGTATTCTGAAGCCATTTTAACCAATTCCTTGGGAACCCTTATTAATCAGGGTAACATCAAGTTCATCCCCAAGGCTGGTGATCCTAAAATTATCACAAATTGGAAACTTATTACTTTTATCAATGTCTCCTATAAGATTACAAATCTCTGGATCTTAGGGTGAAGCACATTCTCCCTTTAATTGTTTGAAGTGAACAAACATGATTCATACAAAACAAGTTCATCCTAGACAACATCATCACTATTTGGGAAGGTATAGAATGGGATACGATTTATAATCAAATGTCCCTATTTTTTAAGATTGATTTTGAAAAGGCTTATGAGCGCATTGAGAGGCCCTTCATTCTATCCATGCTACAGGCACTTAGGTTTGGCCCAAAGTTTGTTCATACTATGAAAATGCTTTTTTAGGATGCATGGGCTTGTATTACCATTAATGACACCCAATCTTATTGGTTTGAACTACATCAATCCCTTAGGCAAGGATATCCTTTAACCCCATCCCTATATGTTCTTGAAGTAGAAGGATTTAGCTATCTTCTAGCTAATTGTGCTGCTAGGGGTTTGGTAAAAGGTATCTCTCTCCCTTAGTCTGATAAATAACTTTTAAATGGTCATTTCATGGATGAAACTTTCTCACTCTCCAAGAGGAAGAATAATTTGTTAATAATGCCATAGAATGTTTGCACATATTTTATTTGGATTTAGGCTCATCTATTCAGTGGAGGAAGATCAAAATCTACAGGCAGTCATTGGGCCCCAAACCTCCTTCACTTGAATATTTCAATGGTAGTGGATTCTACCAAGAGTATTTAAGGTTATGGGCATTCCTTTTTACTTTCGGGCCTCTCCTTTTGAATTATGGTCATATGTGGTATAAAGAGTTGAAAAAAAGATTTCCTTTTGGATCACTAAACCTCTTTCTTTAGCTGACAAGTTTCAAATATGTTCTAAAGTTTTGGAAACCATGCATGTGTATTTTCCTCGTGCTGGGCCCCTTCTAATGCTACCTACAACAAATTAGAAAATATTTTAAGGTATTTTATTTGGGATAATTATGATGGACACAAGGTCTTCCATAGAGTTGCATGGAACATTTATTGCCACCCCAAGGAAATTGGGGGGCTGGGTCTCCTCGATCTTAAAATCCAAGGACTTGCTCTTGGGTCTAAATGAATAATCAAAGGTATTTATGGGGATGAAGCCTTTAAGATTCTTCTTTGCCATTGTATCTCTTAGGGTCTCCCCTATGGTAGGAAAGCATGGCAAGGCCTAAGGATTCACTCCTTACTTATCACCCCATTGCCTATCAAAATTAAGGGTTCCTTTATGATTCAAAGTTTATGAATGGCTTGGGAGAATCTTAAGCCTCACCTCAGCTAGGATGGTGAAGGGTTCATAAATGACCTCTTCATTAACTCTCAGTCCCTTTGGTCTTCCCCTTGTCTTAATTTTCACAATATTCCCTTTGCCTTGGTCCCCTGAGTTAAAGGGCTATGTATTTTTAGAAAAGGCATGAAGGTTATCAATGATCTCTTTTGTAAAGAGAGTAGGGTTTATCTCACTTGGTAGCAACTTCAACATAAATATCAATTGATAAACTCAGATGCAAAGACTATTGTAGAAATTCAAGGTTCCATACTTGATGAGTATTTGCATAAAATTGGAGTTAATTATCTTGTTCCTATGTGGAGGGATTGGCATTGACCTACAACCACCCCTTTACCCAATATTATCCATAGATGAGATATCAATTACTTTACTCTTAACATATTCTAGTTGATATGCTCAATATCAAATGGAATCTCGATTCCCATGACGGGTTATGGGCCTGGTGTTTCAACACAATATGGTCTATTTATATTGAGCCTTAAAAAGGCCATTTCTTATGGTGCCTTCTTTACCAGGGCCTAACTATGGATGATTGAATCAAACACCTAGGTGTGCCTAACCCCATCTATATGGCTTGTCAAAAACTAGAGATTGTTAAGCATCTCTTCTGGGTTTACCCATAAGCTCACTCTACATGGTGTTGGATTCACTCCCCTTTTTAGCTTTTTCATCCATAATTCATGTGGAAGATGGCTCTCTTGTGGGGCCCAAAATTTTTCCTACAAAATATAATTGCTTTTGACATATTTTTTGAGTTGACATTTTATTTAAAATATGAAAATCTAGGAATTATGCTTGCTTTAATCATGAAGAGCTAGAATGTAATTTTTATATTTCTAACAAAATTACTATTCTTTCTAATGTCACTCTTTAGATTCAAAGTCAAATAGAAAAGGTCCATCTGAAACTCAACCACCTCCAGTGTTTGCTTTATCACTAGGGAAATGCTCCATGTGCAGTCTGCTAAGAGCCTCTTGAACCCCCAAGACATCCTTCACCCCCTAGGGATGAGGACGTAAGATGGTAGTGGTCCACACCTAGATGCAGGAGTTACTCTCCATGATGGTCACCACCTTGCTGGACTTCTCCTCATCATGGTAGTTTGAGTAATTCCTCTTGATCTAGAGGTGATGATTGGGGTTGGGGATTGTTAGGGTGTGTTCACATTATCAAGTTTGTAATAACATAATTATTGTTAGTTAAAACAATATTACATTAATAGCTTATGATTATGTTGTTATGTAAGTTAGTTAATAATATATTATTGTTATGTAAAAATAATATATATTAAGAGTTTGTTGTACGTGAGTTTGGAGTGAATTACCCAACTCACTATTATAAGAGATTATGAGATATTCAAGGAGATTTAGTAGTTAGTGGGATTCCTAGATAATAAGATATGTTATCCTATATATTTGTATTATGTTGGATGTAATATTCACTTAGTATGTAATTGAGAGTGCAAGATAATATATTGTGTTTGAAATATTTTATGGTGTTTGGCTCTTTCTCTATTGTTCAACTCTAATTTTTACCAATATATGATAGAAACGCAAGATGGGCTTGTGAGGAATTTCAAGGGGAAACTCTGTGCTCTTTTGCTTTTTGCCTCGATGAATGAGATTTTTAGTATTTATATTATGTATAAAATCTTAGAGAAGAGTACGTTCAAATTAGGTGTATATTAAGAATTATAAAGGATCTACTTGATTTAGATCTGCATTGCATTTATCCTACATCAATCTCAACATAGTGATATACTTAGCCTTGGCAGATTTGACTATGGTACACATTAATAACTCGATTGAATTTGTTCTCGATTCCATCACTGATCATTTATAAAGAGAAGAAAATTCTCTATCAATTGGATTTTTTTTATATAACTAGATCTACTGTAAATCATTTATTCTATTTGCAAAGAGGCATTTTTAAAGAATTCTCATCACATGTATTTCAGAGCCGTGTACAAATTCAAAGTAATGCCACTCTAGATCACTAGTTTTGATAGGTATGCGTGACATATCTATTCATCTTGTGCATTGTCTTTAAAGATATTGTAAGATTCTGGTAGCTCAATGTGATCTTTTATTAAATAGTCTTTCCTCTGAGAAACTCAGCTATGATTTTGCATTGTGGAAATCCTACTTAGATTATAAATTTGACCTTTAGGCAAGTGAAATTCATAAATTCGTAATAGTAAGTCACATTTCACATCTATAGATTCTCTCATTAGTACTGTTTGAGCCAAGTACTTTTGGATTCATTTGGTTTCTCTAATAATCTATCATGTTGTGTGTGAATCAAGTTAGTATATTTCATCATCGAATGCATGCATTAATAACTATCTAGTCTCCAATAAATTATTTTATGAGCTATTTTTGCTAGTCAATGGTTGTCATTAAGTTTCCTTTGCTTAGTCTTAGTTATTAATCTTTAGTTTAATATTTAAGTTAATTGTTAGTCAGTATTTTATAATTTATTTTAATTGAGTCACTCTTTTAAATAGTTGGTTAAGTCATTCTTTTAGGTGAGTTTAAATTATCATAATAGTCATTGTAAGTGTCATTAAGTCCATTGATTTGTATGGTATTTATTAAATTCAAGTCCGTAGTGGAAGTTGGTTTCATAGTTATAGTAATTAGAGGTCATATTAAATATGTTATTGTATATGTCCTTTATGTCATTTTATTATTAAATTCAAATAGGTTTTAAGTTATTTTTCGTATGTCAAAATTGTTAAAGTCAAAATTTTCTTCTTGTAATGGATGCATTTTCGGACGACTCGGATGCCTAAATTAGAAAAAGTACATCAGTATTGAGGATGGATCTTATATAAAAAAAATTACATGTAAAGTATGAGCTTCAAAACTTCATCAACTGAGTAAGCATCAAACCTACTGGAGGATGGAGGAAACAAAGTTTGGAGGTTTCAGAGCCTCTCGTCAGTCACCAACGATGGGGACCAGATGATTTGGTGACATATTTTATGTGTGTGTTTGAATAAGAATAGAAGAGCATTCTTTTTCACATGTATGGTGTGTTTTTTTCATTTTTTCAATGTGGTGTGTTTTGCACTAAATTGGCTAACGCCAAGGATAGTTCTTCAGTGATAGTGTAAATTGTCTATGTTATTTTTGTTTGGGTGATAACAAATGTTAATAGAGGATGCATAAGAAGAAAATGAGGATTTATTCCTCATAATATTTCATTTTATATTATTGTGTGTGTTTTCATTTCCTTACTGGATTGGATAAAAAAGAGAGTGTAGATAAAATGGAATATAACAACAATTGTATAGAAGGGCAATTAACTGTAAAAATCCTCTAACTGAAGAGATGCTCTGACTACCTTACTTATTTATGGAGATGATCAGATAGTGAAATGTCCATTGCATTCACATGGAGTATATGTGGGATGTGTTATTTGCATAGTAGTGGTCATGTGCAACAAGATCCAAACATCAAGATTCAGACAATAGTATGCAAACCTAAAAGTATGCATTGGCATACGATTATGTTTAGATCAATTTTTAAAGATGTATATTATCCCCATGTTCACATTAAGGAGGTGTAGATTACATATTAATAATATTAAAAAAGGGCTGAATGTTAGGGTGTGTTCACATTATTAAGTTTGTAATAATGTAATTATTGTTAGTTAAAACAATATTACGTTAATAATTTACGGTTATATTGTTATGTAAGTTAGTTAATAATATATTATTTTTATGTAACAATAATATATATTAAGAGTTTGTTGTACATGAGTTTGGAGTAAATCACCCAACTTAATATAATAGGAGATTACGAGAGATTCTAAGAGATTTAGTAGTTAGTGGGATTCTAGATAATAGAACATGTTATCCTATATATTTGTGTTATATTGGATGTAATATTTAGTTAGTATGTAATTAAGAGTGTAAGATAATATCTTGTGTTTAAAATATTTTCTACTGTTCGGCTCTCTCTCTATTGTTCAACTCTGCTTTTTACCAATAGAGATCTCCTCCCCCATCCCAGGGTGGTGATAATAGAGGTTGGGGTTTGCCTTCCCAAGGTAAATTCCTATGCCTAGCTCTAGCTGTTTCCCCTGAAACAAATCAAATTAAGACTTTGGAAGAGCAACAAAAATCAAGTTGGGAGCCCTTACCTACTGACAAAGATCCTCTTGCCATGGGAGGATGGGGTGATAAGTCTTCAGGTCCATCGTCTCCTCTGCCTCCCCTGACATCCATGTTTGCTACTGCTACTTAAATGTTCTTGTTAATGTTATTTATACTTTGGTTTCTCTGCTTTGCTGGAAACTGAAGTGATGTGTTTTTTGGGTGTGGTCATTTTGTGACCACTTTTTCTAACTTTTCTTGAGGGGTTTTCTCTAACCCTCAGTGTGTCTTTGCTCATGGGGTGTGACTTTTCCACCCATTTTTTTGTATGATTAACGTTGTACTGTTATTTGTTTTATATTAATATATAAGCATTTTTCAATAAAAAAACTTTAAATCTTAATTTTGTAAAGTTTAAGATACTAAATTAATTTAATTTGATAAATCTATAACTAATATATTTATTTTTTATTATTTATATGTGTAATTTATATAAAGGATGTATTAGTTGATGTCTAGAAATTTAAAGTATTATTATATCTACTACAAGATTAATTATTATTATTTTTATTATTGGTAAATGTTTTTCAGAATCCAAAAGTATAAACCAAAAAACTTTTGATTAGAGCTATGAACTAGTTTGGGACATGAATCAGAGGCCCAAATCTCCCTTATAACCATCACAATCACCACGAATAGCCTTACAAACATCACCACAACTACAACGGACCTCACAAATGGATATATATATATATATATATATATATGATAATGAGGGATATAAAATGACACTTTTTTTCTTAAAATAACAATAGTTGAACTTGGAGAGAATGTTATAGATACTTCGAAAAAAAACTTGACAATAACATAAGAATATGAATTATGGAATTTCAAATGTAGTTTCTAAATATATAATTTTTTTCAATATCTAGATGATAAAAGTGTGTGAAATAGATGCATTTATAATAATATGTTTGTCATTTTTGTGAAAAGATAAAGAGATTGCATGTGTATGAATACACTTTTTTTGATTAAACGAATGAATTTTTGTATGAAAATTTATATATGGATAGGTGAAATGTCAAAGATTATTGAGAATTTTTTTTATTATATATATAATTTTTAAATAATTTTAAAAGTCAAGACCATTAGAAAATTAAAACTACAAGTGTACAGACATAACTTTTTGACCTTAACTTCTTGAAAATCATTTTTTTAAAGCATAGTTGACAATGTGTAGATTGTCAATATATAAGTTTTATAAACGTTTGATTAATATTCAAAACGTTATAAGGAAATTTGTGACAATATGTATATAATCCATAATGAGGTATGTTATGTATAAATTAAATAATAATTCTAAATAATATTCTAACATTTAAAAAATTATATATTATAAAACTATGCTTTCCCCTCTACAAACCTATATATATTTTTAAAATAATAAAATATGCCTGATCAGATGTGTTAATAAAGATGGAAAAACTCCTACATTTATTAAAAATCAAATTGGCTAATTCATGACAGGGTTTGAACTAGGTTCGGGACCCCCAAGCCTAAAATCAAGGCAATTTTGGAGGGAAATCAACAAACAAAAATTTGTAAAATTATAAAGGGCGTGCGCCCTTTGTAAACCAACTTTTCACCCTATTAATTATTTTTGCGCATTTTTTGTGGATCAAAAAGGTCATGTGGGCTTTCAAAATCACACATGCCCTTTATGATTCACAAATTTCTCTTAGATTTCCCATAAAATTTGCTCTTTTATTTTATTTTTTGAAAACTATAAGTTGGTTTTTTTATGTTATAACTATGTGAATTTGATAAATTCTCTATTCACTTTGTTTGAATCACTACAAATTCTTTAAGTTTAAATATACAATTGGCTTATTTTAGTAAAGATAAATAACGAGGTCGAGAAGTTGTCAAAAAGACCAATCAAAAAGCTAACAAATGAGGAAATTGAAGAGAAGAGAGAAAAACAAAGAAAAAATAAGCAGATAGGAGAGCATCTATAAGGGCTTTTAGGCAAGGTGAAGGTGCTTCCTCCACACTAGGTAATATTTGTAATGAAAATAACATGCCCAATTATATAGAATTTAGTTTAGATATGTCTTCAAATGAGATAAGAGAACTCACTTAATCTTTGTTGAATGATAAATTCAAAGTTTAGAGCATGTAAGTAATGAATTTGTAATGAGTGATGAAACATATGAACAAACACAATGTAATGAAACATCCATTTATAATGAATATTTTGAGTATGATGATAATCAACATCAAGTAATGATCCCACATCATGTGTCCCCTAATGAAGAGGAATTCAATTTGCCTATAGGTCTAATGTAGATAGTCAACCCTCTACTATCCCTACTATGGTTGAAATGGTAACACCAACCAATTTGATATAAAATATAGCTCCTACACCCACACCTTTAAGGATAATAAAATGAACACCAAGGTATTTAGTTGAAATAGATGAGAAAATAATAGAACCTATGGAAGATAAAATGTCAAAAAAAATAGTTCAACATCATGTTCAATGTATATGAGACTGAATTTGAGAACAAAACCCATACAAAATGATGTCAATTATTAGTTCAATAAATGAAAATGCAAAAAATGCACTCTGGATGCATAATTTAGGATGAAGAACATTCAACATGTTGGGAAGAAATGGTACAATAGTAAAGAATCTATTTAATGCATTTAAGGCAATATGCAATAAAAGTTATAAAAAAATAGTAATGTAGCAAGACGAGTAATAATGGAATCTATAGTGAGTAAGTCAATATCAAAAACTTGAATTCTTAGTGAAACAAGTAAATCCTTGAAATTAAGTATAAAAAATCTAATAAATATCATAAAAAAAGAACAAGGCTTGATGACCCTTCACTCATGGATTGTTGGGCATTTAGTGGTAGACTCCGATGAAAAGAGAATGTATTAGTTGAAGGAACAAGACATTTGATTGAATTTTTTTGGCATGATTATACAAGGATATCATCTAATGTAAAAGATGTTGTTAAAATAAGAATAGTCTCAAAAAACCATGCGCCACATGAAAAACATTTCTTTGACATGACTCTAACATAATTTTATAAAAAGTTTATTGGAAAATTTAATGACCAATTGATAAATAGCCAAAGGTCATTTGAGATGTGCAAGCCTTTCTATGTTAAAATCAAACAAGCATGAACCACATGTTGTAGGGTACATGTTGAATTTGATATGCATTTTTATGTTTTTCATCATATACATTGTACTTTACATACTAATGAGAATTTACAGGAATGTATGTTGTCTTCCCCACCTAAGACATAAAGAGAATTAATCCAAAGTTTTTTCTATCAAAGACCCGAGGGATAGTTTTTTTTGCCAAACAATGTTAATATGGAACATGTAACAGTTGTGGTGGTTTGTCAAATTTGATGAGATATATACATGAATAAATTTCACATGAATTTGGAAAGCAACTAGTTGATTATAAAAAGTATAAATCTATAAAGTATGTGTTAAAATATGGAAAATAGTCATCATGATGTGAGTTGGTTACAACCAAAGTTTATATATCTAATTTCATGTTTGAATTCAAGAATAATATTATCTACCAATATGTAAGACACACACACAAATCAAAATTATTAGATAATTTGTTAGAGGTACAATCCACTGAGAGGGGGGGATGAATCAGTGGTGGCAAATAATCCAATTATATTTCTAATTCTTCCAAACACTTAAGAAATCAATACAACCATTCATGAAGCATAAATATCATTCATAATAATGAAAAAGAAGGATAAATTAAGATCATACACACATCACAAGATATATGTGGGAAACCCTCTTAGGAAATAAAACCCACTCTCAAGCCTGCAAACACTTGGACTACTGTCCTATAAGGAATTACAAATAAGAGACTGATCAAATCCTCTTGACCATGATTTAGTGAAATACCTATTGCATTAGGAATACCTATCCTTAAGATGATTAACTCCTTTAGACTACCTACCTTTAGTGAAATGCCTATTTCACAAGGATTAACTACTCCTCAGGAAGACCAATTCCTTTATACCCTATTTTGATAAGAACACTTCCACCTTAGAACTGATGTCTTCAACACCTGATGATGGATCTATGAAAATACAACCTTATTCACACACTTAGACCTCTTCAATTATCTTCAAAAAACATGAACATTATTTTGATATACAATCATCAAACTAATTTACTCATCAACCCAACCACTGGGAACACTCCCTCTTCTCTCTTCTTCACTTCAATGAACACTCCTCACTCTTGCCTCAACAAGTCTCTCATGATCAACACTCAAAAATATAGAAACCATCTCATTTGGTTTCACTATTGATAGAATAAACATAATTAACAACATCATAGTCAGCCATTAGACTTGAATGAACCCTTAAGACATATAACACACAAAGACACAACTCAATTACATCTCCATAGGTTGACCATATCATCTATGGGTCACCCTTAAGCAGCTACACCTTTTGATGAGGCCCTTTTAGCTCTTATAGGTCTCATGGAGACCTATTCACCCATATATCACTTCATTGATAAAAAAATAAGAACACAAGACCTATTCTAAAAGCATAGGTCCACTTCTTGTGACCCCTAGGACATCCTCAAAATCTTATAATCATCATTGCACTATTTTGTGTATGCTCAAACAACTCAAACACTGACCTGGTGCACAAGAACACAATGAACGAACACACAATCAACTTGTTAGCCTTTGTTCATATAAAATATCAATTGGTCAAGCTTTCAATTACTGCATAGAGCATCCTCATGGAGTCTACAACACTCCCAAAATAGCTAAGACATCCTAAGACATTGAAACAACATCATCACAAGCTCAACTATCCTTCTTAGGTTACTTGTAGAACATAGTTAAACACATAGTCAACTTTGAAGATAAATAAATTTATTTGTAAATACACTCAAACTTTCAAATTAAGTTCATTAGATGTGCCATGGAGTCTTCTTCATCTTTGCTTTTTACAGTACCAACAAATTTGACTTCTATCGAAAGATATGGATAAAATACAAAGCACTGGTTTTTATTTTATTAAAATTCAAACATTTGAATTTTTACAGTCATAGTTAAACATTGATCACATTATCTTATCTCGTTGCTTCCTAGCATCTTGAAATGAACACACTCCATCAATCTCTCTCAAAAGTACATCAAATTTTAACCTTCAATGTGGGTCGTTAAACATCACTCACTTTGCCCACTTTGAATTCCATGCTACCATAGATCTCAATCACACGATTAAACATGATCCATTAGATCCTGGTCCTTATCTTTTGAAAATTTGGCTAGGTATGAGGACCTTTGTAATATGCCTATAAAGTCAATCTTTGAACCTCTATAACTTTTTTTGCACTTCAATGCATGATCTCAAATTTGGACCACATGATATCCACACATAAGAGAATCCATCCATATAACAAATGGCTCTTGGAACCTTCATATGAGTGAGATATCTCACCATTAAAATTCCTTCTCAAAACATTCTACCACAGAGCCAACTATGCTTAAAACTTTCCTGGAGGACCAACTTTGAACAAACATATCTTATGATGTGCTTTATCACATGATTTGAAAATTAACACAAATAAACTATCCTCAAAACTAAACAAACCAATATGATTAGTTTATGTTTACCCATTCACATGTGAAAGATATAACACCATCAAAATTCCTACTCAAATTTTCTTGCTGCATGCAAATTTGGCTAAGTATGAGAAAACACTGTCAAAATGCTTGGGAGCCCAACTTTACACATGCATAAGTTTAACTGCGCTTCGATACATGATTTGAGATTTAGTGCATATAAACTAGGCCCAAAAATGAAAAAACCCATATGAACATTTTATCTTGATACTTACATGTGTTCAAATGCTGACCTCATTAGCATGCTTACTCAGTGCTTTCTGACCACATGCAAATTTGGCTATGGGAAAACACTGAATTCTATCTTAGAAGAAGCCAAATTTACACCCTCATATATTTTCCTAAAATTTGTTACATGACTTGAGATTTAGTGCATATCAACTAGGCACAAATGTGATCACAACCATATGACTAAATCCCCTTGACTCATCCATAAGTGGCAATTATGATGTCACCAATCTGCCTACTCAGATTTTCTGCCACCAAACCAAAATGTCTAAATAAACACAATGAAGAACCAAATGAATAACAATCATGAAAACAAGCACTCAAATCATATAAAAAATCTTATGTTACCTCTTGCACATTTTGAAATAACCATACTCATCCTTGATCATCTCTAACCAAGCCAAAACTAAAGATCAACCAAGCCAACCTCAAGCATACTAAGACATGCACATTACACACTTTATCTTTATCACATGGGATATCAAATAAATTTATCCACTCACCATGACACATATATGACATCACCATGACATAATTTACAATACTCCAACAATCTCTCCCTTTGTCATTGATGTCTGCACACATCATATAACAGTATACATCTCACCTTTCTTTAAGCACTCTTATAACAAGAACCTTCTCCCCTTTCCAACAAGAACCTTCTCCCACTTTGACACAATGACAAAGTGGGAACCAAATGATCCTGAGAACCTTAGAAAACTACTAATATAATTATACCATCTTATAAATATAGCATAGACTCCCCCTTACTTTGAGCCTACCTCTTCTTGCCTTGACAATTTCCTCTTGTTCTATGCTAACACTCTTTTCAACCACACTGAAACTAAATAAAGGAACACAAAAAATCATTAAAATATTAATGGAAATTACCAATAAACATATGAGAGGGACACCCCCTAAAATCTCTTATCCATTGCTCCTTTTGAGCATCTTTAGATCTCCACACACCATGAGGAACCACCATACAAGCTTACTAGCCTTATCTCTCAAAACACTTCCATGACCACCAACTAAACTTCATACCACTCAGCAAACTAGAAAAAATCCCAAAATCAACATAAGAACATTACTTGAAACACACATACCTTGATCTTTTGAAGAAACCGAACAAAATCACTCTTCTTCCAACTAGCCCTGTCTAGTCTCCTTATAACCCTACATGAAACTTGTAGAGCCCACATCTTTCAATAGACACATATTTAGGATCTAAAAATTTATATCTAGATCACTCTCATATTTCCCCTAAATCATACCAATTTTAAACACCTATATAAACTTATGAATTATACTTCCTTCACAAACCAACTTGCCAATTAGGTCTCCATCTTGACAAATAGTTGAATAACTTGAAAACCATAAACCTTCAAATCTCTGTGAAGCTTGATTTGAAAACCCATTTATCCCATTAAACATATTAATAATCCTAAGATCTAAATTCAATCTTATCATAGTCCAAAACCTTAGAAACTCAAAATAGACAAAGTCAACAAACCTCCTTCTTGTTAATGTCCACCTCTGAAACTTCTTGCACACTTGGAGATAACCATCACACACTTCTATGCCAAGATTTAATCTTCCACACATTTGGGAACCTTGAATTCCTATACCATGTATTTTATCTTGTAATAACATAGATAAACCCAAGAACACACAAAAGCCTCCAAAAGACACAAACAAGATCATCAAGACACAGAACCACCTGCAGCATGCTAGAATAAGATCAATAGACCTTTATGTGCACATAGATCATATTGACAACTCAAAAGTCCTCCTTTTCTATTTGGGAACCTTCAGTCTGACCCTTTAGGTTACTCCAATTGAAAAACACCACAACAAACACTAGTTTCTCCTCTTGAAAGGAGTCTCTTAAGAAGCATAAACAGAAACACCCTCCATACCACAATGCTATAAAACAAAAGCAACTCCTCATATTATTCATCCTCCTTGGTAAACTGATACTTATATTTCTTATTCTTCTTCTTCTTCAGCTTAAGAGAAATAAATTCCTCAACTACTACATCATTATCCTTTTCTTCTATGATTGAATTGACAATACATGGAGACAACACAAATTTATGACATACCTTTTCTTATGAAGAATATTTTTAGCAGTTATGAACCTCATCAGTAGACTTTGACAATTTATGTTTATTTCATGAAACATGCTCATTAATATCAGAATGTTTACTTGGATCCATATATACCTCAGAACTAGTATCAACTAGTACTTTGGTCTTTTCCTTGAGATTGGTCTCTTTATTCTCAACATGAGCAGATAATAAGAGCCCTTGGCACTCTTCAACTTATATAACATTATCTACCATAACAAAAAAATTACTTGGACCAATAGACTTATCATAACTCATAATTACCACTTTTGGTCTCCATGAGTTAACTTGCCTCCTTCCTTGATCTCTAGATACCTGATTTAACCTATTATGCCTTGTAGGCTTTTGCTTGCAGAACCTAACAATGTGACATTTTAATTCATAGTAGAAGCACACTTTTTACAAGAAGCTCTTTTTGCCTTTCTAGATTTGGACAAAATCTTGCAATGTGTCCTATGTCATAACAACTTTATCACTCAATAGTTCTTGAAAGAAGCTCATGTTATCTTACCTTAAATGGATAACATTTTGCAAAGTGTTCAACATCATGGTAGTTGAAACATTCAACCTTGCTTACACATTTTGAATTATTTCCCCCATCACATTTCCATGTAAACTCATTTCTAATAGGTCTCTTACATTCTCTAGATCTGTTTCCAAACTGATTACAAGTATAATAGTAACCATTGAAATTTATATAAATTGGGGCATTTGATTTCTTGATCTGATTTGTCTTCATTCTGCTAGCACCTTCATTCCTTGTCTAATGATTTGTCTTTAAAGGCTGATCTACCTTGATTTTATTGATCTTCATGTCAATTAGAGAAGGAATTTTGGCCTCTTCATTAAAATCCAATTTATTTCTATCACTCGTTGACTTTTGACTCTTTAGGAGATCATCCAGATCATTAGAACTTTTATCAAACTTGACAAATAATTTCACCTTGCTTGCAGAATTCTCTAAATCATCTTTGAAAGACATAATATTAGAAGCATACATTGAGTATTCTTCTTCTTTGGCTTTATATTTATAGACAAATATTCCAATTTATAATTAAAAAATATGACTAGACCTTCATGCTGTCTAGAGTCTTCATTCATTCTTGCTTCATACATACTGAATTGCTCCTCATAGTCCTTGAGTTTAGATTTAATCCTCTTATTGTTCTTCCTTTCAATATTAAATTCTTCAAGAGCATTCATCAATTTAGTCTCACAATCCACCTCATATTTATCATCATCTGAATCACTCCAAGAAGACACTATTTGATGTGAGCAACTACCTTCCTCAGCCATGAATATGGATTCATCTTCAACATGACCATCATCTTCACGATCATAATCTTAGTTACTGAATTCACTTTCATATGATGAGCTATAATCTCTATTGGTATAGAGACTATTCTTATTCTTGAAAGAATTCTTCTTTCATTGTCAAACTTCCTGAATCATTTTTTCCTCTTATTAGGCCTAAATGTTCTTTTGTCTTCATCTTGATCTACACCATGATCTTCATCATCATCCTTATTATACTTATGATGACACTTATTATCAAAATTTCCTACCTCTCCATAATTAAAGAATTTGAGCTGTAGTTTACCCTTATACTTGCTTGAACCTATTTTCAAAATTTTTGAGATCAAAGCAATTAGTTCATCCTCATCTATATCAGGAATATCATCCTCCTTGGGTTTTTTACCTTAGAACCTCTTCTTTGGCTTCATTTATGTATTGAATGATACTTCCTTCTTTGGTATTCTATCATCATTTATTCTCATCTCATAGATAGTAAGGGTGCCATGTAATTCATCCATCTTCATCTGAGTAAGATCATGACTTTCTTCTATAGCATATACTTTTGGATCAAACTTGAGGGATAGAGACCTTAGTACCTTTTGAAATATAGTAGTCTCTTTAAGGTTCTCTCCAAGACCTCTGATGATGTCCACAATCTCATCAACTCTCTATAGAAAGCATGCCACTGAGTCTTCTTCCTTCATCTTGAGACTTTCAAATTGCCTTCTATGAGTCTGCAACTTAGCAATCTTGACCTTTGAATCTCATCCAAAAATATTGTTTAATTTATCCCATATTTCCTTGAAAGATGAGAAATGAATTACTTTAGTGAACTCAGTCTCTATAATACCAAAAGTGATAGCATTCATTTCCTTAGAATTGATCTCAAATAACTTCTTGTTAACAACACTAGATGGAGGAGTAACAGGAGTAACATAACCATCCATAATAGATTTCCATACATCAAACTGAGGGACATAATATATGTCCTCGTCCTTGCACTCCAAAAATCATAATTGGATCCTTTAAACATTAGAGCTTGCTTAGTAGAGAAACCACCTTGCACATTCTAACTAGCCATTGTACCTTGGATCAACTTCAAGCTGTCAAAATTTTACCAAAGGACCTAATATGATACCAATTGTTAGACGTATAATCCACTGAGGGGGGTGAATCAGTGGTGGAAAACAATTCAATTCTATTTCTAATTCTTATAAACACTTAAGAAATCAATACAACCATTAATGAGGCATATAAATCATTCATAGTAGTGAACAAAAAGGATAAACCAAGATCAGACACACAACACAAGATCTATGTGGGAAACCCTCTCGGGGAATAAAACCCACTCTAAAGCCTGCAAAAACTTGGACTGATCAAATCCTTTTGACTAGGATTTAGTAAAACACCTATTCCAAAAGGAGCACCTGCCCCTAAGATGATCAACTCCTTTAGACCACCTGCCTTTAGTGAAACACCTATTTCACAAAGAGCAACTACTCCTAATGAAAATAAATTCCTTTAGACCCTCCTTTGATAAGAATACTTCCACCTTAGAACTGATGTCTTCAACACTTGATGATGGATCTCTAGAAACACAACCTTATTCACACACTCAGACTTCTTTGCTTATCTTCAAATAACATGAGAAATATTCTAACATACAGTCATTAAACTAATATATTCATCAACCCAATCACTAGGCACACTCCATCTTATCTCTTTTTTGCTTCAATGAACACTCCTCCCTCTTGCCTCAATAAGTCTCTCATGCTTAACACTCAAAAATCTAGAAACCATCTCCTTTGGTTTAACTATTTATAGAGCAAACATAATTAACAACATCATAGTTGGCCATTAGACTTGCCTTAACACTTAAGGCATTTAACACACAAAGACATGGCTCAATTACATCTCCATAGGTTGGCCAAAACATTTATGGGTCACCCTTAAGCATCTACACCTTTTAATAAGGCCCTCGTAGCTTTTATAGGTCTCATGGAGACGTATTCACCCATATAACACTTCATCAATTAAAAAATAACATAGGACCTATTAAAAAAGCATAGGTCCACTTATTATGACCCCTAAAACATCCTCAAAAGCTTACAGTCATCATTGCACTCTTTTGTGTATGCTCAAACAACTCAAACATTGACTTGGTACACAAGAACATAATGAATGAACACACAATAAAATTCTTCACCTTTGTCTATACATAACATAAATTGGTAAAGCTTTAAATTATGACATAGAGCATTCTCATGGAGTCTAAAATACTCCCAAATAGCTAAGGCATCCTAAGACATCAAAACAACATCATCACAAGCTCAAACATCCTTCTCGGGTTACTTATAGAACACAATTGAACACATAGTCAACTTTTAAGCTAATAAATTTGTCTATGCATACACTAAATTTTTTAAATTAGGTTCATTAGATGTTCCATAGAGTCTTATTGATCTTTTCTTTTTACAGTACCAATAAATTTGACTTCTATTAAAAGATATGGACAAAATATATAGCACTTTTTTTTCCTTTGTTAAAATTCAAACATTTGAATTTCAATGGTCACAGTTAAACATCAAGCACATTGCCTTATCTCATTTATTCCTATCATCTTGGAATGAACATGCTCTATCTCTCTCACTCAAAATTACATCAAACTTTAACCTTTAATGTGGGTCGTTAAACATTGATCACTTTGACCACTTTGACTTTCACACAGTCGTCAATCTCAATCACGTGATTAAATGCAAGCCATTAGATCATGGTCCTTACCTTTTACAAATTTGTATTATGGGGACCTCTGCAATATGCTTGGAAATCTAATCTTTGAACCTCTACAACTTTTTCTGCACTTTGATGCATGATCTCAAATTTGGACCACATGATCCCCTCACATAGGAGAATCCATCCATATAAAAAATAGATCCTAAAACCTTCATATGAGTGAGATATATCACCATTAAAATTAATTCTAAAAATATTCTACCATAGAGCCAACTATGCTTAAAACTTGCCTGGAGGACCAACTTTGAACAAACATATCTTATGATGCATTTCATCACATGATCTGAAAATTAACACAAATAAAATAGGCTCAAAATTGATCAAACCCATATGATCAATTTTTATTGACCCATTCACATGTGCAATATTTAACACCATCAACATTCCTACTCAGATTTTCTTTCCACATGCAAATTTGGCTATGGAAAAACACAATCAAAATACGTGGGAACCCAACTTTGCACATGCATAAGTTTGACTGCATTGCGATGCCTGACTTGAGATTTAACACATATGAACTAGGCACAAAAATGAAAAAAACCTTATGAGAAATTTGTCCTGATACTTCCATGTGTGCCAATGCTAACCTCATCAACATACTTACTCGACTCTTTTTGACCACATGCAAATTTGGCTATGTATGGAAAATAGTGAATTTTGTCGTAGAAGCCAACTTTGCACCCTCATATCTTCCATTGTGATTCATCACATGACTTGATATTTAGTGAATATCAAATAGACACAAATGTGATCACAAACATATGAACAAATCCCCTTGACTCATCCACATGTGCCAATTATGATGTCACCAATCTGCGTATTCAAATTTTCTACTACTGGACCAAAATATCTAGATGAACACAATGAAGAACTAGATTAATAAAACTAATGTAAATAAGAACTCAAAGCATATAAAACATATTATGGGACCTATTACACATCCTCAAATCACCATACTCATCCCTGAACATCTTTAACCAAGCCAAAACTGAAGATCAGCCAAGCCAACCTCAAGCATACTAGGACATGCACATTACACACTTTGTCATTATCGTATAGGCTATCAAGGCACTTCATCCACTCACTGGGACACCTCTATGACATCACCATGACATCATTGATAATACTCCAACATAATTAATTCAAGGTATGGAAGGAAAACTTCCCAATTGGCACCATTGTTTTAGTTGTGAACTTTTCAAAGAAGTACACTCTACAACCACAGAACGAGGTTCAATCCTAATACTATAATTCAATTCAAGTTGGAATTTTTATTTATATTACATTCAGACATGCACTTGATAACATAAATATTTTGAGGGAGTACCACTTTATATGAGTGATGGCAAATTGCATTATCTAGAGTTTGTCCAAGGTTGTTTTGAGATATTGTATATAAATATGAATGTAAGAGAAATCATGTTTGATACAAACTAAATTTGGTTAGAAAGTTGTGTATGGCAGTTTAAGAATTCTTGAATGTTTTAATGATTAAGCAGAATGCATAAGAAGAATGGTGTTCAACATTTTTGGAGCTTCTTTGAGGATAGGCATGGAAAAGGGGAACATGATGGTGCAGGTACATGTGTAAAAAGAGCCCTTAAAAGAGAGAAGGGAAAGCACAAGGATAGTGCTGATTTGATCAATGCTACAAGTATTGTGACTTGGTGTAATGAAAATATTTGTCATGGATCAGATAAACATTATCATGTGTGAATATTCTTTTGGTTATGGAGGAACAACACAAGGCAATGTATGAATATTGTAGAATAGTACTTGGAAGGAGTGTTTTCCACTCCATTCAAATCTCAAATTCAAGTTCATGGACTATTTATACTAGGGGTATGACATATTTTTGTTTTACATTTATGGAATTTAATCAGATTGAATGTGAGTTAAAAGAATGGCTTGATGAATGGTATTTTAGACCCATATCACATGTAGAGAGTAGCCATTCACTCCAACAATTAACAGATCATGAAATGGCATCATCAGTTGACTTTGACCACATCTCAAATCATGTGCAATTAGGTACAATTTATTCTTTAATTAAATATAGAACCTTAGCTAGATATTAGTGATATCTTTATTTTTTTCTAGATGTGCTTACAATTCGATTATACTTTAAATGTAGGGCATGTTTTTGTAGTCATTACACGTGAGGACAATGATGATGGAACATACTACTACTTGTGTCATTATGTAGAGGCCAAAAAAATTAACCACAAATGTTATGGATAGAGAAAAGCTAATTTATCCCATTAGATACGTAGTGGTTATAGGAACCTAGATTCATAGGTACTATCGTAAAAAACAAAACAATTGTTAATTGAGGACTTTGAAATAAACAGGGTGGTGCTTCATTATTCAAATCTAGATATTGTTACAAGTATTCAAATGATCAAATATCATAGAAAGCCTCACAATAGAATTTTGTGGAAAGTGCATGAATTTGACCATGAAGTGATTCTTGAAACACTTGAAAATAAAGCTGATCCTAAAGGTATGTTATATTGGATTGGTAAGTTTTTCTTGTATTTTAAATTAATATAGTTAACTTATTTGATTTAATGTATTTTAATTTTCAATTATTTTATCATTATGTGTTTATTTCTGTTTAAATTTTTTTACTAAATTTTTTAATATAGGTTAGTGGCACCATATGAGCTTTCAACTTTACATGGTTAGTTCCTTGAATAGAGAATATTATCTATTTGAAACAAAGAGAAGCCAATAAATAATTCATATTAATGTTATCTACCTAAGCAAATAGGTTTTCACATTCTCTCTATTTATCCTTTCAAGAAAATAGTCTTATCTACATCTTAATTATGGTTTAGATTTAGAGAGAATCCCCTTGGATTTTTTTAGAGGATTCATCCATGTACATGTAGAGCTGATAGCTCATCTATAGCCCTCATAGTTCTCCTGCAATGTGTGATGGAAGTTCGCTCACTTTGCACACTTAAGAACAAGGAGATTCTCTTAAGGGATGTGTCTGATCAACTTAAACCTTCCATCTTAGGGTGTGACTGAGATCAAATAATGGCCTTTCTAGCCTTAAAACACCCATATAAATGTGTTCGCATAGATGGTTCATCAATTGGGCTAATGAGTCAAAATGTTTGACCCCACTAACTAACTTTTGGCTTGTTTTGAGAGATTTGGTTGCAAGAAAAACCTCATTATTGAATTTAACCAAGCTTAAATTAGAGAGAATCCTTCTAAGATTTCTTAGAGGAATAATTTATGCATGTGTAGGAGCTTATAGTTTATCTCTATCCTTCACTATTCTCTTACAATATGTGACCAAAGTTCGCTCAATTTATACACTCAGGGACAAGGAGATTCTCTTAAGGGATGCATCCAATCAAGTGTAACCTTCACTCTTAGGGCATGACCGAGACTAAACCATGAATTTTGTAGCCTTAAAATTCCCATTTAGACATGTTCACATAGATGGTTAATTGATTTGGATAATGAGTCATAATATATAGCCCCCACTGACCAACTTTTGGCTCATTTTTAGAGATTTGGATGCAAGAGAAACATCATCACCATATTTCACCAAACTTAAGTTTGAGAGAATCCTCCTGAGATTTCTTAAAAGACTCATACATGCACATGTCAGAGTTGATGGTTTATCTCTATCCCTCACAGTTCTCCTATAATGCATGATGAAAGTTTGCTCAATTTTTATACTCAGGGACGAGGAGATTCTCTTAATGGATGCATTCGATCAACTATGACCTTCATTCCTAGGGCGCAATCAAGACTAAATAATAGATGTTATATAATTAAAATTACCATCTATATTTATCCCTATATATGGTTCATTCATTGGGATAACATTTCATAATATACGGCCCTTGCTGACCAAGTTTTAGCCCATTTTGAGAGATTTAGTTGTGAGAGAAACCTCATTGCCATATCTTACCCAGCTTGATTTGGAAACAAATAATCTTGATATTTATTAGAAAAATAATTTATGAACATGTAGGAGTTGATGGTTTATCTCTATCACTCATGGTTCTCCTAAAACACATGATGGAAGTTTACTCAGTTTGCACACTCAGGGACGAGGAGATTCTCTTAAGGGATGTGTTTGATCAAATGCAACCTTCACTCTCGAGACATGACTGAGACTAAACAATGGATGTATTAGAATTAAAATGTCTATCTAGATGTATTTGCATATATGGTTCATCTATTGGGATAATGAGTCAGAATATACAACCCCCACTGACCAACTTTTAGCCCATATGAGAGATTTAGCTAGGATAGAAACCTCATTACTGCATATCACTTGGATTGAGTTAGAGAGAATCCTCCGAGGTTTTATTAAAGGAATAATTTATGTATGTGTAGGATTTGAGGTTTGTCTCCATCCCTCATTATTTTTATACAACACATGATATAAGTTCACTCAGTTTGCATACTCAAGGATGAGGAGATTCTTTTAAAGGATGCATCTGATCAACTACAACCTTTCTTCCCAAGGCATGATTGATATCAAAAAATGGCAATCCTAGCCTTAAAATTCCCATCCAAATGTGTATGTGTAAATGGTTCATTGACTGGGCTAATGAGTCATAATATACATCTCCCACTGACCAAATTTTGGCCTACTATAAGAGAATCAACTATGAGATAAACCTTGTTGTCACATATCTCCTGGCTCAAGTTAGAGAGAATCCTCTCAATATTTTTTAGAGGAATCATCCATTCACTATAGGATATGATGGTTAAAAATTATCCCTCATGGTTTTCTTGCAATACATGATGGAAATTTTCTCAATTTGCACACTGAAGGATGAGGAGATTCTCTTAAGGGATGCATCCGATCAACTGTAACCTTCACTCTCAGGGCATGACCAAGACTAGAAAATAGATTTCATAGACTTAAAACACCTATCCAAATTTGTCTTTATAGATTTTTCTTGATTGGGATAATGAGTCAAAATATACAACCCTCGCTAACTAACTTTTGGCCTATTTTGAGAGATTTGGATATGAGAAAAATTTCATACCATGTCTTTCTTGACTTGAGTTAGAGAGAATATTCCTAGGGTTTATTTTAGGAATTATCCATGCATGTATAATATTTGATGATTTATTTCTAGTCCTCATGGTTCTATTACAACAGGTAATGGAAGTTTTCTCACTTTACACACTCAAGGATGAGGAAATTCTCTTAAGGGATGAATTTAATCAATTGAAACCTTCATTCCTTAGATGTGAATGATACCAAATAATGGATGTATTAACCTTAAAATACCCAACCAGATGTGTCCATACAGATGGTTCATTTATTGGGTAATGAGTCATAATATATGATCCCCACTTACTAAAATTTGACCCATTATAAGAGATTTGGCTGTGAGAGAAACCTCATTGCCATGTCTTGCCTAACTTGATTTAGAGAGAATCCTCCCAAGGTTTTTTTATAAAACTTGTCTGTGCATGTATAGGAGCTAACAGTTTATCTTATAGCCTTCACATTTTTCCTTTAATGTGTAATGAAATTTTGTACACTTACGGATGAGGAAATTCTATTAAGGGATGCATCCAATCAACTGCAACCTTCACTCCTTAGGTGTGACTAAGACCAAACAATGGCCATCCTAGCCTTAAAAATCCCATCTAGATGTGTTTGTGTAGATTGTTCATTGATTGGGTTAATGAGTCATAATATACATCCCCCACTGACTGACTTTTGGTCCATTCTAAGAAATTTAGATGTGAGGGAAACCTCATTGCCACATCTCACCTAAATTGAGATTCATCCGTGCATGTGTAAGAGTTGGTAGTTCATATCTAACCCTCATAGTTATCTTGCAATGTACAATGTAAGTTTACTCAATATGTACACACAGGGATGAGGAGACTCCCTTAAAGGATGCATCCAATAAACTATAACCTTCACTCCCAAGGTGTAACCAAAACTAGACAAAAACCATTCTAGCCATAAAACATCTATTTAGATGTGTTCACATAGATAATTACTCAATTAAGCTAATGAGTCACAATATATAGCCCCCACTGACCAACTTTTAGCCCATTCTAAGAGATTTGGTTATAATAAAAAACTCATTGCATCATCTCACCCATATCAAGTTAGAGAAAATATTCTTTGGATTTATTAGAGGACTCATCCATGCACGTGTGGGAGCTGATGACTTGTATCTCTCCCTCATATTTTTTATATAATGTGAGACTTAAGTTTACTCAGTTTGTATACTCAGGGATGAGGATATTATCTTAAGGGATGCATCCAATCAATTTAAACCTTTTATATTAGGCCTTGATAGATACAAAAAAATAGTTAATTTATCCTTAAAATTCCCTTTCAGATGTATCCATGTAGTTGGTTCATCAATTGGGAAAATGATCAAAAATATACGACCTTGATTGGCCAATTTTTGGCCCATTCTGAGAGATTTATCTACAAGATAAAACTCATTTCCATGTCTCACCCATCTTGAGTAAGAGAAAATACTCTTGGGATTTCTTAGAGGACTGATCTATGCACATTTGGGAGCTAACAACTCATCTTTAAACCTCAGTGTTCTCCTACAATGTGCGACCAGAGTTTGCTTAATTTGCACACTCAGACATGAGGAGATTCTCTTAAGGGATGCATTCAATAAATTGTCAATTTCACTACCAGGGCATGACTGAGACATAACAATGGTTATTATAGATTTAAAATGCCTATCTAGATGTGTATGAATAAATGGATCATTAATTAGGATAACAAGTCAGAATATACGACCCCTACTAACCAACTTTTAGCTCATTCTAAGAGATTTAGCTATGAAAGAAAATTCATTATTGCATCACACCTATCATGAGTTAGATAAAATACTTTTTTAATTTAATAAAGGACTCATTTGTGCATGTGTGGGAGATTACGGTTCATCTATATCCCTCATAGTTCTCATATAATGCACGACATAAGTTCACTCAGTTTGCACACTAAGGGACAAGGAGATTCTCTTAAGGAATACATTTGATCAATTGCAACCTTCACTTCTGAGGCCCAACCAAGATTAAACAATGGTTGTGCTATCCTTAAAATGCCCATACAGATGTATCCACATAGATGGTTCATTGATTTGGGTAGAGAGTCATAATATATGCCCCCATTAACTAACTTTTAGCCCATTCTAAAATATTTGGCTATAAAAAAACCTTATTATTGCATCTTGTCTGACTCAAGTTAGAGAAAATATTTCTAGGATTTATTAGAGGAATCATCTATGCATGCATGGGAGCTAATGAATCATCTCTATCCCTCATGATTATACTATAATGCACGACTAAAGTTTGGTCAATTTTTACATTCAAGGATGAGGAGATTCTCTTAAGGGTTGCATCTGATCAATTGGAACCTTTGCTCTTAGGGCCCAATCAAAACCAAATAATGGTCATGCTAGCCTTAAAATTCCCATTTGGAAGTATTTGTGTAGATTATTCCTTAATTGGGTTAATGAGTCATAATATACCACCCCCATTGACCAACTTTTAGCCCATTTTGAGAGATTTGGCTATGAAAAAAACCTAATTGCTGTGTCTTACCCATCTTGAGTTAGAGAAAATCATCTTAGGATTTATTAGAGGACTCATCCATGTATGTGTGGAAATTTATATCTTATCTCTGTCCATCATTGTTCTTCTACAATGAATGACCAAAGTTCACTCAATTTTCACACTCATGAACGAGGAAATTCTCTTAAAAGATGCATTCAATCAACTGTAACCTTTGCTCCTGGGGCTTAATAAAGATTGAACAATGACCACTATAGATCTAAAATTCCCATTTGGACATATCTACATAGACTATTCATCAATCGAGATAATGAGTCAGAATAAACATTCTTGACTGATGAACTTTTGACCCATTCTGAGAGATTTGACTACGAGAGAAATCTCGATGCCACATCTTACTCATATTGAGTTAGAGAAAATAATCCTAGGTTTTATTAAAGGATTTATCCATGCATTTTTGGTAGCTAACATCTCATCTCTATCCATCATGGTTCTCTTGCAATGCACGATCGGTGAACACTCAGGCCAAGGAGATTCTCTTAAGGGATGCATCTGATCAACTACAAACTTTGCTCCCAGGGCCTTATTAATACTGAACAAAGGCTATTATAGCCATAAAATTCATATCTAGATGTGTTTACATAGATGGTTCATCAATTGGGCTAACGAGTCAGAATATATGGCCCCCACTGACCAACTTTTGGCTTGTTCTAAGAGATTTAGTTATGAGAGAAACCCTATTGTTGCATTTCACCCATCTCAAGTTAGAGAAAATTCTCTCAAGTTTTATTAGAAGACTCATCCATACATGTGTGGGAGATGATGACTTGTATATATCCCTCATGGTTTTTATATAATGTGTGATTGGAGTTAGCTTAGTTTTCACACGTAGGGACAAGGAGATTCTCTTAAGGGATATATCTGATCAACTGCAACCTTCATTCCCATGGCTCAATCGAGCCCAAATAATGATCTTGCTAGCCTCAAAACTTCCATATTAATGTGTTTGCATAGATGGTTTATTGATTGGGATAATGAGTCATAATATATGACCCCACTGACCAAATTTTGGTCTATTTTGAGAGATTTAGCTACAAGATAAGCCTCATTACTGCATCTCACCTTACTTGAATTATAGAGAATCCTTTCAAGATTTATTATAGGAATCATCTATGCATGTTTTGGAGGTAATGGGTAATCTCTAGACCTCATGATTCTCCTACAACACATGATCAAAATTCGCTTAGTTTTCACACTCAAGGATGAGGAGATTCTTTTAAGCGATGCATTCAATCAACTACAACCTTCACTCTCAAGGCTCAACCAAGACTGAATAATAGCCACTCTAGCCTTTAAATTCCCATTTTAAATTGTTTGTGTAGATGGTTCATCAATTGGGCTAATGATTCATAATATACAACCCTTGTTGACTAACTTTTCCCCTGTTCTAAGAGATTTAACTACAAGAGAAATCTCATTGTCATATCTCACCTATCTTGAGTTAAAGAAAATCCTACTATTATTTCTTAGAGGACTTTTCCATCCACATTTTGGAGCTAATGTATCATCTTTATCCATCATGGTTCTCTTACAATGCACGATTGAAGTTTAATTAGTTTGCACACTCAGGGGCAAGGAGATTCCCTTAAGGGATGTGTTTGATCAACTGCAACCTTCACTCTTGGGGCCTGGATGAGACTGAACAATGAATATTATAACCTTAAAACATAAATATAGACATGTCTGCACATATTGTTCATCGATTGGGCTAATGAGTGATAATATACAACCCTTATTGATCAAATTCTGGCCTAATCTAAGAGATTTGGCTATGAGAGAAACCCCATTGCCGCATCTCTCCCATCTCAAGTTAGATACAATCCTCCTAATATTTCTTATAGCACTCATCCATACATGTTTTAGAGTTGATGAATCATCTTTATCCCTCATAGTTCTCCTACAATACACAACTGAAGTTCACTCAATTTGCACACTTAGAGATAAGGAGATTCCATTAAGGGATGCATCTGATCAATTATAAATTTCACTCACAAGGCCTAATCAAGATTTAACAATGAATTTTTTAGACTTGAAATTCCCATCATAATATCTCTACATAGATGGTTCATCAATTGGGATAACAAGTCACAATATATGACCCTCATTGACCAAGTTTTGGTCCATTCTGAGAGATTTGGATATGAGAGAAAACTCATTACCATATCTCACCAATCTAAATTTGGAGAAAATCCTCCCTTATTTTATCAGAGGACTCTCCCATGCATGTGTGGGAGCTAACAACTCGTCTATAGCCCTCATGATTCTCATGTAATGTGTAATAGAAGTTCACTCAATTTTCACACTTAGAGATGAGGAGATTCTCTTAAAGGATGCATCTGATCAACTACAACCTTAACTCTTGAGGCCCAAATGAGACTAAAAAATAGATGTTATAATTTTAAAATTCCCATCTAGACATGTTCACATAGATAGTTTGTCGATTGGGCTAATAAGTCATAATATATGGCCTCCACTGACCAACTTTTGGCTTGGTCTGAGAGATTTAACTATGAGAGAAACCTAATTGCCACATCTCACCTATATAGAGTTAGAGAAAATATTTCAAAAATTTATTAAAGGACTCATATGTGTATTTGTGGGAGCTAATGTCTCATCTCTATCCCTCATACTTCTCTTTCAACGTGTGATCAAGTTCACTTAGTTTGCACACTCAGGGACAAGGAGATTATATCAAAGGATACATCTAACCAACTACAACCTTCACTCTTAGGGCCTGAACAAGACCTAAAAATGTTTATTATATCATTAAAGTACCCATCTAAATGTGTTTTCATAAATGGTTCATCGATTAGGCTAATGAATTACAATATATGACCCCCACTGACCAACTTTTGGCTCATTCTGAAAGATTTGACTATGAGAGAAACCTCATTTCCATGTCTTGACATTTTTGAGTTACAAACATCCTCCAAGGATTTCTTAGAGGACTCATCCATGCACATGTTGGATCTGATGACTCATATCTATACCTCAGGGTTCTCCTGCAACGTGCGATCAAAGTTGGAGGAAGATCTTAACCAAAATTAGGCACTATAAGCTTGGTAAAGCTTTGAACTTCCTGATATGCATTGAATTAATTAAGAGGGTGACATTTAAGACCTTAAAAAAGCATAAAAGGAAAAAAAATTCATCACTGAAGGGACTAATGAAGGGTTTTTAGTCTAAAATAGAAGTTTGTGTAATGTTTGAAGGAGTAATGCCGGGTGTAATGATGGAGTAATGTTTGTAGTAGGTCTAAGAAGATGTGTGAAGGTCCTTAAACGTGCATATAGTGGATAAATACAAAAAAAACCAAGAAACAAGAAGTATAACTTCCATGTAAAGTGAGAATGGCAAGAAAAAGGGAGTTTCTTGTATATTTTAGCATATAAAGGGTTGAATTTGCATAAGAAAGGAGTTTGAGTGTTGTAAGAGAGTGTTGATTTAGCATTATAGAGAATGTTTATGAAAAATAAACTAATTTAAGAATGGACATGAGAGTTTATAAGACAATATAACATTCATACTTTTATGTATTGTGTGTAGTTTATAGGTTGAAGCCTTTTTGGAATGTTTGTAGGCCAGACAGGGTAATATAAACCTACTATAGTATTGGAATATTGGTATTTTGAAGGAATTTTTTATTGGTAAAGATGATTAGCTTATGAAAATAAGTGTAAGGGGTTATTACATACCTTGTGGAAAATAATGAGTGTTTAAAATGTTTCCAACTTCAAATAATATCTTTTTAGGTGCTCTCAACATGTAGGTTGCCATGAAACCCTAGGCCATTCTAAAATCCTTGTATATTATGATTTATCCATTCAAATTCTCTCAAATTTATATGAGATATAGGATATGATATATAAAAACTATTAGAGAAGTTTATAAGTGATTTGGAGGTCTAAGAAGTGAATAATAGGAGTTGTAGGACTATTTGTCTTAAAAACCCCTATTATTCTTATAAAAAAAAAACTATCAACTAAGATTTTAATAGTTTTGGAAACCTAGAAAAGAAGGATAAATTTTGAAAAATGAAAGGTAAGGTGCATAGGTATGAATGGTAGCTTTGAAGGAACCTATAATGTTTGTAAGAGGAGGATGGTGTCAAGAAGTCTCAAAACTTGTGTGTATTAGCACAAAACTTTGTAAATGCACCTTGGATGGATGTTTAGTATTGAATCAAGGCTTGGAAAATTTTGGAGGAGTTGAAGAAAGGGTAAAAAAAAATTACATAGGTCTCAAATGTGAGTGAAGTGTTTTAAAAAACAAACTATCTAATTTTCTAACCTCTTGGCCTTGCACATGCCTATGTAAGGTCAACATAGTGTTTCCAAATTGTAACTAGAATATCTTTTATTTTAACCCTTAAAAATTCTTAAAATCTTGGAATATGGTGTAAATTATCAATTTGTTTAATATTAATGAGGTGTTGGACTAGTAAAAATTCTTATTTTATGGTTTTCTAAATTGTGTCATTATACTAGACCTAAAGAAACCTAATTGGCAAAAAAGTGAGTTGAGTTAGCTGGGTTGCATGGAGAGTTGGATTATAAAAATTGGCATGGAGTTGAATAGGGATAATGGGTACTTGAATTTGTTTTTTTTTGATCGTAAACTTTTTTTCTTGTCTATACATTCTAGGTTTACATGTTTTGAGGGCTATTAGAGAAGGAGGCTTTAAGAAGGAAGGTGTAGTTGAGTTGGAAGTTTTGACTTGAGGATTGTGTTGTTGGATTAGATGTATGTAAGAGATCCAATGAGAAGGTATATTCCTCTATATGCACTATAAGGATATCTAGATTCATTGAACAATGAGTGAGATATTTAGGCCTTGAAACTATGCCAAACAATAAGTAAGCTTAGAGAAAGACTAGAGACTACAGTTATGAGAGTAGATTATGAGTTTATGGGGATAAAGATAAGGAGAGAATGCAAAGGAAGGTAAAGAGTGATAGATCTTGAAAGAGAATGAGAATTATATGCATTATATGTATAAAAATAATCTATTGAGTTCACTATGTGGGTGAGAGGATGATATTTGCATTGAAGAGGATGAGATTGAAAGAAGGGATAATAGGTTTCATGATCAAGAAGCAGGTCTAGAACTATATACCTAGATCAAAGTGAATCAAGCCTAATAGTATGCCTAGAGGAGATTGAGAGTGCAGAGTTGATCATAAGAGGAGATAGTGTAGAGGGATAGAAGGGTGATATGTCTTGTAGATAGAGAAGAGGACTATGTGGGCAGGAAGTTTATGAACCTAGTGAAGTTTAGAATGAGCAAGGGTGTTAAAGGGAGAAGTAAAGGACCTGCTATCCATGTAAAGGATTAGACCAAGTAAAGAGGAGATTCAAATCATAGATTAGAGCTAGGAGAATATCTAATGTAAGTGTATTTTTTATTTACATTAGGTATTTATTTTTCATTTACATCATAAGACCTTAAACATAATCAATTCAATGTTAAATAATGAATTACAATACATTGCTATGAGTTTTGAGACCATAAATGAGCCTTTATAATAGTCATGCACCTTTGATAGGTGATGAATTTCTCTAAGAACATCAAAAACTACTTATTACAAACTTGAATTTAGTTTTGGAGGCAAAATATAATCACCCCCCTTAATTGAGTGGTTACAAAAAAATTGAAGCCATGATAGGCTATTTATTACCAAAAACACACTATATACACCTTGATGGATGGTGCTCGTACATTACTAGACCTCCTAAAAACTATGATCAAGTACAAATTATAATATTTACATCCATGAAATTGATCACAAGTCTACTTACATCACAATTGTAAATTGATATGTAATCAAATGTAAATAAAACAAGTAAATAGTAAATATCACATGTAAATATAAAATATACATAATGATGAAGCACCTAATTTAAAGAATAATGTGGATTTTTTAACCCCATATGAAGTAATAATGATCATTAACCAATAATATGTGTAAACATTAAATGATCGAAATAGAAAATACACATAGGTAAAGGAATCCTATTGTCGAATAGTATATATGTGTATATGAAAAGTTCTATGTCATAATTCAACATAAACAATAGGTTATATATCAAGAAAAAATGTAGACCATAACATGTACATAGATAAAATACACCATATAGGCATACAATGTGGTCCATATTAGCATACAAAATCAATTGTGCCTACAACTAAAACCCTAACATAATAACTATCTCTCCTACTCCTCATTGCCTCAAAATAAATTACGCTTTGTTGGCATAGACGTAAAGTCAGAGGTGTTGTATGAATCAATACGAGGAGAGACTCTCCTCTTATCATGTGAGTCATCCCTTATTTCATCCATAATTTATGAAAATTGTTGTGTCTGCATAACATATGAAATATAAAAATTAATGTTTTAGAATTGTATATTGAAAATGATAATTTTTTCAAGAACAATTTTTTTTCAAAATGATTATACACTCATTGTATTCTATCTAAATGGTTGTCTAGGGCTACAAGACCACATATACAGTTATGATGGAGAATCATATGAATCATACATATATCGTTAGATCTAGACGTGTATACATTTATGTAAATATGACATAGAATATCATTTCTTGAAGATAAAAAATAATTTTACTATATGTTCTCACTAATTTCCATCCCTGAATCATGACCTATTGTGGAGATAGTGGATCCTTAGATGTAGCTACAACATTAGGAAAACCTTCTTGTCATCCATGAGGGGTGCCCATAACATCCCTCATCATATATAAAACCAATAAATGAATATTGTATGAATCCAATGAACATGATAAAAATCTATGACTATAAAATACATCATAAAACATAGTTTTTTGTTGAAGGGATAATAAACATACATGAATAAATATGTAATTTAAAAGTTTACAAACCAATGTATAGGGCATACCCATGCCAATTGTAGCCTATACAATAGAGTAAAGGCCTGTTGAGCTACCTAAAATATCACCAATCATTTACACAAGCAAAATATAATAATTTGAGTCAAATAAATTTATCAATTAAGAAAACACATACTAGAAAATAAATATGATATTTTTTTACAAACATAAACAAACTATAATTAAAATTAAACTTGTGTATCAAATATAGATGTTGAATTATATAACTCATGCACACTAGGCTAACATATCTTGAAAGGAGTTGGTGAATCTAGTACATCTGACATAGTGTCTGACATGCTAGTGTCATGCACTACTGAATCATCTATAGGTGGTGTATGCTCTAGCATGCTAGTATCTTGAGCTTCTGAAGCATCTATAGGTGGCATATTCTCTAGCATGCTAGTCTCCAGAAATGTACTTTATGTATGTCACACTTGAACAAGAGGTCCCGTATACTTCCTCCCACATGATGTGCAATAATGCACAATAACTATAACATGAGTAGGAGGAGGGACACTAACACCTATACCAACACCACCAAAACCATTACCACCACTACCACTACCACTAACACCACTACTACCACTACCACTAGCACCACCTATAAGCTGAGTAGAAGTCTTTAATGTATGTATACCATGCCCAATCATAATTCGTGTCAGACTCATAACCACCTTAAGGGCATCCATCTGTATGTTACAATACAAAATTTTAAAAACAAAGGCATGTGATATTATCTTTCTATTTTTCTAAGATTAGTTATGATGGTTTTGATCTTTACTACAACTAGGTCTATCAAATGAAGACCCACCTCCCCTACCTTAGGATGCCTTCATGTCAAAATCATTTGTAATTTATTGTAGCACAAATTCAAAATACATTTATATCAAAAAGCATAATGGATTATCATTATTTTTGCATGGAGGCTCATCAAACACCATCCACCACTTATCCCAAAAGTTATTTTTCATGTCCTCATGAACACACCAATCAATACTAATATGTTTGCAATTCATCGGTGGAGGTTGGTTGGTTCTAGGCTTAATAAACAAAGTGCACACAACTTCTTTTGTTATTTTTTTCTGAACACATTCATATGATAATTTTTTAGAATAAAATTATTTCATGGCCTCTATTTTATGTGCAACATTGCATCAAGTTACGAAGTTACTTTCTCACTTCATTAAAAATAATCTCTAGTGTATTGGCAAGTGAAATGTGTGCACTATCAACTGAGGAGTGATGCAAACCATTGATGATTATTTGTAATTGTTGACATTTTGAATTGTGCAAAATCAAATTATTTGGGATTTTGTCTAACATTTTCTTCATGCAATGGATCCATCATTCAATTGTGTATCTAGATTTAAATAGAAATCAAGTTTTTAAGAAATGCAAGAAAATATAATGCAAATCTAAACTCAAAAACTTAATTGCATGAATAAATATAAATACAAATGAAAAAATTAAAATTTAAAAATCAACATATCTTAGGTAGCAACCCAAATGCTGAATCCAGTTGGTGGGATACAAATCCAATGCACACAAGTGGATTTATAAGAGAAATGCAAATGGAAAAAAATTCTAAAAATGATTGTGGGTTTGAGATGCAAACAAAAAATGAAATGAAAAACATAAGGGTGTATGCCCTTTATGTTTTACAAAGGGCATACGCCCTTGAGGATCAGGCATAATCTTGAGCCTTGACAATTTAAAAAAAGGGTGTACACCCTTTGTAAAAAAATTCAAAATTGGGGGAATGCCATACTTTTTGTCCCCAAACTTTGTGAATCAACCCAGACATCACTACGACCACGATTAGCCCCACAACCATCTCCATTGGCCACAACCAGCCTA
This sequence comes from Torreya grandis, assembly GCA_037957365.1. Taxonomy (NCBI): domain Eukaryota; kingdom Viridiplantae; phylum Streptophyta; class Pinopsida; order Cupressales; family Taxaceae; genus Torreya; species Torreya grandis. Next base: position 3,479,142 of record JARHVA010000913.1, read on the forward strand.
ACATACCATCAAGATTTGACCTTGGATGGAGATGGACACAACCAAACCACTTTAACCAATTCACTCACATCTCATTGGATACAAGATTGATTATTGTTAGTTGAGCCTATAAATAATTTAAAAATCCTAAAGAATATAACTACTAACTTCTCTTAATTAAAGTTAGTTAAACATCATGTATTATTGTATAAAGTCAAAAGCATAGTTAAGGCTCAAATTGGTATTTAAAAATTATTCACCAACATATGGTGATTTGTGTGTGTGTGTTTTTAAGAAATTTATAATAGAATGTCATGGTTGGTTCAAGTCTAATTGTTGATATTGTTATATTTTTTAAATCTCTATTGATTTCTACTTCTTTATTTAAAATATCAATATTTCAAAGTTAAAGACTTTGGTGTCTTTAATACAAATATGATGTTTGGTTTTGATGAGTGTTTAATTAGAAACAACTTAATCACCCTTTATTTATTATGTCAATATCATGCTCATTATATTACTTGTTAACAAAATGACAAATTTCTTTAATATATCAATCTTGTAAATCCCATTTCTTTGAGATGGTTCTATACAATCTTTTGATAATTTGATAATCCCCTATTTTTTAATATTGGAATGTTTTAGTAGAACTTTATTAAAATATAATAAACTAATAGAAGGTTACATAACAAAGTGGCTGATTGGTATACATATCCTAGAATCTATAATAGAGAAGACGTTTTAACTCAGAACACAACACAAGAAAATAAAAAATAACATCACATCACATCACCCAAAATGACTTCGAGATACCCTTTTGCAAAGACAAAACATCATTTTTTGCCTTTTTTCTTTGTGACCTCTATCTAGACATCTAGATGAGGACTATTAATAACCATCTATAGCAAAGGATCAAATGAGGCTTGATCCTTATTAGACTCAAAAGATTCAGATTCATGAGATCATTTGATTCCTACACCTATAACCATGTCTACAAATGTCTCATTGTGAGAGGGGTCTTTCATAGGTGTTTCTACCCTAGCCTCTGATCCATCATTATTTCTTGTTCCATCTTTATAATTTATCTTGACCTCAAATGTATCCATATGGATTAAGGCTTTTGATTCTTCATCCTTTGAAGGTGGAGGTTCATATGGTTTTCAACCTTTAGATTTAAGGGGTTGGTCCATTTTTTTTGGTTTATTCACTTGGGGGCATGCTCCCTGGAGATTCCTGGTTTGATGGTAGAACTAATAACTAAAAACTATTTTTTCATAATCTAAGGTTTTAATTTAATTGAAATTATCATGTTTCAACTGTAATTTATCTAGGATACCTTTGTTGAGGTACATCTCCACACAAATACGAGTAAAAATGAAAAGTCCTTATTTGGACCTCTCGTAATCTATCTTGATGAAACTTCCCAGGACATTTCCAATAGCCTCACACACTGAAGGGCACTAGAAAGGAAGAGGAATATTTGGGATCCAAACCCAAACTAACATATTAGACACCACCAAAGTGGTAAGATCAAAATATAAACACCAAAGGGTAATGAATAGCCCAACTCTAATCCAAAGCCAAGTCCCCTCCTCAAAAATTCTCTGATAATCTTTAAGTGAGGAGAACTAAACTATAAAAAGACTAATTTAATGCTATTCATTCTTAAAATTTTACATATCTTGTTATAAATGCCTTCAACCTAAGGTATAAAATATGGTTGGGCCTTTCATGAGCAATGAAATTGTCTTTTTATAAGAACCTAATTCTGTAATCTACACTCATTTTTCTCATCCCAATGATAGATCACAGAGTGAGAAATATCAGACAAAAATATCTACACACAATTTTCTCTGGAAACTCTCATATCTATCTTATAGACCATGAAAATATTAGATCTCTCAAATATTATGTTGTCGAATATCAAATAAAATGACATGAAAATTACTACTATTATTATGCTGAGAAGCGTTCTACAATAACATCCGAGGGAGTGGGGAGTTTCAATGAGCTATAATGTCTATCAGTGTGCTCACTTATAGTTTTGATCTTAAATTTAACATCCATTTATCTATCCATTACACGTTTTTTCTTTTTTATTAAAGAAATCAATCAAAAAATCATAATATTTTAGTCATATGGTGTAATTTGGAGCCCCCCTTTTTTTTCCAAATATATATTTTTGAGATTGACACATTGGTATAGTTAGATTGACATGATTTGTCATCAATCAGTGATAAATTTGTAAAGAAAGTAATGAAATTGTTAATAATAATGGTATTGAAAAATTCAAAATAATAACTTTAAGATTGACATACCTTGACATTTTTCATATAAATATCTTTAAGATATATATACTAATATTAATAGAAGTATATAATGTGAAAGTGGAAGACGTGAATTTAAATTTTAACATCCTTTACAACAAAATCAATCTATACTACCTCCATCAAAATCAGTACAATGAACTAAAAAAAGTTATGTTGTCAACTTTTAGTGTTATTGAACTAACAAATAAAATTAAAATCACTTTATATGACACATGAAGATTATTATTATACATTTTATGTATGTTTGTAATGAGTTACGAAAAACATGATGACTTCATGACAAGTAAATCTTCACTAATTGTTAATGGGTATCTATTTAGGTAGAAGATAGTTTTGTCAATTAATGATAATGACTTTTAACGTCATTTATATTAAATTAGTTTATAAGATCTAAAAAAATACATGGAAAATATAATTTCTTTTTTATTCCTCTCTACAATTGTTAAGTTTTAGTAAGATGATATATTCTCATTTTAAAAGTCAATGATTTTATTTTTTATCTCATGTACTTGATGCACACATGATTGAAAGGTTTATCCCATATCTCAAAAGGGGCATATATTTCACCTATATTTATTTTCAGACTCTAGGGTCGAACACATTGTTTTACTATTATTCTTCTCGATGTAAGAAAAATTACAATTTTATTTTTTCATGATGTACACAATTATGACACTTGTTCCCATATGAGGGTTGAATATCTTGGTAAAGTGGTTATTAAATGGAAAAAGAGGGTGTTGGATTTTGGTGATGGGAATTATTAGGATGAATTAAAGACTTTGGCCAATGATATAGACCTTCAAAAATGTATTCTAAAGTTATTAGTGAAGGAATGTGATGGTATTAAGGACTCCATCAAACAAATAAAGATTATTTTTGGTGGTAGCATGAGTCAGACTATTTTTCCAAAGGATACAAGAGATGGTGAGAATGCTTGTCATAAACTATTATGACTGGAGGAGTCGATCTCTAATCTTGAAAGGGAGGAGTTACATATGTAGGAGAACATTAAGCAAATAATCTAGATTAGTAAATTGACTATTATAAACTACATTTCCAACATTAATGTGTTGAAGGAGGTCATTAGAGTTGTGAGATATGATCAAAGTAACTTGAGGTCAAGCAAAAGGATCAAAGGCTAGGACAATGGCAAGCTATCTCAAGTAGAGGTCCGAGGTGTTGGTGATCTTGAGAAAGTTCCCAATGACTTGGGGTAAGAGTAGAATACATTCCTTATTAGGATTGATGTTTAGTTTCTAGTTGTTTGCTGGTCCTTGTGTTTTAATTTTGGTTTTTGGTGTATGTTTTCTCATCATTGTTGATTTGGTTTTGTTCAACATATTTTTTTAGCCCATGTTACTAATTATTTTTTGTTCGAGATTTTTTGGCCTTTTGCCTATTTATATGTAATTTATTCGAGATGATGTTTGTTGAATCATTGGAAAATGGTTTTGCTTATTGAACCATTGAATCATTAGAGGTGATCAAATAAAACTTTGTATAATTATGCAAGCCTTTGGGTTAGGAAGATGAATTCCCTAACTTACTCATGAATGTATGGAGTAGTGCCTTTGATCATTGTTGAATGTTAAGCACAATCACTAAAATAAATAATCTACCTGTTAGTGCCCAAAATTGCACTAAAGTAATTGAACCTGGAAGTGTAAATGCCTAATTTGTTTAGCCCACTTCCTATTTTCAAGTGTTCATTAGATGGTCAAGTGTCTTGTTTTTACCTCAGATCAATTTAAGAACCCTTCAAGAGCTTTCTACCCATGAATAAGTCCACTTTAATTACTATTAACATTTTGGCCTCATGAGCCAAATGTTAACCCTCATCATTCAAAACTCTTGATGGTCTTTATTTTAGCTTGATTTATATGCCTCATAGTGCCCTTGTTTAAGGAAAAAAATGACTAACATAAACTAAAGAAACTAGACCATCATTTGGACATCTTACAAGGATAATTTAGTAGAATCATGACTTACACAGGGACGTCAATTTTAAGCCATGAGAAATAACCATTTAGATTTAAAAAAATCCTTAACAGGTTTTGAATTAATGCAAGGTTGACAAGTGAAAGGATCTTGGGAGCTTGAGGCATAAATAACCAATCTATGGGAATTTGCCTAAGTCAATAAGTCAAGATTCACAATCGACAATCCACATTTGTTCTTGCAAACTAAGATCAAATGGTAAGCAAGGAATCGAAGCATCAAAGACCCTACGAGAGAACATGAGATCAAAAACTATCTTAATCTCAGGAAAGTGATAATGGATCTGATGGTGAGTGTAGGTCAACAAATCAATGATCCTTTGAAGGGACATGAAAAAGACAAGTGTCTTGATCTTAGTAGTCAACCAAGTAAATTGATGGTTCACAGTTGATCGTGCATCCAAAAGATTGATGATGAAAATGAGAGCAAACTTTTCAAAGGGTCTAGGTCTAACAGATTTGTGACATGTGTCACAACCATAATGAACTAGATAGACATTAATGACACGCATCTAATCTTGTATGTCAAGATCAATGATGCAGAATAGGTCAAAAGGTTAAGAATCCTAAGATGCTACCATGTGGTGCAATAACATTCAAGTAGTTGAGACTATTTTTAAGGTATACAAAGAACCCACAAAGCTACCAAGTAGAAGGATCTCAGAGGCCCAAAATCAAAATTAATGGCTCATGATAAAGTCAAGGCTCAGAGACTTCTTAAAAGATCGATGGTGCATATTTGATCCAATTTTGAGATTACACGAGGAAGTGACACATGTATAGATTAGAGCTAATTGATCAGCTTAGTCATTTTTAAGCCCCATGAATGCCTATTTGGATCCTATGTGGCATGACCAATGTCAATATGTGGTAATCTCTAGTTTTAAATCTAAAATTGATGGCTCCTTCATTGATGGGAAAGATTTTAAAGTGAAAAAGAAGGTCTTTGGGCCATTCCAAAGCATATTTCCCAAATGGTCATGGATCATTTTCTACCTCTACCACAGCTAGAGAATTCCAATACAATCATCACAAGGTAATGGGCTTTTTTTGGCATGCACAAAGGGAGGGATTTCTATCCAGAAGTTTCCATGATTTGTAATTGATTAACAAGAGAGCATATCTAGTTAGTTATATGTGAGGACAAGGTTTGTTTGGCTCTTCAAATGATTTTTTCCCTCTAGATCATGTGAAAGGCATCTCCAGCCATGAAATCAAAGAGTTTTTTGCAAATCTTCATCATTCCTTGCAGAGGCAGTTAGAGCAATGATTCTTCATGCAAATGAGTGAAGATTTCAGGCATGGCAAAGGGTATATTCCAAATGGGAGCATTTTGGCAGAACTTAAAGGTTTGTTTTGAAAATTTTCAAATTGCAACCCATAGTCCCAGATTTAAAAAGGTGAAAAATGTATAAATAAGATTTTTTCCTCTATTCTAGGGTTGGTCATTATTGTTGGTCTTTTTGTTTTCTCTAAGCCTAGGTTCTATAATTTTTTTTGGGATCAACGATTGTGTGTAGATATCGTCTCCCTTGATAAAGTGGTTGCAAGTGTACAACCATTAGCAAGCTTTGAGAGCATATTTATGTCTCCCTTGTCCAACATGGAGAAGTATCACCATGCTTGTTTCCATGGCAACATTTTGGAGAATCGATGTATGCAATATTTATTTTCAAGTTAATGAAAATGCTTGTCGTTCTTTGTTATTTCTTGTTGATGAAGTGAAGAAATATATTTTGTAAGTTATGATAATTGGACATTTGGGTTTGTGTTCATTATTGGTTATCATTTTGAGCATAGATCTAAGTTATAAAACCCTTTCTGCATTATTTTAGAATATATTGCTGAATAACTTGTTAGGGCACCCTATGCTTATGGATTTGACAGGGATAAGTGTTTGAAAGTTTAGTTTCCATGTATGTTCTAGTCTTTTAGGGATCATCTGGTATTTCCCATTATCTTGCGTTTGAGTTTTTCATACATATTTGCTAAGGAATAATGTCATGAATCTTGCAAGATACACTATTGTTTGAAAACCAACAACACACCACCACTCATTTTACAATTATCTAACCTATCCTACCCTATTATACCTTACAAGTAATATACCCTTTGGATATTTTAAGTGTTACTTACCTTGTAAATGCATAAAGTATTGCATACATAACATGTGTTTGCATTTTGTGTTTTGAAGCATAGTACTGTAGGTTTCCATTTAACTCCTATTGTTGCAGATTCTTTAGAATGAAACTTGCAGTCATATACCCATTTGTCTTTAGTAGCTTTTATGTGACCTAGTGCATTTGTTCATTCCATGTGATAACCCTTCCCAGGTGGATTGAATGAGTTTGGTTGTTCCTTGGTCATATTTGTGTTTTTTGTGCTAAACATCCCCATGGAGATTGAATGGTAGAATATCTCCATGTGATTAAGATACCCTTTAGGTCCTCTCATCTTGGTTCAGGCACAACCAAAAGTAGTAGGGAGATGACCATACCCTTTGTGAGTGCCTCTCAGTCATTTTCTACGTCTAGTCCATTATTGATGCCAAACCCTTCTTGGATATAACAATAATACTACTAGGTTTTTCATCTTAGTTTGACATTTTATTCAAGTGTGCAAGACCGAGCGTATGAGGTGTAAAACTAGGAAGCAACACTTAACTATCACTATTATCAGGGAATGAATTAAAGTCCTAGTTACTTATGTGTTACTAGGGAATCTTGCAGAGAGCTACTATCATTTTAAAGTTCTCTGCCTATTTGTGATATTCTGACCATCTATGGTTCATCAATGTTGCCACCCAAATGACATCGTTAATGGGGACTAAATTGAAGTCCTAGTCACTTATGTTGTTGAGGACTCTTGCAGAGAGATGTAAGTATTTTAGTTTCAATGTTCTCTACCTATATTTTCACTGATATGACTATATTGGCTGTCAACACTGTAACACTTTGCTAGGGACATGCCATGAATTTTTAAGATTTGACAAATTAACTTCTATTGTGTTTATTGCAAACAACTATTAAGATTGCATGTTGGAAGTTGTTTTTGCCTTTTTGAACATAATTCTAAAATTTTAGTGTCTTTGTGCTATTATCTCATCTATAAATTTAACAAAGTATGTTGTCAACATGTATCACTATCAATTTGTCAACTATTATATTCTAGAATTGTGATTCTAGTGGTGACTCCCATTTTATCACTTGGTTTCAAGAAAGATCTATCCCTGTTCTGAATATTCTCTTTTTTTAGCTTTGAGTATTTCCTTTGTTTGCAAAGCTAGAAGTATTGAGATCATCCTTCAAGGGTGACTCATCTAAGAAACTTGTCTTAAGTATTCATCAAAGAAGAGGGAGACAAGTATGGATGTCTGTTAAAGGGCAAAAAATAGTTGCTAAAGATTTCTAAGGTTTTGGTAATCTTGAACTGTTTATTGACCTTCCCATTATTGAGGACTATCATAGCTCTCCTAATAATTATAAAACATATAGTCGCATTTATTATCCAACTCCTTGTCAACTAGCTAAATCCCCTCTGAAGTTTGATCCACCAAATCCACCTCATTCACCCCCTGATAGCCCTTTACCAATTATTCTTAAACCTCCAATTGAACCAATCATGAGGCACAGGGACCAAGATGAGAATGAACATCCTACATTCTATGTTTATAGATTTAGGCCTATCAATTTTAATACATAGAAGGTTATCCTAATGAAGTAAAGAAATGCCTTCCAAAATTCCATGGGAACAATGTAGTGATTGATGATCAACACTTGAAGGTGTTTCAAAATATCATTGAAGATTATGAGGTTGACTATGAGGATGTGTGCATTAATTTATTTGTGCACATGCTGGAAGAAGACACTTGTGAATGGTTCAACTCCCTTCCCTGTGGATGCATTGATTTGTGGAAAGAGATGAAGAATATTTTTAAAATTCAATATGGTGATAGAATTGATCCAAGGTTCCTTTTGTCTAAATTTGAAAACATAAAAAAGAACCCCAATGAGTGTGTATAGGAATTCAATAAAAGGTTCAACAAAGCTATGATGTGGCTACCCAAGAACATCAGACCTAGTGATACAATGTGCTTGATAAAATATTGTGATGCCTTTAACAAGAAGGTTGCGTACTACTTGAGGGACAAAGCTCCCACAAACCTGCAATTGGCATTCAATATGATCATCCAAATTAAGAACAACATAAAGGCTGTGGGAAAGCCCATGAACAATTGAGCTGATGTAAAATTAGTTGATTTGGAAAAAACACAGTCCACTAAGACAACTAACCTTGAGGAGATGGTTAAAACTTTGGCATTCGCTATCAAATAAATGTCATATAAATTGTTTAGAGAAGATAAGGGGATCCCTCATGTGTCTACAAGTTAGGAGAGGGCTCTAAATCTGAATCAAGCACAAAGGGGGCCTATTTTCCATAATTGAGATAATGATAGAGAGAAGAGGCCTGCATGCGATGAAAGAATGGATGGAAATCAAAATAGATGGGTGGAAAAGAATTGCTTGATCTGTTGAAAGCCAAAGTGAATGTAGTGGGTTGTGACATTGATATTGATTGGTATGACAAGTGCTTCCTTCCCCATCCCCCATGTGATAATGCTCAATCGATTGATGAAGATGTGGATGAACCTGAGTCTACATCATTTGGTGATGATATTTTGATGTTCAATTGTCAAAGCCCTTGAAGCAAAATGACTACCTCCACAAAATTGCTGAGTGATACTACTGTTGATCAATTTTAGAGTGTGGTTGAGAAGGTAAGTTTCCCAAATCCTAAATTTTCTTATGATGTTAATATGGCATAATCATATGAATTTACCATTGATGATTTCAATTTATTATGCTTTATGATGATTAAGAAATATGATGGGGGGATACTATTAGTTAAGGACAAGCAACTGATAGGTAACACAATAATTTCCCAAGAGAAAGAATATAACTTGAGAAGAAAATATCAAGGTACTACTCCTCAAGACACTGCCCTTATAAATCCAAAGGCAGGGGATGCTAATAAGGATGCTTAAAAAACTACAATAATCCCTAAAGCTTCCAAACTAGTACCCATTTCCCAAGTTGCTAAATCAAGAGGTGCTCCAACCAAGAATATAGTACCCATATTGTCTAGTATCCCTAAGGGTATGAATGATGCTAAAACTAATCCATCTTGGAAGGATGATATTAAGAATGCAAATTTATCCCAACTTACTCCAATGTATACTTTAAGTAACTATATTCTAGCTAAAGGTGTTGTTACCCTTCCACCAAATAATCCTCTTCCTCAATATATCATATGTGATATGGCCCAAGTGTTGAGTCAACTAAAAATCATTATGCCACTTGTTGAATTATTAAGAATACCTAAACATAGGAAGAGAGCATTTAAGTACTTAGAAATTGGTGAAAGGTTAGTTGTAAATAAAATTGTGATACCCCAAACACCCCTAAAAAGCGATAAAAAATCAGAAGAGGTTTTTGAACCTGATCCAGAGGTCTATTTGGGAACTACTTTAGTAGAAATTCAGCTGAATGTGGATCCATTTTATACAACTCTACTGATCAATGGCTAGATTGATCACAACTACATGTTTGACTTTGGAGCTTCTTGAAATCTGATGCCCCTGGGTGTCGTAAATGAAATAGCAGTTAAGATTACATTAACCTTTGGCAAGTGTTATGCCATGGAGTCATGAGAGGTTCTAGTTGTTGGATAAGTCAAGGGTTTGGTAGTACATTTGGCAGTGCATCCAAGAAAGTATTTGAATATGGATGTGGTAGTTTTGGACTACCTGCCTAAGTGAGGGATGCTGTTGTCATGTAAATGGGCTACTAGCATGGGTGGAAATGTACACATGGACTTGTATTATTCCACCATTCTATTTGAGGGTAATATGGTCAAAATTTATAGAGAGCCAAATATGCTACATGTAATTGAAGATATCCGAAACGTGTTCTCAATGAAATATTATATATAAATGTTAAATTGGGAAACTTTGTTGGGAATGTTGATGCTAATGAATAACCTGTTGATCTTGATGTTGAACCTGATAAAGAAGGTGTAGTTTGGAAGATGTGTTTTGATAGGGCTTGCTCCAATCTTGAAAATGGAGCTGGGGTTGTCTTCTATGCCCCAAATGGTAAATGTTGCATGTTTTCTTTTCAGATGTCCTTTGAGTGCAAAAATAACACTACTAAGTATGAGGCACTCTTGCTTGGCTTATGGATCTCTTGTGAAGATCGAATTAAAAATTTGATTGTCAAGGGTGATTCTGAGCTAGTGGTTAAATAGGTCTATAATGTTTATGCCACCAAAAATAAAAGGTTGAAATAATATTGGAATGTAGTTTAGGATTTGCTTGAATTATTTGATGCATTAAATCTTTATTATCATATATAATTTTCAACGAGAGGATGATAGACTTGTAGGGTTAGGTGATCAGTTTGATATTGTAAATACTAGCCCTCATTATTAAGTGGAGGTGCTTGTTCGAGCTTCAATCCCAGATAATGTTCATCATTAGCAGGTGTTTGATAATGATGAATAGATTAAAAGGTTTCTAAATTGTGAAGATGAGTTCCATGATCAGCTCATAGACTTGGAATCTATGCTTCAGGTTTGTGATGGTAAGGAAACCTTGTTTGGGAAGGACACTATTCAACTGAAGACAAACACATTCCCTAGAGGATTGGTAAGTTTAGAAGTGTCTTTTGATGGAACTGATATAATCAAATTAAGAGACTCATTTGTATCAAAAGATGTGACTGAGTCCAATTTGGATTTTCATGAGAATCCAAGGAAGGTTTGGCTTGGTACTCACCTAAGTTCAATTGAGAAGGAAGTTTACATGCAGCTACTTAAAAAGTACCAAGATTGTATAACATAGTCTTATTCTAAATTGAAAGTGTATAGGGAGGACTTGTTTCAACACATCATCCCATTCTAACCTGATAGCAAGCCTTTCAGGCAAAAATAGAGGCTTATTAATCCCATCTTAGCCACCAAGATGTAGGATGAGTTAAAGAAGCCAAGGGATGGTGGAATCATTCACCCCATTAGGTATTTATCATGGGTTGAAAATTTAGTCCCTATACGGAAGAAGAATGGTGACATCCACTTGTGTGTGAATTTCCAAAATTTGAATAAAGCTTTTTTAAAAGATAATTATCCCATACCTAATATGGATAACATGTTGTAAAGTGTTACTAGATCAAAGATTTTGTCCACATTAGATGGCTTCTTAGAGTATAACCAGGTTGTGGTGAAGGAATATGAGAGACCCAAGATCGCATTCACAATGCCTTCAGGTATGTATGTATATATGAAGATGATTTTTAGGTTAATGAATACCGGTGCAACATTCAAACAAAATATGGATGTTGATTTTGCATGGATAATTAATAAGTTTATAGCTATGTATCAGGACGATATCACTATGTACTCCAAGACTAGAGAAGAACATTTAGAGCATCTAGAGAAAGTGTTGATTAGATGTAGGGAGTTTGACATTCACTTAATCCTAAGAAATATCATTTTTAAGTACAAATGGCCAAGTTATTGGGACATATAGTGTCCAAATATGGTGTCATGATTGACCTCGAAAGGGTAGAAGCCATTGACAAAGTGCCTATCCCATAGTATAAGAAGGGAATCCAGTCTTTATTTGGAAAAATCAATTTTGTGAGGAGGTTTGTGTCTAATTTAGAAAATATTACTCTGCCTATTACTTCCATGCTAAAGAAGGACCAGACCATCAAGTGGGAGGAGAAGGCTATGCAAATGTTTAATGACATCAAAGGAGTTTTAAATTTTGCCCCTATTTTGGCCAACCTTGATTACACTAAGCCATTTCAAATATTCTCTTTTGCATCATATAATATGGTTGTTGACGTGCTATTGTAAAATAATGAAGATGGTCATGAGCATCCCATAGCTTTCTTTAGCAAAGTTACGCAACGTCTTGAACTAAATTATACCATTATGGAAAAACAAACTTTCACTCATTTGAAAGCTGTCAAAATGTTCAAGTCTTATATTCTGAGTTGAAATATTATTGCTTATGTTATGCATACCATGGTAAAGGACATTTGGACTTAGACTAAAGTATCCAGTAAGAGATGCAGGTGGGTCAACAAGTTGTAGGAGTATGACATGGATATTTAGATTACCAAGCTAGTGAGAGGGATGGGTCTAGCCAAACTCATGATTGAGACTAATTTGTAAGTTGTTGAGGTAAATACTACTATTTTTAATGGTGATGATTCTTTGAGTCAATTTAACATGTCTTCATGGTATACATATATTATTTACTACTTGAAAAATATGAATTGTCCCCCTGACTTGGATAAGAATCAAAGAAGAACTATCAAGCTTGTTTCCCAAAAGTACCTCTTAAGATGCATGGTAGAAGATAAAACTACTGACCTGGTTAAAGACTTCGATAGTGGAGTATGTGGTTGCCATTTTTCACCTAAGGTTACAACTTATAAAATTTTGAGAGCTAGTTATTGGTGGCCATCATTGTTTAAAGATGTTGCTTCGAAAGTTATAAAGTGTGAGAAATGTTAGTGCTTTTTTGGGAGGATGAAAGCTTTAGGTTCTCTTCCCTTACAACCTATGATAATTAAAGGCCTATTTAGATAATGGGGAATGGATTTTCTTGGAGAAATTGGTGATTCATCAAGCACTAGGCATAGATCGATACTAGTTGTAATTGACTGCTTCACAAAATGGGTTGAAGCAGTCCTTACAAAGAAAGTAACACACTAGGTAGTTATGGATTTTTTGCTAAATTAGATTATTTGTAGATTTGGTGTCCTTGTTAAGGTTATTGCTAACAATGCCATGATCTTTAAAGCCAAACCTTTGGTGGCATTATGCAAAGAGTATGAGATTGAATTGACTTATGATTCTAATTATAACTCTCAAGGGAATGGGAAAGTAGAATCAAGTAATAATAAATTGCTCAAAATCATTAGATGTACTTTGTAAACAAATAAGAAGTGGGGTGAATAGCTAAAGTGTGCCTTGTGGGCTGATAGGATTACACCTAAGAGAGCTATAGGAAAAATTCCTTTTGAGCTTATTTATGGAGCTCAAGTAATTTTGCCTTTGAATTTGTAACCACTGACTTATCAACTCATGCAATAGCTAAATATGATGAGCAAATCAACCAATATGAAAGCAGGACGAACTAGATTATTTAGCTTGATGAAATTTGAAGACAAGCTCATGAAATACATCCAAAATTCAAGGAAATAATGAAGAAGATATTCGATAATAAGGTCACTCTAATGAATTTACAAGTAGGTGATCTGGTTCTACTTTAGGACATCAAGCATGAGGAGAAAGGCAAGCATGACAAATTTGATGCCTTGTGGATGGGTGCCTATTCCATTGACTACTGGATTCAAGAACACACTTTCTTCTTGAGAGATTTGGATGGTGAAATATGGAAGCTGCCAATCAATGGCAGACATCTAAAAAACTTCCTTGATTGAGTCCGTAACCTGTGTAAATTAATGTATACTGTATATTTTTTTTCTTTTGTTATTTGTATTTCCTTTCTACTTTCGGTTTTGTTTGTATAGTTTCCTTTCATGTTTTTTTCCATGTGTTTGTTTTCAAATCCTCCTGATCTATTTTTATTAGTCTACCATTATTTTATTGAGCTTTCATGGGTCTCTATTGATAAATTGACTAATTATTGACTCTATGTCCCAATGGATTGGCACCTAGTATTATGTTTTAGGGTTCTTTGCACACTTGTAGGGGGTGTACATCCCCAGGTGAGAGTCAATGTTAGTGCCCAAAATTGCACTAAATCAATTGAGCTTTAGAAGTATAAATGCCTACTTTGTTTAGATAAATTCTTATTTTTACGTGTTCACCAGATGGTTAAGTGTCCTATTTTTACCTAAGTTCAATTTTAGAACCCTTCAAGAGCTTTCTACCCATGACTAAGTCCCCTTTAGTTGCTGCTAACATTTTGGCCTCACGAGCCAAATGTTAACCCTCATCATTTGAAACTCTTGATGGTCTTTATTTTAGCTTAATTTCTATAACTCATAGTGCCCTTATTTAAGGAAAAAATGACTAACATAAGCTAAAGAAACCAAATCATCATTTGGACATCTTATATGGAAAATTTAGAAAAATGATGACATGTGTAGGGATTTCAAGCCTAAGCCATGAGAAATAGCAATTTGAATTTAAAATATCCTTAACAAGTTTCAAGTGAACGTAGGGTTGATAAGTGGTAGGATCCTGAGAGCTTGAGACATAAATCAATGGTCTATGGGCATATACCTGAGTCAATAAGTCAAGCTTCATGATTGACAATCTGCATTTGTTTATTCAAATTAAGATCTAATGGTGAGTGAATAATCAAAACATTAAAGACCCTATGAGAGAACACGAGATCAATAAGTGTCTTAATCTCAAGAAAGTGGCAATGAATCAGATGGTGAGTGGAGGTTAAAAAATCAATGATCCTCTGAAGGGATACCAAAAAGATAAGTGTCTTGATCTTGACAGTTGACCAAGAAAATTGATAGTTCATGGTCGATCGTGGATCCAACAAATCAATGATGCGAATGAGAGTAGACTTTTTAAAGGGTCTAGGTCTAACACAGTTGTGACATAACTACAATGAACTAGATAAATATCAATGACACACATTCAATCTTATATGTCAAGATCAATGATGTGGAATAGGTCAAAAGGTCAAGAAGCCTAAGATATTACCATGTGGCGTGATAGCATTCAAGCAGTTGAGATTATTTGTAAGGTATATAGAGAACCTGTAGAGCTACCAAGTTGTAGGATCTCAGAGGCGTAAAATCAAAATAAATGGCTTGCAATGAAGTCAAGGCCCAGAGACTTTTTAAAAGATCAAAGGTGTGTATTTGATCCAACTTCAAGATTGCATGAAGAAGCGACACATGTTTAGATTGGAACCAATTGATTGGCTTAGTCACTTTTAAGCCCCACAAATGCCTAGTTAGATCTTATGTGGCATGCCACATGTCAATATATGGTAATATCTAATTTTAAAGCTAAAATTGATGGCTCCTTCATTGATGACAAAGATTTCAAAGCATAGACGAAGGTTTGTGGGCCATTCCAAAGCATATTTTCTAAATGGTTGTGAATCATTTTCTACCTCTAC
Organism: Torreya grandis; assembly: GCA_037957365.1. Classification (NCBI taxonomy): domain Eukaryota; kingdom Viridiplantae; phylum Streptophyta; class Pinopsida; order Cupressales; family Taxaceae; genus Torreya; species Torreya grandis. The sequence goes on from JARHVA010000913.1 coordinate 3,494,633, forward strand.
CATAGTTGGAGCTTTCCAATGCAATCATCACAAGGTAATGGGATTTATTTAGCATGCACAAAGGGAAGGATTTTTGTTCAGATGTTTTCGTTATTTGAAATTGATTAACAGAAGAGCATCTCTAGGAAATTACACATGAGGACAAAGTTTGTTTGGCTCCTCAAACAATTTTTCTCCCTCTAGCTCATGTGAAAGGCATCTCCAGCCATGAAATCAAAGAGTTTGTTACAAATCTTCATAATTCCTTGTAGAGGTAGTTAGAGAAATTATTTTTCATGTAAATGGGTGAAGATTTCAGGCATGAAAAAGGCTATATTTGAATTGGGAGCATCTTGGTAGAACTTGAAGGTTTGTTTTGTAATTTTCAAAATTTCGACCCACTATCCTAGATTTAAAAAGGGTGAAAAATGTATAAATAGGGGTTTTTTAACCTCTTTTCTAGGGTTGGTCATTGTTATTGGTATTTTTGTTTTTCTCTAAGCCTAGGTTCTACAATTTTTTTGGGATCAAATGATGTGTGTAGATCTTGTCTCCCTTGCTAAGGTGGTTGCAAATGTACAACCATTAACAAGCTTTGAGAGTATGTTTATGTTTCCCTTGTCCAAGATGGAGAAGTCTCACCATGATTGTCCTTATGGAAACATTTTGGAGAAATGATTTATATTATATTTATTTTTAAAGTTAATGGAAATGCTTTTGGTTCTTTGCTATTTCCTATTGATGAAGTGCAATAATGTGTTTTTCAAGTTATGTTGATTGGACATTTGGGTTTGTATTCATTACTAGTTATCATTTTGAGCATAGATATGAGTTATAAATCCCTTTCTACATTATTTTAGAATATGTTACTGAATAACTTGTTAGGGTACCCTAGGTTTATGGATTCAATAGGGAGAAGTGTTTGAAAGTTTAGTTTCAGTGTATGTTCTAGTCTTTTAGGGATCATCTGGTATTTTCCCATTGTCTTGCATTTGATTTTTCCATACATCTTTGCTAAGGAATAATGTCATGAATCTTGTAACATACCCTGATATTTGAAAACCACTAGCACACCACCACACATTTTATAATTATCTAAATTGTCCTACCCTATTCTACCCTGAAAATAATACACCCTTTAGATAATTTAAGTGTTATTTGCCTTGTAAATGCATAAAATATTGCCTATATAACATGTGTTTACATTTTTTGTTTTAAAGCATAGTACTATAATTTTCCATTTAACCCTTGTTGTTGAAGATTCTTCAGAATGAAAGTTACAATCATATACCCATCTATCTTCAGTAGCTTGTATGTGACCTAGTGAATTTGTTCATTCCATGTGACAACCCTTCCTGGGTGGATTGAATGATTTTGGTTATGCCCTGGTCATATTTGTGTTTCTTGTGCTAAACATCCCCATGGAGATTGAATGGTAGAATGTCTCCTTGTGAGAAAGATACCCTTTAGGTCCTCTTACCTTGGTTCAGGTAGAGCTAGAAGTAGCAACGAACTGACCATACCCTTTTTAGGTGCCTCTCAATCATTTTCTATGTTTGATCCATTATTGATGCCAAACCTTTCCCCAGCTATAATGATAATACTACCAATTTTTTCATCTTAGTTTGTCATTTTATTCAAGTTTGCAAAGTTGAGTGTATGAGGTGTACAATTAAGAACCAACACTACATCTGATCTTTTACTTGAAGATGTTAAGGTATGAACTACATAATAACTTTTCTATGAGTAATTCCAAGGTTGTTGATCATCGTTGAGCCTTAGCATATATTACTTTAACAAACATGAATAAATCATTGTAGATGGACTTAAATATTTAAGGTTTCTCACTTCCTAATTCCATTGAATTATGTTTAAAAATAAACAACTAAAATAATGATCACTACAAAATATGTAAATGTGCATCAACAAGTATCATCCTCATTGGATCGGTGCCATCTATAAAATGTCATATTGTGTATATGTATGAAATAGTATCATGCCTTATGAATTGGTTCCAACTAACATATTTAATAATATCAAATCACATGAACCTATATCATGCCCCATTGAATTAGTGACAATTGATATAGAATGCTACGCATCTATATGCAAAATTTGAGAACTTGTATCTCAAATTTATATGTATGTGAAGACCTGTACTTTCTATTCATGTAAATTATGTTCATTTTTATGGTATATGCACTCAATTATATCTAAATATATATGTTGTAACTTTGTATCTATAGAGTGAGCGCACATATATGTAATATGCCCTAAAATTTTATATCAATGTGTGAATATGTATCACATATCTGAACCATTATGAAATCTATGAATCCTATACTCTATCCTAAAATATGAATTTCATGTTCGTGGAGGCTTGTTTATCTATGAGAAACCAACTAATATCTCCCCATTTTAAGGTGAGGGAGACATAATGAAAGTCACTCACCTCAAAATAAGAATGAACTATGTCATGTCATATATAAATATACAACCATGTATATTCATGTCAACATGTGGATAATATATCATCATAGTAATGTATATATGTCATTGAAACATGTAAGTAACATATGAAATGCATGGAATACAAGTATCATGTCAATATATATGTATTAATTAAGAATACAATAGTTACCATCATTAATTTAATAACTAAATAATATAATGCATTAAAGAGGTGCATGATATAAATCATGTGATCACACACTAAAGTAGATGAATGTAATATGGATCATAACATCCATAAATTCAACAATCCCAATGAGATTAACAAACTCAATTCATAATGCTATATATTTTCCCTCATAAGCACATAATTTCACACATAAGGCTAAGGAGTACAAACAAGGGACATAAATATGTCACAACAAATAAGGCCAAGGGCCACATATAAGGGACATAAATATGTTACAATAAAAAGGGCCAAGTGACCAAAATGAAGGGATAAAAAAATGTTCTAACAAACAAGGCCAAGGGGTCACACACAATAGACAAACATTGACTAGCCTATCTTGCCATATTAGTAGCATTAGTGAATTATAGAACTAGTGAAAACTGGTTTACAATATCTATGTATATCAATCTCACATCATAGTAAAGTGGCATATCCATGTAAAACCATGCAAATTATGAGTAACTAAAAAGACATGTGTAAGTAATATAGATAGCTCAACATGGTAAAAGGTCATAGAAAAATATATCCTGTAATATTTTGACACATGGAATAAGATTCCCCTAGCATCGACATGGCCACTGGGTATATGAATGTATAACATTTATGTGTCCATGTATAATGTGTATGTCATGAATCACACTCATATACCTTAAAATTCATGTTTCTTATGAAAATCATTATGCCATATATAAATCATATGAGAAATAGCTTATGTAAATAGTGTAATCTAACAATCATGCCATCCTTAAAACATGTTTCTTATTTTTTTTTAATATTTGAGTGTTTATATATATTTTATTTATGCAAATTTTTGAATTTATCTTTAAATTTGAAAGGTGGTAATAATGATCCAATTAGTGGAAAATACAAAATGTAGTTATATCAGAATCTAAAAATGAATCAGATGTTATAATGCACCTATCATCCTCACTCATATGCTCACATGTATGATGAGGAAATCTAGAAGGTTGATGAATATGTGGGGTCAATTATATATTAGGGGAATGGATTGTTGCCTATGTTTATTATGGAACACACTAAACCATCTGTGGTGCTAGATTAGTACATGATATAGTATGTAATGGCCTTTATGAGTCCCGAATGACTCTCTGATGTGATAACTAATTTTATACTAACTTCCTAGGAATGTTAACTACTCTCCTTTGAATTAGGTTTATAGATAAATCATATATAGGTGAAAGAAATAACTAAATATAATTATCCTAAATATATGGAACAACCAACTTTGGTGGTGGAGGGCGTGGAGGAGGAGATACCACTAGTCTAAGAGGGAACTCATATTGGATGCCTGAAATTATAACTACCTTAATGAAATGTATGTATTGATTCATTGATGCATTGTAGATGGTATTATGTATCCAATGGAATCCTAAAAACATGTTTAAGACCCATGTGCCTTGTGTATACATCTAATATTTTTCACTTTATCACTTTATTGATAGTTTCTCTTGTAAGGGCTTATCAGTGCATCAATCTCCCTTAGTGCAAGCCTTGAAGGTACATTGAGAATGGGTTGGGATTGGATCATGGTAATTTTTGGGAGATGTTTACATAATATACTATCATATCATCATTACTATAAATATAACCTCCTCTGAGTATCTTTCCATCTTACCTATCCATCTAATTTCCATCCAAATATTCTTCCATATATCTTATTCTATCATCCTAGCTAATATATTTTGTTTCATATTTATTCAATTCCCTATACTATATCTACCAGACTGATATAGTTATAATATTTTACTAGGTCATTCATACTATAAATGCCTAGATGATATCATTTTATATTAGCCAACATCTTCAAATATATTAGCTTGGCCAATACCATCAATATAGAGTTTATATTTAGTTTTGGGTATGGAAACCATATATATAGGGGTAATATTTCATTCCTAAATTATATATCACATTAATACACTCTTCTTGTGCTTGAAATCTAACCCTAAGTATAATGAACATTGCTTGGTTTCTTACTTTGTGTATGTGGTGTGTGTATCCTTGTTTATTATTTTCCTTTTATTGAATAAGTTAGTATAGATATAGGGTTACTTAGGATTGCCACTTATCGCCTTAGGTTGCATAGACCCACTATTTGGTTGACCATTACACCTTACCTTATTTATAAAAACCTACCCATAAATTAATTTTCTTGCACCTTATTTGTCATTTTATTCACTTATACCTTTACAATCATCCTTACAATCACTTACCCATAATTGAGTCATAGTTAGTGTTATATCCTATGTCATAAGCTTTGGATTTGGAACCATTTCCTCTTGACATTTGAGAGTAGATTACCCTTTGCTAGGTATACATTTATTCTAATTCTTTAATGATTGTCCAAGTATACACATGGTCTATTGTTATAACCTTATTCAATTGAGAAAAAGATGATAGTTATAGGTCATCTTAGCCCATGCATACATTCTAGTTAAGTTGAAATGAATTGAGCATGAACCCTATGATTGGATCATTTTCATGTTTGTCCTTTTATATTGTTAGCAACATCTTTTTTTTATTGAAATATCATTAATAAAACACTAAATCATGTAGGGGTGAAAAACAAAGGTTCTAATGTATAGGAAGAAAAATGTAAACATTTAAACATATATCAAAGTTTTACCTAAGTTAAAGATATGCCAAAATAAAAATCCTCACGCAAGAGGCACTAGAAAAAATAGCCAAAAACTCATTAAAAAAAATATTACAACAACAGGTTGATAGTGTCACCCTTAATGTGAGTTAACTGTCCAAAGTCTTAGCGTTTTCAACATTGCAATTCAGATTCTCAAAACTAGGTCCCAACTACCAATTTTCCTTAGGTCCCTTCTAAGTGTTTTCTTAAAACACATCCTCCACTAGAAAGTATTTATAAAAATTTTCCAATAAAGGGATATAAATTTTATCTTTGATAAATTTCATTACCTTAGCTGCCTCTTGCATATTCCTTGATTTGACCATTTTTCTAGTTTATTCGTTAATTCATGAAATTTCTTATGAATTTTTTTCCATGTCTAGTTTTAGTCCTCAACAAGGATCAAAGAAGGCCCTAGAAATTCCCCATATGTATGCTAAGTGATAAGTACAATAGTGTATAAATATATTGCTTCCCTAATTTTCAAACAACCCCAAAAATTAGGTTTGGATGGATTGGAGCATCTATTGAATTCTATACAGTTCTTCATCACATCCACCCAACACTAGGTATAGTTCTTATCTAAATAAGAAGAATACATCTATGAACAAATAGGGTATTTATCCTATTTTAATTAATATTCCTTGATACATGACCAATTATATTATGAGATAGTCACCTCTATAGCAGTGGGATGGGAGAGGCTATAGTCAGGGTGCAAGATAATTTTGGGGTACCCACTATTGTCAAAAATATAGTTTGATATTAATTTTAACAATACTATTTGAAGGAATTAATCAAAATACCTATATGGAATCTTCAACTGTAAATAAATTTGCACAACCACAATCCTAATAATGACTTCATTTGTGAAGTCAAAGTACCCTAATTCTACCTTGAAAAATATCTTGGTTCCTTTGCTTCCATATAAACCAAAGAATCTCAGTAGAAAATGATAACCAAAATTTGTGAGAAAATAGATGAATTTTATTTTTAGAACAAACATATCCAAAATCAATATTAAATCAATTAATTTCATATTTAAAAACAATAAACCAACTATAGAGACAACATTTCCAAATCTTAGCAACATATTGGTAGGTAAAGAAAAGATGTTCAATTGACTCTACATCACTACACACAAGACAAAAAGGGGGAAAATCACCACATTTATCAAGAAATTAACCAATTAATAACTTATTAAACAACAATAACCATCTAAAACAAATTTTTTTTGGTTTAATACAGGGAACCCAAACCACTTGAAATATAAAAGCCCAACTACAGTAAGAGTCATATGAATTCCACACATGGTTAAGCATTAGATAAGGGGGATGAGTGGAGGATAGTTTAAGATAAAGAATTTTTGTTTAGAACTCATGAAGGGGATGCCCTTTAATCCACTTGACATTGTCCCGAAATTCATTATCATTGTCAAGATAATTCATTGAGTTATTGTCCCTAGGTGCTTTCCTGACCATGGAGTAAGTCCTACATTGTGTAGTAGTAATATGATACCTATGCCTTATGATGTCCTAAGAGGCCCAATCCTTAGGAACAAGTAGATCTATAAAATCCCTTAGACCTTTCTTGAACCATTCTAAAGAAGAATATCCTCTAGTAAGGGCCAAGGAACTGTTATTGAGGGAAAGGTTCCACCATATTGATATATATCATTGAAAATAGGATCCCATCAAACTAAAAACATGATTTTTAGTTACAAGGTGTTTCATTAGATATCAAGCCTTCTAAATAGATGCAAAAATAGGAGAACCTATTACTTTAAAATAAAAAGGTTTTAGAGGAATATTGACAATGTGCAAGCTTTTCCATCCTACTTTACCTTTAGGAAACCCTCTTAGAATGTCATTTATAACCAATAATTTCCAATATCATCCCCCTTGAAGGCCCTGATGATTCACTTAAGAGCTAGGGTGATACCTTGAATATGTAGGCCATTCAGACCTAGACCACAAATATCTCTTGGTTTATAGTAGAACTTCCAAGCAACTGCATGTATTTTTTTGTTCCCCTTTCCATATGACGATAAGAAGTTCCTAATAATTTTATGAAAAAAGGTAATCTAAGTTTTTTTAAATAGATAACATGAAGCATAATATAAATTTCATGAAGAGAGAATTTTTTGACAAACCTAAACTCTACCTGGGGGTGAAAGAAGGTGACCATGCCACTTTTCAATTTTCTTGTTAATTTTGGTATAAACCCATTCCCACATATGTTTAAGAGAAGGAATAAGAGAAAATGGAATTCAAAAATATATAACCAACTGATTGGGACCCTTCTAGTCCCACCCAATTTCATCAAGCCAGTCTGGTCTGTTTTCCTTTCATCTTATCATACAAGACTTATGATAGGTAATTTTGGAACCTGAGGCCAGATAATAGATATTTAGTCTATCTCTTAATTGTGCCAAATTATCTTTGGAGAGCTTAGTGAATAATTTATAATCATCAAAAAACAAAACATATATCATTTTCATTTGATTTGGAAGTTGGCTACCTCTTACAGGGGGTCTTATAACATTCATTTTCAACAGATAATGTAATGCATTAGCTATCAAGACAGAAATGAAAGGATAAAGAGGGAAACCTTGACTAATGGATATTTTTAGGGGGAGAGAATCCATGGTTTCCCCATTTACCTCAACAACTATAGATGTATCCTTGAATAGAACTGACATCATTTTACAAAACCTTTCTTGACAACCAAAAGCCCTAAGCATTTTCTTAATAAAGGGACACTTTATTCTATCATAATATTTTTAAAAATATAGAAGAACCATCCTAATATATTGTTGAGAGTCTCTAAGTCAATACATACCCTCCCAACTTGAAATGAAATTATCTAATATATATCTGCCTTCCACAAACCCAGTCTAGGTTTCTAACACCATCTCGGGTAATAGTAAGGAAACTCTTTTTGCCAAAATCTTAGCCAAGATTTTATAGAAAACATTAAGCATGGTAATTGGTTACCATTTTTTAACAAGGGAGGGATCAACTTCCTTTGGAATGAGTTTGGTAACCCCTTTATTAATTTTTGGACCAAGAGAACCCACCATAATTATTTCTTTATACACTTCCAAGTAATCTATAGATATCCAATATTTATTTACTTTATAGAATTCAGATAGAAATCCATCAATGCCATGGGCCTTATCAAATTTCAAAGATTTAATCACACATCTGATCTCATCTAATGAGATCTCACCATCCATAAAGGCTACTTGAGTGGAGGAAACCTTTCTTGGAATAATATTCTCACACAACACCCTGCTCTATTCAATTTGATCATTAGACCTCTTAGTTAAGAACAAGAAGTCAAATAATGATTTTTATATATTCTTGATCCTATAATAATTTATCATCCCCCTTGATTCTTTATATTTTCTATTTTTTATGCTTAGGCTTTAAGAAGTGAAAGAAAATTTTAGAACCTTTATCACCTAGCTTGAGCCAATTAAGTCTAGATCTAACTTGGGCACCCCTTGCATAGTAAATTTGGTGTTACCTCAGATCATGCTTAGCTGAGGAAAATATATTGAGAAAGGATTCATTGTTCAGGTCACATTTTAGGTCTAATTCTAACCTAATCAGTTGTCCTTGGGAAATGCTGAAGTATTTCCTTTTTCTCTTGGCTTTAATTTGTCCATATGATATGGAAATGTTTTTTGATAGGTCCATTGAATTTTAATAGCAATCAATTTTAGATTTTGAGTCTCATGTAAAATTTTCTACTTTTTAGACTGATTGGGTACAATCCAAGAACTCTCTTTCCTCAAGGTGGGACATATTGAGTTTATATAGTCCTTTCATGGTGGTCTTCTCATCTTTTTCATCATTGTTAAGAGAAAAATTTAGTTCAATGGTGGAATGGTATGATATAATAAAAGGACAAACCTTAAGCACATTACCATAACCTTCCAAACAAATATAAAAGGCATCTTTACTCAGATAAAATATATCAAGTCTAGAGTAAAGCCTTCTAGATACTCCCTGGTTATTACACCAAGTGTATCAGATTCCTTTACTTTGAACTTTACTTTTATTTAAGGGTTTTACCAATTTATAAAATATTTTGAATTTTGACTAGAAAAATAACTCATTTCCTTTCCATATGTAAATGTATCCTCCCAATTTATCCTCTCTTTATTCAATCATATTTAAAATCATCCTTGAAAAACCATAGAATGTCTTTCATATTAGATGCAAGCCAGTTCCATGGCTCTGTTATTTCTTTGTAATCATTAGGTGCATATATATTACAAATTCTAACCAGTTTAACCTACTTATTGATGATAACCTAGACTACCCTATTGTAAGGAGAAATACCATGATCCATCATATTGTCTTTCAAAATCTAGTTAATCAAAATAGAGGCACCTCCTTTACCTTTATTATGATTAGTTGAGAAGTGAATTGCATTAGGCCAAATATAGCCTAAGGTGAATGAAAGGATTGTGTTGGTTGCTTTGACCTCCCAAAGAAGGATAAAATCAAGTTTATCTCTAGAATGTTTGAATTTTCTGACAATAGGTTTCTTATCATGGGAGTCAAGCCCCCTTACATTCTAATTGATAATCTAGATTACCATGTTCAGGATTACTTGGTCCTATTGGGGGACTTACTTTCCCTTATTTTGATACAATCTAGAGAAACATCCTATAATTTACATATTCCTTTTTTTAATTTTAATATCTCCACCTTCTGATACCCCATTTTTAAACAATATTCCATATTTAGCACAGGGACTATCAAGGAATGTATTTTCAATAGAAATAATTTTCTATCTTTTTCCAGACCCTTTAGAGGTCTAGTTATCCCCATTATTATGGTTGGAGTGAGTTTCTTTTATATTATCACCACTAGCCAATACTTTCAGGATCTCCCTATTAGGGGATATGTTCATCATGGACCTTATCTGCTCAAAGAGATTATTTGGGGGAAATAATATATCATTTCCCTTAATCTCCTTAAACTCAAAATCTTGTAGATTCTTGGTGTCATCCAATTTTTTAGAGTCCCCCTAAAGAGGGGACCAATGTCAATCATAACCTCATCATACTGAACTAGATTATTTTCTCCTTTAGAAGCTTGATATTGCCTTGAAACATACAAATTTTTAAACTATGAATTTTGATCTTAGGGCATGAAACCAAGTTTGATTTTTTTTTGTATTTTTACTTTTGATGTGGGGTTACCAAATATTCTATATTTCTATTCATAATTGCACTTCATTGTTACCCATGTCATTGGTATGCATAATAATACCTATAGATCAAGAAGCCATGTATGTGGGTGAGGGTCTCTATTGAATCAAAAACACCTAGGAACTACACTACCCATTTCATTGCAATTATTTTTGGCATTTAAATATGTAATTAAATCTACTAGATTTGAATCATACTAGGTGATTCACTAATGCTTTTGTAATGGGTGGGTCATTGACAAAAGTTATTGCCAATTACTTGTAGCTTTTGACATTACCACTAATGCTAATTCATAAGAGAAATGACTCCTTAAAGCATGCATTTTTAACCTTTTAGGTGGTTCACAGTCTGGTGGAGCTGACACAACCAATGTATGCCTTAAGCATCTACCAAAATGAATTTTGAATAAATTTAGAAATATGAATAACTAAATAAAAATAGAGAAATAAATAGTTTTAAACTAAAGCAAAAATCTATAGGTACTATTTTTTTGATGTAGATGCACTGAGATAAATGATAATGAATTATTAATCACATGCTCAAAAAAATATAGATGATTTTCCCTCTATAAACATTCCTGCATGAATTGATTCACCCAACAATAATGTTCCAAGTGTCTTCAAAAAATTTAGGTGGGTGTAGGAGAGATGCAAACCCCTCTTTTCCCCTACCGCATAAATCAATCGAGTAAAAAATTTAGAGCTCTGTGATAATCAAGGTAAATTATAGATATCCCATGGGAGATGTTGCGCAAGTAAATTCGGAGCAAAGGTCCCTTCCATGGGACCTCACCCTTAACATGCCTAAATATTTGCAAAATAATCTCATGAAACAAATAATGCAAATAATGGAAAAATAATCTGAGGAAAGAAACAAAGCAAATAATGGTTGAACTATTCAATCTAACCTCGTGCTATAAGTGTTGAGGTTTTGAGGTATAATGAAATTCCCTTTAAGGATACTTGGTCTCTTCCATTGAATCTTCTTAGCTTGCATAAATTTAATATAAAATAAACAACCTAATTTAGCATATTAAATATAAAAAAATATAAATATAAAAAGCGATTATATTTAAACTTTTTATGATAAAAACTAATAAAAATATAATATAATTATTTTATATTTAATATCTTTAAAAATGACTACTACCATACAATTATGTCGACAAAATTCAAATATATACATATATTTTTCTTATCGAAATCATCTATATACAAATATTTTTAAATATCAATGAGTTAAGTCAACATTCTATTTATATAATTTTAATATAGACATTTTTAAATTGAAAATCCATAAAAATTAATGTGACAAACATTAATTCTGCTATGCATAAATAATTTAAACCCTATTTTGAGTGTATCTCCAATGCAACATCTAGATTTCAACAACTTAAACTTTAACTATTGGATGTATTTGTAATTCATATATAATAAATATATAAAATTTTTGTTTACATGGATGTAATCTGAAGACATTTCAGGTTTAATACATAATATAAAGTATAGGCCTCTTCACAAAATCATATAAACCTCATACTCTTTGACTAACAGATAATGGAAACATATATTTTTTGAGTTAATGTTGTATGTGATATGAAGTCTAGAAGGGCATTTCCCACTATGCTTATAGTCTACAACTACATATGCAAGGCACCTAATCTTTACACACTGTGCCAAGGGATGAGAGTAGGGCAGATACTATGAAAATGTAAAGATGCAAATCTAACACACCAATTTGGCTTAAGAGACCTCTTTTATGAAAACAAGGATATTTTTTCACTTTGTGTATGTGAATCCCATCAAGACTCTACAGTTATGTTTAATTGGTCCAAGTAGAGCCGAGATGGGTATGGAGAGGTGAGACTATTGGGTTTTATACCATTCACAAATTTGGAATGATTCTTTGAAGGATTAGGAGTAACCTTATGGTCACCAAGATCACATGTCCTCCAATGACAGTTATGGATTCATTAGTCTTTTACCATTTATAGGTCTAGGAGGATGTCTAATGCAGTTTGGTGTAATCCTTAAGTCAAAATATTTATATGTGGAAATCCCCTTGTATAGAGTTGATAAAAAAAAACACTTTATACATAGGCATATTAATAAGTGGGTTAGTATTTGAGCCCTGAGCTTAAATAACTCAAAAATAAAATTATGAAATCTTGACATTTGATCCCTCAAAATCCATAACAATTAGAAGCTTGATATCACCTTAAAACATGCAACTTTTCAAACTATGAATTTTGATCTTAGGGACTGAAACCAAGCTTGATTGTTTCTTTCTATTTTTACTTTTGATGTGCGGTTACCAAATATTCTAGATTTCTATTCATAACTGCACTTCGTTGTTACCCATGTCATTGGTATGTACAATAATACCTATAGATCAAGAAGCCATGTATGTGGCTGCGGGTCTCTATTGAATCAAAGTCACCTAGGAACTGCACTGCCCATTCCATTGCAATTATTTTTGGCTTTTAAATATATAATTAAAACTACTAGATTTGAATCAGGCTGGGTGATTCACTAATGCTTTTGTAATGATTGGGTCATTGACTAAAGCTATTGCAAATTACTTGTAGCTTTTGACACTACCACTAATGCTGATTCATAAGAGAAATGATTCCTTAAAGCAAACATTTTTAATCTTTTAGGCGGTTCACAATTTAGTGGAGCTGACACAACAAATGTACACCTTAAGCATCTGCCAAAATGAATTTTAAATAAATTTAGAAATATGAACAACTAAATAAAAAATAGAGAAATAAATAGTTTTAAATTGAAGCAAAAATCTACAGGTAACATTTGTTTGACACAGATGCATTGAGATAAATGTCAATGAATTGTTAATCACATGCTCAAAAAAATATAAATGATTTTCCCTCAAAAAACATTCCCGCATGAATTGATTCACCAACAACAACATGCCAAGTGTCTTCAAAAAATTTAGGTGGGTGCGGGAGAGATGTAAACCCCTCTTCTCCCCTGTCGCATAAATCAATCGAGTAAAAAATTCAGAGCTATGTGAAAATCAAGGTAAATTCTAGATATCCCATGGAACATGTTACGCAAGTAAATTCAGAGCAACAACCCCCTTCATGGGACCTCACCCTTAACATGCCTAAATATTTTTAAAATAATCTTATGAAACAAACAATGCAAATAATGGCAAAATAATCCAAGAAAATAAACAATGCAAATAACAGTTGAATTATTCAATCTAACCCCATGCTACAAGTGTTGAGGTTTTGAGGTATAATTAAATTCTCTTGAAGGTTACTTGGTCTCTTCCATTGAATCTTCTCAGTGTGCACAAAACTAATATAAAATAAACAATTTATTTTAACATATTAAATATAAAAAGTGATTATATTTAAACTCTCTGTGACAAAAACTAATAAAAATATAATATAATTATTTTATTAAAAATATCTTAAAAAATAACTACCAATATATAATTATGTCGACAAAATTCAAATATATACAAATAGTTTTCTTATCAAAATCATCTATATACAATTTTTTTTAAATAACAATGAGTTAAGTCAACATTCTATTTATATAATTTTAATATAGACATTTTTATATTGAAAATCCACAAAATTTAATGTGGCAAACATTCATTTTATTAGGTATAAATAATTTATACCCTAAAATTTGCTCTTTTGAGCGTATCTCCAATGCAACATCTGAAATTCAACATCTTAAACTTTAAAGATTGGATGTATTTGTAATTCATATATAATAAATATAGAACAATTCTATTCGCATGGATGTAATCTGAAGACATTTCAGGTTTAATACATAATTTAAAGAAACCTCACACTCTTTGACTCACGAACAATGGAAACATATATTTTTTGAATTTTCAAAGTTAACAAGCAATCGTTGACCATCATTGAAAGTGATGGTCATTGTTGGTTGCTAAGAAATTGCAGATTCCATCGAAATATTTGAAAGGTCTCAAGATTTTTTGAGTCTATCCAAATGCGAACAGGAGACGTTAAAAATGCTAAATATGTAAATGTTTGACAATTTGAACATGTGAGCAACAAAGATGTAGATGGGTTGATGGCTTTTTCCCAGGTCCACTAAAGATCATTTCAATGTGATGCAATAAAAATCATTTCAAATTCAGTGGACAGGTCATGTTGGTTATTATAATGGTTTAGTGGATTATTTCAAATAAAGAAGTGTAATATTCTATAAATTAAGTAATTTTCGAGGGGTAATAATTTATTGATGAATAATTTTGGAGGCGCAAATCAGGAAAAAATGATAAGAAACTTTCAAAACAAATCAGACAAAATGATAAGAATCTTGTAAAACTAATCAGGCAAAAAAATGATAAGAATAACCCTGTATGAAAAAAAAGATATTTCTGACTACTTCTAATGATTTTAGTTCAGACCAATAAAGCAGGGTCCTGGTCATTACTTACATCGCAGAAAGGCGGAGTTGTGAGTGCTTTTTAGTAGCATGGATTTTTCAAAGGAAGCCATAGCTAAAAGTGTCATGGATTTTTTACAATCCACCCCATCCCTAGTTCTGGTATTATCCTTGACTACTGCTCTTGCTTTAATATTCTCTGTGCTTGTAGGCAAGATTTTCAGCCCTGGAAGAGGGAAAAACCTTCCTCCCGGAAATCTTGGGCTGCCTTTAATAGGAGAGACCATTGGATTCCTGAGAGCACTAAAAGCTGACCAGTGTGACAAGTGGGTTGCAGACAAGGTTGCAAGATATGGCCCCGTCTTCAAAACCTCATTGATGGGCTGCCCAACAGCCGTCCTCACTGGCCAAGCGGGCAACCGCTTTCTCTTACAAAATGACCACCGCACGGTCATTAACAAGCAGCCCACCACTTTTGTGAGGATTTTTGGCTCAAAGAACATTACTGAGCTTATTGGAGATGAGCACAAGCGGATCAGAAACGCTATCATGGCATTCCTGAAGCCAGAAGCTTTGCAGAAATGTGTGGGAAGAATGGAGGGCGTTGTTCACCAACATTTTGCTGAGCATTGGGAAGGGAGAGAGACTGTTTTTGGTTATCCGTTGATGAAGCAACTTACTTTCCAAGTTGCCTCTGATCTCCTCTTCGGTTTGAAGGACCCTGAAGAGAGGCAAATTCTGAACTCCGAATCTATTACACTTATGAAGGCTACTTGGTCTCTTCCATTGAATTTGCCAGGAACTACTTTCAACCGGGGCTTAAATGCTCGTGCTCGTGTAGTTAAGCGACTCTCTGCCTTGTTGAATTTGAGGAGGGGGGAATTAGCAGAGGGAAAGGCGACACCTGATCAAGATTTAATGTCATGGCTGATAACTATGAAGGATGAAAATCATAATTCCCTTACTGAGACGGAGATTATAGATAACCTGATCGTGCTCATGATAGGAGGTCACGACACCACTGCTGTACTTAATACCCAGCTTATTAGATTTCTCTGTTTACACCAAGATGTATACAAAAACGTCGTAAAAGGTATTTTCTTCTCATTTCATTTTAATTTAGTTAACGGCTTTGACCTAATTTTATAAATTTTGACAGAGCAAACGGAAGTTGTAGCAGCAAAGAAACTAAACGAACCGCTAGCATGGGAGGACATTAAAAAAATGCATTATACAGAGAAGGTTGTTTATGAAACATTGCGCATGGTACCGCCAGTGTTTGGTGGATTCAGGGTCACAGTTCAAGATGTACAATATAAAGGCTATACAATTCCCAAAGGATGGCAGGTAACCTAATTTTCTTCATTAAGCATTCCGATATACATTGTTTACTATTGTAATTCAACGCAAAGTCTAACAAATTGTTGATTTTGCAGTTACTTTGGGAGACGAGTACTACACACTCCAATGGAGAATTTTTCCGGGAGCCAGCTGAATTTGATCCCAGTCATTTCGACGAAAAAACTCGACCTTATACGTTCATTCCATTTGGAGGAGGAGCCAGACTTTGTCCAGGCTATGATTTCGTGAAGCTGCAGGCACTCGTATTTGTTCACCATTTGGTATCTACGTACGAATGGTCTATGATAAATCCTAATGAGAAAATGGTCGCTGAAACTCTTCCTGTTCCATGCGAAGGATTACCTATCAGAATTCAAGCCAAGAACAATTGATCATGTAATCCCCTCTAGTGTGGTTTGTATAGTGTGTTGTCCTGTTTGGTTTCATGGCTTGTTTGATTTCCAACCTGTAGCCGGTAGTAAGTGCTTTAGTTGTTATCCTTGAGATATGGTTTGCTTTGTTTGATTTCCATGTAAAACAGTTGAGAGCCTTAGGAAAGCATCATTTGTTGCTTACTGTATGAAGGGTTCTCGCAAGAATAAAATTTGTCCTTATTTTAATTTTAGAGTTGTGCAAACTTGGTTATGGATAGGTAGGCAACACTTCACCCAACGGGTGTTGTATATCAACTTACGCAAAACACTTGTTTCTTCTATAAGTTGGCTAAGCACAATATAACATATTTCCCTATCATAGCCACACCAACCCTCTGGCCAAAACCATGGCTAAACAAAGCAAGCCCCAAGAAGAGTCAAGTTGGGATCGAGAACCTAATTATTGAAAGGGATTAAAAGCTCATTGTGGATGCCATCGGTAAATGATCCATGAAAGCATGGATGCTAAAGAACATCCTTAGTATGGATTGGCTTAGTCTAGATGACCTCTTGTCTTAGCCTATCATCCATTATTTTAGGCAAGCAAATCAACAAGTTGATTTCTTTGTAAATTATGGGGTTGATCAAATCTATGTGATTATATAGTGGAAAATCATTTAGAGAGATGCCTTGGACTTGACATGATCGATCAAATCTAAAGCCTTTGCTTGGTATCATATCATACATCTATATGGATCCATAAAAGGTGTATTTAATGCCATCATTAACTTGAGCTCTCTAATGTTGCATGCAAATGATTTTGATGTGCTTTCAATTGATTTGTATGCGTGTGGCTTTTTGAGGAGGGTAATTAAGGTCTAGAGCTCTCATTTGTTCGGTAATATGTGAATGTTATAGTAAGTGACAATGGCGTTTCTTCTCACATCTATGGAATTTATGGCTATAGTTGAATCCATTCTCTCCCTACATGCTAACAAATGGGAAATGACATTTTACGATAGTGTTAGTGATCATTGCCTTTACCTAATTTTTTGGATGCTTAGCATGGAGGTGTTGGATGTAGTGAAAGTAATCTTAGGTTTTGAATATATGTATGATATTTGAAGAAATAAAATAAATGTAGACGTGGCCTTAGTTTGTGTGATCAACTTATTGTGCATAGTCAAAGATGGAGATGTTACACGCAAGATGGTGGAGACTATAGTTTGGTTAGGTTTAAGAGGAGGATTATGTGACTAGCTTGATCTACTAGTAGCACAAGATGGTCCTTTTCTCCCCTTCTCTGGCTCCCAATGCTTAGGTTTTATTCCCCTCTATGTTGTCATATGACTAGAATCTAGGTTCATGGCTTTGCATGTTATATTGATTAATGTGATAAAACAACAGGTAGGTGTAGTGGAGCTAATTCTCATGAATAATTTCCTAGCTCCTTTTCCATATTTAGATAGGTTGTTGGGGAAACGTGAGTAGAAGAAAATGGTGATAGCTACTTGCTTTCTAGTGAATTTATGCAATGATAGAGGGGTAGAAGTGGCTATGTAGAATGAGACTGACAGGCATGTTGGTAAAGGAGTTACTCGACGTGTAGTTTCCTCTCATTTGTAGCATCATTTTCAGTCCATGGTGGATATTATGGGTTTAGGTGGTGTCTTTATTGCATCCAAATAGATCTAGGAAGATGGTGAGCCTTCGACTACATGTGGGTGCCCGACTTTCAAACATACACCTAGGAAACCCTCTATCTAGTTACACTAATATGGCTAGAAAAAAAACTTTCTAAGAAAAAAATGAGCTCTAAACTCCATCGTATGGCCAAAATATTATAATTTTTTGATTGACTTCTTCATGCAAAATAGATAAATCTTATATGTGACAATCAAATGGATGCCAATTTTAAATTTAAATTTAACATATATGATGTCAAACAAACATCAAATTTAAATTCAAACATAAAAGTAAATACTCGCTCCATTACACTCCACCCCATGACTACCATTGTATAATGCCTATAGACATAATATATATATATATATATATATATATATATATATATAAAATTCTTATTTAATAATTAGTATGTCGTAGGAATGTTATAGGAAGGAAGGCACATTAAATTCATCTACAGATATAAAATGCCATTCACATAGTTAATTTGTCCTATAATTCACCATTATGTCTGTATACACAACAATTATGTCATGACAATCCAACATTAATGTAAATTCTCATCCATTTGAATTGTTTCATATACATTTAGATTTCCATTTTAGACATTTTGTGAATGTTCTAAGTAGTATCAATAATAATAGGGGATGTGGCTATGGCGTTAATTAAACAAAAGCATCTATCATGGTGTAGGAAGTTTAAACCAAGGAATAACCCAAGGCCATCATCTATAAAAGAGACCCCAGGGAACTTTAATTTTAATTTTTTACCATTTCTGTGTTATGATTTGAATTAGTTATAGAATTGTGGATATTGATGGAATCTGGGAAAGAAACCACCTTGACTGCGCTCATCAAGTTATTCAGGCTCCTCTCCTCATATCACAACGAAAAGCTAGCTTAATGAAAAGAGCCTATGAATTTCATGTCCACGTGTGTTTGGGAAAGGACATTACCTTAATCCTTAAATTAAAATGATGTTGTCATAGATTTCAAAGTTGCATTTGTAAATGAAAAACATGGGATCCGAGAGGTCAAATCCTCTTTAGAAGCATCGTTTAGTTGCCTTATCAATGTCTACATAGGTTACAACACTGAGTTAGTAGAGAAAAATAGTATATAGATTCATTTCACCTCTATTCCTATCAATATCAATAATAATTAATTATTAAACTAATTATTTATCATTAAAAATTGAGGTTTCTTGTGCAGTTTAAATCACTATTGAAATACTGCTAACATTGAGACAAGACATTGAGGTCTTAGAGTCTATCTTGTAGCTTGTGTTCATCCATGTTACAAATTTATTGACACCTGGAGAAATTACTCCAAGAATAAAACCATATTAAAATTCTATACTTGAACCTTACAAGAAAAGTCATGCATAATTGCAACTTGTCTTCGTAAGCATCTTATACATCTATTAAAAAAAAACATAAAATATAATGGATTACTCATCAGGAAAAAAGATGTTTTGGAATATTATTATTATGAATATCATATTTTTGTTATTTAATGCTTCATGCACAAAAGGTGAGATAGGGTTAGTGGTGATGGGTTTCTAATTAGGTACAACTTTCAATTTACAAACCCCCTCTTACAAAAATAGAAACTTACATACCTTTTAGTGCAACTTATGTTCTTTAATATGATAGTTGTAGCCTCCATAAATGAAACTATAAAAATTTAGGTACTGATTAATTTGAGAAAAATCTAAACACCAAAGTGCTTATAGAGATTATGCAGAGATTGGTGTGGATTCCTACACAAATCTAATGGACTACCCAAAATTGGTAGTTCTTATGGTTTCATTGAATTATCCTTTTCAAATTTTTATCTAATTGGTTTATATTTGTTTTATATTTACATGGATTTCTATTTTACATGTTGTACATAATAAACAAAATGTGTAAAAAATGGCATTCTAGCTAAATTCAGTATTTATGGAATTTTTTTTCCATCCTTAAATTGTTTTTTTTATGTTATATTGTTGAAACAATAGGTAAATTTTAGAGTCATATGATTGTGTTATGATAATATTAGTTGATGGAACACATTTCTCCTTCGTTGTTAGTGAATTCAATTCCCTAGCTATAAGACACTTCAACTTGTTGTTTTGTTCTCTCCTTGGACATATTTGAATCAAAATATTCCATATCTTTGTCATATTTATTATCATCACTATGATCTTTATCCATAACCTATGCCTTAACAACTATTTCCACATTTAGAAACTTTTAAATAAAACGAAAACACTCCACACAGTCACTTTAATTGTCCTTATGGGCTCTTAGGATTTATTAATTTTTATTGGCATAATCAAAGTCTTAACACCAATGAACTCTAAATATTCCTCGTAGCAATAGGTACTAAAGCTACATCATGGCACTCTTTTTGTAAATCAAGGTTTTTTAAAATAAATTTGTGTAAATTGAGAGTCATATCTCACTTAAAACCTATGATCAATGACCATATCTCACCTTTTGTACATAAATTATTAAGCAACAATAATCTTATAATCCTAGTGGAGGTGGTAGTGGAAAATTAGGTGGTGTGTTTCTTAATATCTCATGGAAATGAGCTATGCTAGGAGGTGGCATTTTGTTTCACAGTGAGCTTGAACAATGAAGAAGAGGTTGGGAAGGGTAAATCCATACATAACATGTAAGCAATGAAAATTTTCAAGAAAAGTTGAGTAGTGATGGTGAGGGTTGGTGAAAATGAGACCTAAATAACTCTTCATATCTTCAAAAACAAAAACAAAGTTATACCAATCATGGAGTAGACATATAAAAAATTCTTCTAAATAATCAATGAGGAATTTGTAAATAATAATATTTATTAATTATAATATGATTATTATATATCCCTAATATAAGGGTTGGCAAAATTATAAGAGGTGATTTACAGGTTGGTTGGGAACCTATTCAATGTATTTCCATCGAGATGAATTTTGATGGGGCTACAAAAGCAAATCCAGGTTGGGTTGAAGCCGATGGCATATTTCATGATGACAAAGGTGCACCCATTCTTAGATTTAGTTAAGCCTTAGAGTATACATATAATATTATACTATATTACTAATATAATAAATAATATACAATATGTAATATGGCAATGTGACATTATAAATTATTTTGTATAATGCATGCAATTATGAGATTATTTTGAAGAGATAGGGTTTGGTTCATGTGTTTTCCTTGTGCCATCTACACTTGATACACACTATGAGTTTGTATTTACACAAGTAGCTTGATGGTTTTCTTTATGTTTTATCCATAAACAAAAATAATCATGGGGGAATTTCTTCCCTTTTTAATGACATGCACCTTTAGTGAATGGGTATGATGTATTATGTCCAAATATCAAATGTTCATATATCTTGTCAATGTCTATGTAACATAAATTTAACATGGATAACTTTGAAAACTTAATTTAGTTACTATTAAACTTTTACAATGTTTTGGCATCCTTTTTGACAATGTGAATTATTAGTACTCTTTTTTCATTCTCAAATGTAATATGAGGAAAATTAATAAATACATGCATATAATATGTGTTGTAGATCTAGGTTATTTAGGTTATTTAATACATTGATTATTTTGTGCATAAAACCTATAAATGAATGATTGTCTATCTTCTCTTAAAATAAAAATTAGTGTGGTGTTACATATTACCATTTTTTATTGTACATTAGATGTCTTAGGGCATCTTAGTGATGAGGAAATCTCAATAATTCCTAAAGGTATCTCAAATACTAGCTTGCTAATCTTGCAACTCATATTCTAAATCAACACATGAATTTTCTTAAGATAGCATTTCTGATTGTTTTGGTTTCTATACCTTAACTAAAAGGATTAGAAAGGTATCTTTATTTCAACTAATAGGATTTAAACTTGCTCCCTGTGAACAATTTCTACCCACTTTTTCTAGTAGGTTTTGGTTTGACATTGGATCTTTATGTTTTCCCAAAGGCTTTGCACATGCTTTTCATCCCTAATGTTTTCATTTTACCCTATGATATTGCATCATTTGTGAAGATAATGAAATTTTGATGTAACTCATTATTATATGTAATATAATTTTCTTTTAATGTTGGATTCATTGTATTTATACATTCTGTTACTATAGTTTTTTCACCCAGCTAAGGCCATTCCAAAAACAAAATCAAGCCTAATATAAAATGGTAGTCATAAGAACTTCGCACAATGTAAAATTATTTGTATCAACCCTAGGAGGTTGGCTAAGGGTATCAATGGATGTAATTATGGTGAGGTATTTAGTTTAGGTAAAAATAAAAATTCCACCATAGAAGATGTGATAGAGTGTATGGTAGATAGGACCAAAATGTCCACGATGTGCATTTGATACTAGATATGTGTAGATTTACATAAATTTTTCTTAGTCATTTTTAGATCTCTATGGTTATAGAGAGCCCTGTGAATTTGAATTATTCAATGTGAGCTGGATTAGGTAGTTCATTTATGTATTTTTTGGATCATTTCTTATCAAACTTCAATATGGTATGGGAATTCTCACTTTTTCCATATAAGTTTGATTGTCTACAATGACATAAGAGTGTCAATATCTATTTGTGTTATCTCTACATTGGCTTACACTAAGGGAATCTCTCTTTATTTACATTAATAATTTGTATTCTTGTGAGGGAAAGGATCAAGTCTCATAGAACATGTTACATGAGTTCATTGAAACTTCAATTGGTTGGATTAAATAAGTTGGACCTATATGATCGTATTGATGCATGCATATACTATTGCTATATGAAAATATGAAAATTATGCCAAATTAATGAGTATGTTATAGAATGAGGATTTGAATATTCTTAGGGCCTTTTGAGACATTTGATGACAATATTATTCATAAAATAAGAGAAGAACAAGATACACTAAAAATACATTTAATTTTATATTTTTTGGTTTTTTTTAACTTAGTTTAAATGTCACTATAGGCTATGCAATCTATGGTGTAGTGTCATTATGTCTCCACTATGCCCTAAAACTAGTCATCATTTGAGCATATGATAGTTGAGCAATACACGAGAGATACATTAATACTATTACTAAAAAAAAAATTTTTTTTCAAAAATGGACATTGATAGCTCTGAAATATTTTTTTTAAACAAAATAAATGAAAGATGATTGGTACTGAGTAAAAAAATTGAAATTCACTATTTGAGGTATTTTTAGTATTCTTGACTACTACATCAATGCAATACCTTACATAAAAGTTCCATGCACATTTAGGATCTCAATTCAAAATCATATCATATACAAATTAAATATAGGTATGTTGGCAAGGAAGTAGGTATGCAAAAATTTATTAATCTTTAGTTAGGTTTTCTTAAAAAAAAAAAGACTTCTTAATTTAAATGAGAAGATTGTGTATATAAACATAATGAAAATTCATAATGTTGTTCATAAAATTATTTAATATTTTGTTATTATTTCTTCAAACTTTTTAATTTCATAAATTTAAATTTTTTTACTATTATTTTAGAAAAAATTGTGCCCTTGTTATCCCTACTAAGTATACATTTGTTTTTGTTGTTGTATATATAAAGAGTTATTCAGGCTGCACTTCCTAGGATGCCCTAGTGTGATATCAAATTCATTCAGTGGAGCCATCCCTAGGCTACAAAAATTACATTAATTTCATAATATCAACCATGATATTTTCATTGTGATTGTTCTCCATCATTGGGCTACATAAGCCCCTTCCTTTTAAAATGCCAATCATGGTCATTTCCCCATGATTTCTCTTCAATGCATTAATGGTTATGGTATACTTATTATCCTCATCCTTTTTCCTATCATAAACTAGACTATCAACACTTCTAAAAATGGCCTACAAAATATAATCAATTTTTTAATTTATTGAACCAATAAATGATAAAATAAAAAAGAACCAAGATATACCCAAAATTTACATATCCACACATATGCAACAAGGATAGATTTGTATTGAATATCTAAACTTTATAGTATGCATAAAAAATACTAAACAAAAATAAAACAAGTCATTGAAAATAAAGGAGAGAAATTGATGGGTCAACAAATGCCACCCAAAAAATATATACAACCAACTGAAATCTCTGTACGAGTTATGAGAATGTATTGACTTAATTGGGACATTTTCTTGGCATAATATGTAATGCAAGGAATATATGTAATATTATGAACTTCCTAAACTTAGGCACTACATGTGTACACACAACATTCTTTACACCTCTTCATCAATCTTTCCCCGTGTTAATAAATATTAAAAAACCATTCAACATTTCTGGCAATGTAATCCCAACTAACCTATGTATGGGTTGATCATTAGTGCATGTGTACTAGTATTCTAATTAAAAAATTGAGATGTGGGTGTGTTTACTTATACTTTTGGTGTTTGGAGCCTGGAAGATAGGAAATCTGTAAAAAATCCTTCTTAATGAGTCATTAGTTTCAATATTCTATATTTTAATAATAAATACTTGTTAGCTTTCTATAAAGTTTTTGAAGTCATTTTTATTTTTATTTCACCCATGCTATAACAAAATTATCCATGCTTGTATAATAGTGCAACATATGATATCAAATGAGACCTACCATGATTGAATACTTAAGATGATGCAATATGATGTTCTTTAGTATATTATATATAAATAATATTTATATTTTGATAAAAATATACTATATGTTTCTAAACACTAAAAAATATATATACATGCTCGATTAAAATGCATCAAGTATAAAATCACACCTCAAAGAAATGTTAGCCAAGAGTAAAAAATTACAACAAATCATAAAAAGCCAACTGTCCACAATCAAGTGCTTATCATATAAAATTTTATAAAATAGATATGCATCATGTTGATATTGAGAATGAAAATGGAAATGATTTGGAAATATATGTATCCATATCTATTTGCATATGGCATCATGCATCAGTCGATTAGATTCTATAGAACGTGTCTTTTGTTGAGTAAGCCTTTCCATTTTTTCATTTAATTGGTTTTAGATTCATCTAATTTGGTTTAATATAGTTAAATCAACAATAATCTTGTCTAATTAGTTTCAGACTCTCCTAAATTGACATGTGGTGCATTTACTAAATTTTGAGAGGATCCATTGGATATTTGACACCTATTTTCACTAAGATGACACTTGTTTTAGTCATTTGTTGGGTAACTAAAATAGTTTTATGGAAGCTACAAATTTCATTGACATATATGACATGTAACTAAAATTTCAAATATATATGCCTAAGCTTTTTTAATTCCATCCCTAAAATACCCTATCATTTTCCTTTGATTGTTCTTTGTCACATTAATGGTTATGGTATATTTACTATCCTTATCATTTTAAATATCATAAAATTTACTATCATTGTTTCTAAAAAGTTCCTACAAAACAACATCAATGTTTTTATTTTGAACTAAGAAATGGTAAAACAAAAAATAATCAAGAAATACCAAAATTTACATCTCCACAAATACGTAATAGGGAGGAATTTGTACTAAATATCTAAAATTTAAAGTATTCATGGGAAACATAGTAAACAAAAATAAAACAAGTCATTGCAAATTATGGAGAGTGCTTGATAGGTAAACAAACCCCACCCAAAAAAGATATACGACCAAATCAAATCTTTGTATGAGATGTAAGAATGAATTGAACTCAATTGACACTCTCTCTTGGCATGACATGTAATATAAAGCATTTGCATATTATTTTTAACTTACCAAATTTAGGCATTGCATGTGTAAACACATAACATGATTTACACCTCTTCATCGATCTTTCCCTTTATTAACAAATATTAAAAAGCCATTCAACATTGCTATCAAGGTAATCTTAGTTGACTTAGGTGTGAGTTGATCATTAATACATGTTTACTAGTCTTCCAATTAAAAAAATGAAGTCTGGGTATTTTTCCTTATACTTTCAAGGTTTGGAGCCCAAAATTTGGGAAATTTGAAAAAAATCCCCATTAACAACACATTAATTGCAACAATCTGCATTTTAATAATAAATATTTTTTATCTTTTTATAAAATTTTTGAAGAAAATTATTGTCAGTTCACCCACATTATAATCATAATTTCCATGGTTTTAGAATAGTGTACAACATATGATATCAATTGAGACGTACCATAATTTACTACTTACGGTAATGCAATATGTTGTTCTTAAGCATATTATATATAAACAAGATATATTTTTTGATTTAAAACATATAATTTATATATATATATATATACATATATATACACTTGATTAAAAAGGCATGAGGTATAAATGCATACCCCAAGAAAATGTTAGCCAAGAGTCAAATTAGACTATAATCCTTAGATAATAACAACTATGCCCAAGTCCACAAAAATTACAACAAATCCAAAAGAAACAAATGTCCACAACCAAGTGATAATTGCATAAAAGGTTATAAATAGATATGCATCGTGTTGAGATTGAGAATGAAAATGGAAAAATCTTAGATCACACCTATTTGCATATGGCATCTTGTATCAATTGATTAGATTATATATAAGGCATATTTCATTGAGGAAGCCTTTCCATTTTACATCTAATTCATTTTAGATACATCTAATTTGGTTTTAGATAGAAAAATAAATAAATAAATAATCTCATTAGTTTTAGACTCTTCTAAATTGACACATGCTACATTTTTTATATTTTTAGAGAAGTCGTTGGATATTTGACACCTATTTTCATTGTGATGACACTTATTTCAATCATGTATTGGGTAACTAAAATAGTTTAGTGGAAGCTACAAATTGCATTGATGGATGTGATATATCATTTAACTTTGCATGTGTATCTACCCAAGATTTTTCAAGCCCATCTCCAAAAAACCCTGTCATTACCTCTCACCATCACTGCCTAGCTCATATTTAAAACTTCCATCACTTTCATGTTCTGTATGACTTTGCCTTTCTCATCACTTTGTTATTGATTAAGCTCACCATTAAGTTGAATGTCTCCTCCTATCACAACTCATTTCCATGTTGAATGAAGTAACACATTGTTCATTTATCGCTATTACCTTTACCATAAATATTAGATTATTCTTACTTAACTCTTCATGTACAAAAAAATAGATGATGTCATCGGTTATATATTTTGAGTGACATATAATTGTCAATTTGTGCTCTTTCACTTTACAAAACCCCAATTTATCAAAAATAAAAAATTACATCCCTTCATGTGTAATTCGCACCTTTAGGGTAACTATTAGTAAAATATATAGAAATTAGGGAAGTGTCAATCACATAATAGTTTTTTTTGGGTGCCATTAGGCAAAAAAGCCATCTATAAGGCTTGCTATCAACCCCATTATTCCCTCATCCATTTATAGCAATATTTATTACACATGTGAAAGACTTTATTAGTTGGATTCCAATCAGGTAGGGATGACATTTAGACACATTCGAATGGTGAGCAACAAGTGGAATCTCAATACTCTACTCAAGAAATAAGAAGCCCATGATGGTGGTGAATATGTGAGGATGTGCATAGACCCAATCATGAAAAATGGGTCTTCAAAATTTAACAGACCAAAAATAAGTCTCGAATATGGTTGGGGACCTATATTAGTCCTGAAATGATAGCCAATGCACATGATGTGGTAGCCTGAGCACCTAGATGACTACAAGAACATGTAAACAAATGTAGACAAAAAGGGTGATGTGGATGTTCACAATATGTTATCCACAGTCCATGATCCACTATAGATCTATTACTACTATCGATTGAATTAATAGATGTCAACCATCTTTTCGGAATTGGCATCCCAAAGATGTCGAGATAAATATGTGGAATAATCTTCCCAATTTAATGCCTCTGGCCTAATTATACACAATTAGGAAATGTAAAAATAAATATGAAATGAAGTTAGACCTAGAATATGCTTATCCAGACTATGTCAAATTTTCAAATTGAAACATTTTATATAAAATGGAAATAATTTAAAATAGATCACTTAAAATGGCATTAGTAGATCAAAAATAAGGGTCAAGGTTGTAAGCTAAGGTTTACACATTTAATTGGAGTTATATGTCATAGAGATAAATTAATTTATGTCAAATATCACATTTATTCTTAAACATGGTAAACAATTTTAATCAAATTTAAAATAAGAAAATTAGATTTAATTTTATAAATAATATTATTTAATATAATCAATTTTATTGTTGGTAAAAATATATTTAATTGATTGTTTTGATAAATTGATTATTGTTTTAGTGTATTAATGTACTTATATATTTATGAACTTCTTGATTTCAAATTAAAGTTTTAGTGGCATGCCAGCTAACATATAAGGGTGGGAAACATTGAAAATAAGGAACCCATAACACATAAGACCCAAAATAAGGATCACAAGGGATCACTCTAAAATCATATATTTTACATTTTTTCGGTGCCATAACTATAGAGTGTACATTTTCTAGAAAAAGTTTCAAAAACTCAAATAAATAGGAGAGAAAAGAAAAGAAATGACAAGGAAAAATATTGGAAATATCCAAGAGCATAGAGAAAAAGTGTCAATAAGAGCCTAATATGAACTAATGATAATAAACACATGAGCATCATATATATCATAGAAGTGAAATTGGTAACATCACACAAGTTGTTTCAATGCATCTACACTCCAATATCATGCCTCTATAAAAATCCACATGTACTATTATGTAAATAAAATTTGATAGAATAATGACACTCTCTTTCATATTAAATCTCAGAAATGACTTACACAATACTTCTCATTGCCCAATTCCAAATGGGTGAGGAGAGGTTTTGTTATATAAATTCTGAAGAGATTCATAAATATATGTGGGTGCTTAAATTTAAGTGGTTGTAATTGGTTTCAAGAGTCCACTTTGGTGTGTTAGCCTAAAATCCACTTTGGTGTGTCAATTATAATTTAGTGTATTTAGATATGTGGTTGGGCAACATTGATTAAGTTGTATTTCTAAATACATTATTTACTAAAATAAGAAAAAAAAAAAAAAAAAAAGAAATTTCCTTATTAATTATGTAAACTTAATTCCTAATGGTATAATTATTAAGTTATGCTAATAATAGAATAATGTCATTTTATGACTAATAAATACACCCATGCCAAAATTAGATGTCTACATAACACTCCACTTTGGTGTGTGCACGTATACATATCAAAGTGAACTAAAAATAAAGGGAGACTATGGAAAATTCTATGCTCTTAAAGCACTTGTAAAAACTTTCATACTCATGCAAAAAATCCAATGCTCATGTAGACCTAAAAAAATATGTGCATGTGGATAAGTTCTCAATCAATCAATAATTTGTTGAAATATAGAAAGGAAAAACTGTGATACACCTAGTTTAGTTGGTGGTTTGGTAGTGACCCATATATGATTCTATAACATCTTAAGATATGTGTGGATGCTCCTATTAAACATGTAAGAATAAATATAAGTAAATAAATGATCATGATAATAATATATTAAAATATGGAAAAGAAAAATTGGAAATGACACAACAATTTTTTTTAGTAAATGTTAGGAAGCCCTAATATAAGTTCTTTGCATATCTAAATTTGTTCCAAATAAGATTGCCCTTATAATATAATTGTCTAATTATAGGGACATATGTTAAATCTTACATGCATATTTAGGTACAAATTTTAGCGACAAAAAAATAAATCTAAATAAATATGATGTAATCTAAAAATAGTAGGGTTAGGAAATGTCCTAAATATATTATGCGATGGGAACAAGTGACATACATTGTGTACATCTTGAAAAAATAAACTTGTAATTTTATTTACATCAAGAAGAATAATAGTACAAAAATGTGTTCAACCCCAGAGTCTGAAGATAAATATAGGTGAAATATATGCCCCATTTGAGATATGTGCTCAACCTTTCAAGCATATATCTCAAAAGAAAAGGAATGTGTGCATCAAGTACATGAAATAGAAAATAAAATCATTGATTTTTAATATGATAATATATCATCTTACTAAAACTTAACAATTGTAGAGAAGAATAAAAAAGAAATTATATTTTTCATGCATTTTTTAAGATCTTAAAACCAATTTAATGTAAATGATGTTAAAACTCATTATCATCAATTGTCATAACTATCTTCTACCTAAATAGATACACATTAACAATTAGTGCAGATTTAATTGTCCTAAAGTCATCATATTTTTTTACAACTCACTAAAAAAATACATAACATGTATAATAATAATATTCATGTGTCATAAAATTTCTTTTCATTTTATTTGTTAGTTAAATAACACTAAAAGTTGACAACATAACATTTTTTAGTTCATTGTACTACATTTGATGGAGGTAGTACAGACTAATTTTGTTCTAAAGGATGTTAAAATTTATTTTCACATCTTCCACTCTCACATTATATTCTTCTATTAGTATATATATCTTAAAGATATTTATATGAAAAATGTCAAGGTATGTCAATCTTAAAGTTATTATTTTGAATTATTCAATACCATAATTATTAAAAATTTCATTACTTTCTTTGTAAATTTATCACTGACTGATAACAAATCATGTCAATCTAACTATACCAATGTGTCAATCTCATAAAAGATATATTTTGGAAAAAAAGGGCTCCAAACTCTACCATATGACTAAAATATTATGATTTTTTGATTGACTTCTTTAATTAAAAATAAAAAACTTGTAATGGATAGTTAAATGGATGTTAAATTTAAGATCAAAACTATAAGTGAGCACACTCATAGACATTATAACTCGTTGTAACTCCCCACTACCTCGGATGTTATTGTAGAATTCTTCTCAGCATAATAATAGTAATATTTATGTGTCAATTAAATTACAGACATATTTTAATTGATATTTGACAAAATAATATTTGAGATCTAATATTTTCATGGTCTATAAGATAGAGATGAGACTTTATAAAGAAAATTATGTCTAGATATTTTTGTTTGATATTTCTCACTATGTGATCTATCATTGGGATGAGAAAAATGAATGTAGATTATAGAATTAGGTTCTTATAAAAAGATAATTTCATTACTTGTGAAATGCCCCACCATATTTTATACCTTAGGTTGAAGGAATTTATAACAAGATATGTAAAATTTTAAGAAGGAAGAACATTAAATCAGTTTTTTATAGTTTATTTTTCCTCACTTAAAGATTATCAGAGAATTTTTGATGAGAGGCCTTGGTTTTGGGTTAGAGTTGGGCTATTCATTACCCCTTGATTTTTAGATTTTGATCTTACCACTTTAGTGGTGTCCAAAATGTCAGTTTGGGTTCAGCTCCCAAATCTTCCTCTTCCTTTTTGGTGCCCTTCAGTGTGCGAGGCTACTAGAAATGTCCTGGGAAGTTTCATCAAGATAGATTGTGAGAGGTCCAAACAAGTACTTTTCATTTTTGCTCATATTTTTGTGGAGATGGACCTCAACAAAGGTCTCCTAGATAGATTATAGTTGAAACATGATAATTTAAGTTGGAGTCAAACCTTAGATTATGAAAACATGGATTTTTGATGTTGGTTCTACCATCAAATTAGGCATCTCTAGGGAGCATGCCTCCAAATGAATGGGAAAAAAAATGGACCAACCCCTTAAATCCAAAGGTTGAGGACTGTATGAACCTCCACCTTAAAAGGATGAAGAATCAAAAGCCTTAATCAATATGGATACATTTGAGGTTGAGGTAAATTATGAAGATGGAAAAAAAAGAATGATGGATCATAGGCTAAGGTATAAACACCTATGGAAGACCCCTCTCACAATGAGACATTTTTAGACACAATTACAATTGTAGGAATCAAATGATCTCATGAATCTGAATCTTCTGAGTCTAATAAGGATCAAGCCTCATTTGATCCTTCACTAAAGATGGTTATTACTAGTCATCATCTAGATGTCTAGATAGAGGTCACAAAGAAAAAAGTCAAAAAATGATGTTTTGTCTTTGGAAAAGGGTATATCAAATCCACTTTGGGCATTGTGATGTGATTTTGTTATTTTTTGTTTTCATGTGTTGTATTCTAAGTCGAAACCTCTCCTCTAGAATAGATTCTAGGACGTGTATACCAATTAAACACTTTACTATTTAACCTTCTATTATTTTATTAATTTTTAATAAAATTCTACTGAAACATTCTAATATTGAAAAAAATGAGGGATTATCAAATTATCAAAAGATTGTATAGAACCTTCTCAAAGAAATGGGATTTACAAGATTGATATATTAAATAAATTTGTCATTTTTTTAACAAATAATTTAATAAACATGATATTGACATAATAAAAAAAGGGTGATTAAGTTATTTATAATTAAACACTCATAAAAAACCAAACATTGTATTTGTATTAAAGACACCAAAGTCTTTGACTTTGAAAGATTGATATTTTAAATAAAGAAGTGGAAAGCAATAGAGATTTAAAAAATATATCAATATCAACAATTAGACTTGAACCAATCATGTCATTCTATTATAAATTTATTAAAAACACACACACACAAATCACCATATGTTGGTGAACATATTTTGAATACTAATTTGAGCTTTAACTAAGGTTTTGACTTTATATAATAATACACAACATTTAACTAAATTCAATTAAGAGAAGTTAGTAGTTAAATTCTTTAGGATTTTTAAATTATTTATAGGCTCAACTAATAATAATTAATCTTGTACCCAATGAGATGTGAGTGAGTTGGTTAAAGTGGTTTAATTATGTCCATCTCCACCCAGGTTTAAATCTTGATGGTGTGTTAGGTTGGTTTTGGCCGATGGAGATGGTTATGGGGCTCATTATGGCCATAGTGATGTCTAGGTTGATGCACAAAGTTTAAGGAAAAAAATTATAACATTCTCCCAATTTTGAATTTTTTTACAAAGGGTGTACACCCTTTTTGTTAAATTATTAAGGCTTAGGCTTGTGCTCTAGCCTCAATGACATAATTCCTTTGTAAAACACAAAGGGCGTACATCCTTATGTTGTTTCATTTAATATTATATTTTCAACTCAAACTTGTGGCCATTTTTAGCATTTTTTCCCCTTTGTATTTCTCTTATAGATCCATGTGCATGCTTTGGATTTGGATTCTACCAACTGGATTCGACATTTGGGTTGCTACCTTAGGTATGTTTATTTTTAAATTTAAATTTTTACATTTACATTTATATTTATTTATGAAAGTAAGTTTTTGAGTTTAGGTTTCCATTAGATTTTCTTGCATTGCCTAAAAACTTGATTTCTATTTAAATCTAGATACACAATTGAATGATGGATCCATTGCGTGAAGAAAATGTTAGACAAAACCCTAAATAGTTTGATTTTGTACAAGAATAAGTTCAATTGTATGAATATTACAATTCAAAACATCAATAAATATAAATAATCCTCAATGGTTTGCATCACTCTTTAGCTAATAGTGCACACATTTCACTTGCCAATACACTAGATATTGTTTTTAATGAACTGAGAAATGTAATTTCATAAATTGATGTAATGTTTCATCAAAGAGAGGTCAAGAAATAATTTTATTATGAAAAATTGTCATATAAAGATGTTAAGAAAAAAATAACAAAATTATTTATGTGCACTTTGTTTTCTAAGCCTAGAACCAACCAACCTCCTCCGATGAATTACAAACATATTAGTATTGATTTATGTGTTCATGAGGAGATAAAAAATAACTTTTGGGATAAGCGGCAGATGGTGTTTGATGAGCCTCTATGTAAGAATAATGACATTACATTATACTTTTTGAGAAAATTATATTGTGAGTTTGTGGTGCAATAAATTCCAAACTATTTTGACATGAAGGCCTACCAAGGTATGGGAGAAGGGTCTTTATTTGATAGACCTAGTGATAAGAAAGACCAAAAATATCATAACCAAGCTCAAAGAAATAGAAGGATAATATCATATGCATCTATTATTAAAAAATTTCATCTTAATGTATAGATGGACATCCTTGGTGTGGTTATGAGTCTAAAAAAAGTTATGATTAAGCACGATCTACATACATTGAAGACTTATATTCATCCTCTAGGTGGTGCTAGTGGTAGTGGCAGTAGTGGTGTTGGTGGTAGTGGTATTGGTAGTGGTGGTATTGGTTTTGGTGGTGTTGGTATAGTTTTTAGTGTCCCTCCTCCTACTCATGTTAAAATTATTGTGTGTTGTTGCACATCATGTGGGAAGAAGTATACATGACCTCTTGTTCAGGTGTGACATACATAAAGTACATTTATAAAGACTAGCATGCCAGAGCATATGTCATATGTAGATGCTTCAGTGGCTCATGAGACTAGTATGCCAGAGCATACAACACCTATAGATGATTTAGTAGTGCATGACACTTGTATGCCAAACATTGTGTTAGATGTACTAGCTTCACCAATTCCTCCAATGATATGTTAGCCTATTATGCATGAGTTATCAAATTCACCATTTATATTTGATACATAGGTTTAATTTTAATTATAGTTTGTTTAATTTGAATTTACCATCATATTAAGGCATCTAACACCATTGAATCTACATCTATGCCAACAAATGCAATTTATTTGGAGGAAATGAGGAGTAGGAGAGATAGTTATTGTGCTAGGGGTCTATTTGTAGGCACAATCAATTTTGTATGCTAATATGACCCACATTATATGCCTATATATCACATTTTATCTATGTATATGTTATGGTCTAATTTTTTTGTTGATATATAACCTATTATTTATGTTAAATTATGACATATAACTTTGCATATACACATATATACTATTAGACAATAGGATTCATTTACCTATGCATATTTTCTATTTTGGTCATTTAATGTTTACACATATTATTGGTTAATGATCATTATTACTTCAAATAAGGCTAAAAAGTCCACATTATTCTCTAAGTTAGGTGCTTCTCATTATGTATATTTTATATTTACTATTTACTTGTTTTATTTACATTTAATTACATATCAATTTGTAATTGTGATGTAAGTGGACTTATGATCAATTTCATGGATGTAAATATTATAATTTTTACTTGATCATAGTTGTTAGGAGGTCTAATGATGCAGGAGCATCATGCATTAGGGTGTATATAGTGTGTTTTTGGTAACAAATATCCTATCATGGCTTCAAGTTGTTTGTAATCACTCAATTATTGGGGTTATATTTTCCCTCCAAAACTGAATTCAAATTTATAATGAGTCTATGATGTTCTTAGAAAAATTCATCGCCTATTAAAGGTGCATGACTATTAGAAAGTCACATTTATGGTCTTGTGGTCTTAAAATTCATAGCAATGTATTCTAATGCATTACTTAACATTTAATTGATTATGTTTAAGGTCTTATGATGTAAATGAAAAACAAATATGTAATGTAAATGGAACATACACTTATATTAGATATTTACCTAGCTCTGATCTCTGATTTGAATCTCCTCTCTACTTGGTATGATACTTTGCATGGATAATAGGTCCTTTACTTCTCCTTTGAACAACCTTTCTCATTCTAAAATTTAATAGGTTCATAAACTTCCTTCCCACATAGTTCTCTTCTCTATCTACAAGACATATCACCCTTCTATCCATTTGCATTCTCTCCTCTTATGCTCAACTCTGGACTCTCAAGTTCCTCTAGGCCTACTGTTAGTCTTGATTCAATTTTATCTATGTCTATAATTATAGGACTCCTTCTTGATCATGAAACCTATCATCCCTTCTTTCAATCTCATCCTCTTCAATGAAAATTTCATCCTCTCACACACATAGTGAACTCAATAGCTTCCTTTTATGTATATAATGCGTATAATTCTCACTCTCTCTTTCAAGATCTATCAGTATTTACCTTCCTCTACATTATCTCCTTCTTATCTCCATCTCATAATCTTATAATTTACTCTCATAACTATACTCTCTAGTATTCCTCTAAGCTTGCTTATTTTTTGTCATAGTTTTAAAGCCTAAAGATCTCATTCATGGTTTAATGACTATAGACATCCTTATAATTCATATAGGGGCATATAACTTATCATTGTATCTCTTATATACATCTAATCCAACAACACAATCCTAAAGTCCAAACTCCCAACTCAACTACACCTTCCTTCTTCAAGCCTCCTTCTCTAATAACCTTCAAAACATATAAACCTAGTAGGTAGAAAAAAATAACAAAGTTTATGATCATAAAAAGAAAATTTTAAGTACCCATTATCCTTATTCAAATCCATTATAATTTTTATGATCCAACTCTCCATGCAACCTATCTAACTCAACTCACTCTTTTGCTAATTAGGTTTCTTTAGGTCAGGTCTAGTATAATGATGCAGTTTGTAAAACCATTCAATAAGGAATTTTAATAGTTTAAAACCTAATTAATCTTCAATAACTTGATAAGTTACACTAGATTCCAAGATTTTAATAATTTTAAAGGGTTATAACAAAATATATTCTGGTTATAATTTGGAAACCCTAGGTTGACCATAGATAGGCTTATGCAAGGCCGAGAGGTTAGAAAATTAGATAGTTTGTTTTTGAAAACACTTCACTCACTTATGAGACATATTTAAGGTTTTTTTACCCTTTATTCAACTCCTAAAAAAGGTTCCAAACCTTTATTACACACCAAACATCCATCTAAGGCACATTTGTAAAGTTTTGTGCTAATACAAATAGGTTTTGAGACTTCTTGACACCATCCTCCTCTTGAAAAAATTATCTATCCCTTATTAGGATACCATTCATACCTATGCACCTTACCTTTCATGTTTCAAAATTTATCCTTCTTTTCTAGGTCTCTAAAACTACTAAAATCTTACTTGATAATTTTCTTTTGATAAGAACAATAGGATTTTTTAAGATAAATAGTCCTACAACTCCTATTACTCACTTCTCAAAACTCCAAATCACTTATAACATTATCCAATAGTTTTCCTATATCATATCTGATCTCAGCTCTAAATTTGAGAGAATTTGAATGGATAAATTTCAAGATACAAGGCTTTTAGAATGGCCCAGGGTTTCATGGCAACCTACAAGTTGAAAACACCTAAAAAGGTCTTATTTGAAGTTGGAATAATTTTAAACACTCGTTATTTTAAAAAAGGTTTGTAATAACCCATTAAACCTATTTACATAATCTAACAATCTTGACCAATAACAAATGTCTTTAAAATACCAATATTCCAATACTATACCAGACCTATATTATCATGCCTAGGCTGCAAACATTCCAAAAAGGCTTCAACCTGTAAACTACACACAACACATGAAAGTATGAACTCTATATTATTCTATACAATCTCATGGACATTATTAAATTATTTTTTTGGCATAAACATTCTCAATAATGTTAAATCAACACCCTCATACAACACTCCAACTCCTTTCTCATGTAATTTTAACCCTTTATATGCTAAAATATACAATAAAATTCTTTTTTCTTGCCATTCTCACATTACATGGTAGTTATACTTTTCATTTATTTGTCTCTATTATCTTTATACACTACGTGCACATTTAACGACCTTCACACATCTTCTTAGACCTATTACAAACATTACTCCATCATTACACCCAACATTACTCCTTCAAACATTACACAAACTTCTATTTTAGACTACAGACCCTTCATTAGTCCCTCCAGTGATGACATTTTTTTCATTTTATGCTTTGTGAAGGTTTTCAATGTCTCCCTCTTAATGAATTCCATGCATATCAAGGATCTCAAATCTTTACCTAGATTACATTGCCTAATTTTTGTTAAGATCCTCCTTCAACTTTAGGTCATGCATTGCAAGAGAATCCTAAGGTATAAGGATGATCTGCCATATCCCACATGTGTACGAATGAGTCTTATGATAAATCTTGGGAGGATTGTCTAAAACTTGAGAAGGGTGAGACATAGTAATGAGGTTTCTCTCATAGCCAAATCTCATAGAATAGGGTAAAATTTGATTAATGGGGGCCGTATATTGGGACACTTTAGCCTAATCAATGAACCATTTATGCAAACACATTTAGATAGGTGTTTTAAGGATAAAACATCCATTTAGTCTTGATCATCCCCAAGATTAAAGGTTATAGTTGATTGGATGCATCCCTTAAGAGAATGTCCTTGTCCTTGTCCTTGAGTGTGTAAGCTGAGCAAACTTTAGTCACACATTGTAGGAGAAGCATGAGGGCTAGAGACGAGCCATAAACTCCCACACATGAATGGATGAGTCTTTCAATAAATTTAAAAAATATTTTCTCTAACTCAATATGGGAAAGATGCGATAACGAGGTTTCTCTCACATCTAAATCTCTCAGAATGGGATAAAATTTGGTCAACAGAGGCTGTATATTATGACTCATTACCCCAATCAACAAACTATCTATGCATACATATCTAGATGGGAATTTTAAAATTTTAACATCTATTTTTTAGTCTTAGTTGGTCTTTGAGAGTGAAGGTTGTAATTGATCAAACAAATCCCTTAAGAAAATTTATTCATCTCTGAGTGTGCAAATTGAGTAAACTTTGATTACATGTTGCATGAAAACCATGAGGGCTAGAGATGATCTGTCAACTCCCATACATATATGGTTGAGTCCTTTAATACATCAAGGGAGTATTTTCTCTAACTTGAGATGGGTGAGACATGGAAACGAGGTTTCTCTCACATTCAAATCTCTCAAAATGGGCTAAAAGTTGGTCAGTGGGGAATTTTTTGAAAAGATCTTTTGATGGGAATTTAAAGTCTAAAATATTCATGTTTACTTTGATCATCTCCCTCCATAGTCCACCACCATTAATTGCATTTTCCCCCGATCTCCAACACATATCAATGGATCAAGGGTATGATAAGAGAACATAAGGGGCATGCATGCTAAGACCAAGGTGACACTAACTACCAACACTTCATATAGGGAAATAAAAAAACACAATCACACATATACAATAACACTAAAGTTAACCAAAATACACAGAAGAAAGCATTGATAACCATGAATCCTATACTACCAATGTACATTCGACCATACAATCACCAAAGAAATAAAGGGGACCAAGGAAGAAGGAAGAAATGATGAAACACTTATAATGGAGGGTGATTATTCATCTCCTCATTATAGAAATCCACTTTGCTCTTTCCCCCTATTGTAATACATTCTCTTAGTATAATAGTAAAAACCATCGTATATCTTTTAGTTCAACTATATCAGACAACCTACTATAGTTTTCTTAGTCATAAAAATTATATCATCTAAATCGATATAGTTCCCTATTTTCAAAAAAATGTATTATATATTTTGATATAGTATTTAGTTTCCTAACTACATTGACCAACCTGATACAATTTTATGTCTCCTACCAACTGCATCAACCATCTCAATATAGTTTTGTTTTATCAAAAAAATTTCCAACTATATCAACTAGCTTTATACATTTTTGAGTGTTTATTTATTTCATTACTTGTTATTACCTATGTCTTTCAATTTGAATCATTTATATTTCTATTCTTATTTTTCAATCTAGAACTATGTTCTGGTAGTTTTAAAAATAATAGGAGCTATCATTCTATAAAAAGTAGCAATCAATTTTAAATTGAGTCATGGTGTGAGGGGTACTTAATAATAAATTATTAGATAAAACTAGATATAAAATTTATCTTCCACATACCTCATGGTATATCTAAATTACTATGGATTTTATTTTCAACCAATAGAAAATCTTTTAGATGTCTAATTTTATAGAACACTAGTAAGCCATTAGCCCCAAGAAATTACTCTTAATGTACCTAATAGATGGGACAATAGAGATATGGGATGGTGGAATCCATCATAGTCATGTAGGAGCATCCAAGACTTACATGAAATCTTGCATCAACCAAAAATAGTAGTTATGTGTTTGTATGGTTTCATTGGTTTATTTATTATTTCGATATGGTGAAGATGATCTTTGAGGAATAACCCATACTCATAAATGTATGTACCATAAATAATATCATATAAATATAAATTAAAAGAATCTAAATTATTCTAAAGATGTTATTTGATTTTCTCAACCATTAGTACAATCTCATAAGTGGTTGCATGCATTCAAGGGCTAAAATGGGAAGGTTATCATGACCCTAAAACTAATGATATGATATAGTACAAATATACTAGTGGATACCTTTTGGATAGGTTTTGATGTGTTTTTAAGCTCTATGGACTAAATATATACTTGTGTGGGGTTAGGGCCATCCTAGAAATGGGTAAAATGTAAAAGTTTTCCAAATAAGTCAAATTTAGAATAAAACACAAGAATAAGGGGTTTTTCCAAATTTGCATGTAAAATAATTACCAATCGCTCTTTTGTTAGCTCATTTAAGTGGATTATTTGATTTATTACTAAAACATTAATTCATTTGCATAGACTTGGGGCATAAATGTTTTTAGAGTTTGGAAATATATTATTATACCCAAGTAGGGACATTTCCTATCATGTAGTTTACCCTAATATTTTCTTTTTAGTAGTAGACTTATTCATTTAAGTGACCTTAATCCTTTGTGCCCATCTTGAAAACATCCAGTGTCACTCAAGTATCTATTTTTGATTTACAAGCATGTTTAGTCAGCATCCAAGTGAATTCATATGCTTTTTTGACCATTTTATCAAAAAATATTTAGCTATAAAATGGATCTCTTAGGGGATTCCACCATGTTACTTGCAGCATAGTAAAACCAAGTATAGTATATTCTTCTTTATGAAATTATTTTAATTTATGGAATTAAATGTAAAAATCAATATTTAACCATTTATCTCTTAATGGTTATGCTTCAAATTTAAGTGTAAGCTAAGAAGATTCAGCTAGAGGTTGAACACCTTCAATATGTATCAGACCATTATGGTAGTGATCCATGTATAGTTAATTGAGTCCCTCCAGATTCTCCCCATTGATGATCACCCTTATAAGGTCATGGCTATTAAAATCTTAGTAGATACCATTCATGAAGCAGGAAATGAAGTGTATCACAAAATTCACAATGTAGTATTTCAGCTCACAACATTAGTGGTGGTGGTAGGTCTACATTTCTAGACACTAATATATGGAGGGATCAAAAACAAGAGAAATTCCTTTGATTGACCTTAAAAATTTACTTGTATAGACAAGACCTAGATGATGATGAAAATAAAGATAAAACTAGCATACATATCATAGATAAATCTATGTAAAAGATG
The DNA here is from genome assembly GCA_037957365.1 of Torreya grandis. Taxonomy (NCBI): domain Eukaryota; kingdom Viridiplantae; phylum Streptophyta; class Pinopsida; order Cupressales; family Taxaceae; genus Torreya; species Torreya grandis. The sequence continues at coordinate 3,536,207 of JARHVA010000913.1, forward strand.
CTAAGAGATATCAATCTTGAGGCATATATTCCAATTATGTCATGAATCTAATATAATAGAGGCATCTCAAGAATGACATTTTTCATTGTATTTTACATAGTTTTATTTAAAATATCTATGCTAAAATATCATTGGTTACTATTAAATTATTGTCATAATTATAATACATATTATAAAAAATTATATTAGTTGTATGTAATTTTTTATAAACTATTTTATACGAAATATTTTATAATGTACATCAAATTATTAAAGTGTTGTGTATATGGATTATTGACACAACATATATATTGACGAGAGTGCAATGCTTATATATATATATATATATATATATATATATATATATATATATATAATTATTATTACATATCATTATTTGGACTATCAGTACTCTGATAATTTAATATTTATGTTAATAATTTAATCAAAAGATTTATATACCCAATACTATTAGTATATACAAGCATCAATTTGTGTAGGGCATCTCTGTACTTCTCACCATATTTCTCTTTCTATTATTAAAATTATTAGAACATGTAATGTATTATCATTCATATTTACCTTATAATTCTAATTAATGTAGGATTTAACAAATTATAATATAATCTTATATCATATATTTTCTTTATATTAATGCTCTAATACATTCTAGATAATTTATATACAATTATTTTTATATATATGGATAAATTTATATATATACACATACACATACACATACACATATAATATATACATAAATAAAATGAAAATAAAACTAAAGATCTTAAAAAACAAATTTAATATAAAATAAATAACTTATTTTAACATATTAAATATAAAAAAATGACTATATTTAAATTCTTTATGATTAAAACTAATAAAAATATAATATAATTATTTTATTAAAAATATCTTTAAAAATCACTACTAGCATACAATTATGTCTGACAAAATTCAAATATATACAAATATTTTTCTTATCATAAATCATCTATATACAAATATTCTTCAATAACAATGAGTTAAGTCAACATTATATAACTTTAATATAGACATTTTTTAATTGAAAATCCATAAAATCTAACGTGGCAAACATTAATTTTACTACGCATAAATAATTCATACCCTAAAATTTCCAATTTTGATCGTATCTCTAATGCAACATCTGGGTTTCAATGCATTAAACTTTAAACATTGGATGTATTTGTAATTCATATATAATAAATATAGAACAATTCTATTCGTATGGAAGTGGATCTGCTCTATTTATGATTATTATTTTTTTAATAATTTAATCACTATTATTAAAATTAATTGAGATTGTTATGTAGTAAAAATAAATTATTTTTAAAAAGTAAATCTAATTATTTATTTTAGGATTAATATGAGTTAATTTGTCCTTTTATGATGAGTGTAGATTATGTCTCTTGGAATAATTATGGATAAGAATTAGAGGATGATGAAAATAAAGATTTAATGAATTTTTTTTAATTGGACTTAAAAATTTCCTTATATAGATAAGAGCTAAAAGATGATAAAAATAAAGATATAATTAATGACGAGTGAGAGTTAGTACCTCATATAAAAGATCTATTTAGTGGTAGTGGTTGGGATGATAAATTAAATGAATCTTTACATCTCCCATTTACATTAATTGTTCTCATGACTTAGATTTCTTGTGCCTTGATGTTTGGTTTCCCAATACACTATATATACTATTATTAATTATGTTAATTTTTTTTAATTGAAAATATGTTTATTTAACATTTTATTAACTTGAAATTACATCAAATTAAATTCTTATTTTTGGATCCATGTACTCTATAAATTTTTTGATATGGGGTTACCAAATATTCTAGCTTTCTATTCATAATTACACTTCATTGTTACCCATGTCATTAGTAAGCACAATAATACTTATAGATCAAGAAGCCATGTATATGGGTGAGGGAATCTAATGAATCAAAGTCGCCTAGGAACTGCACTGTCCATTCCATTGTAATTATTTTTGGAATTTAAATATGTAATTAAATCTACTAGATTTGAATCATGCTGGGTGATTCACTAATGCTTTTGTAATGGCTAGGTCATTGACTAAAGCTATTGCCAATTACTTGTAGCTTTTGACACTACCACTAATGATGATTCATAAGAGAAATGAGTCCTTAAGGCAAACATTTTTAATCTTTTAGGCAGTTCACAGTTTAGTGGAGTTGACACAACCAATGTACATCTTAAGCGTTTGCCAAAATGAATTTTAAATAAATTTAGAAATATGAATAGATACATAAAAATAGAGAAATAAATAGTTTTAAATTGAAGCAAAAATCTACAGGTACCATTTGTTTGATGCAGATGCACTGAGATAAATGACAATGCATTGTTAATCACATACTCAGAAAAATATAGATGCTTTTCCCTTCAAAAACATTTCTGTATGAATTGATTCACCCAAAAACAATGTGCCAAGTGTCTTCAAAAAACTTAGGTGGGTGCAAGAGAGATGCAAACCCCTCTTTTCCCCCGTCGCATAAATAAATCAAGTAAAAAATTCAGAGCTATGTGAAAATCAAGGTAAATTCCAAATATCCCATGGGACATGTTGTGCAAGTAAATTCGGAGCAATAGCCCCTTCCATAGGACCTCGCCCTTAACATGTCTAAATATTTATAAAATAATCTCACAACGCAAATAATGGCAAAATAATTTGAGGAAAGAAACAATGCAAATAATGGCAAAATAATCTGAGGAAAGAAACAATGCAAATAACGGTGGAACTATTCAATCTAACCTCGTGCTACAAGTGTTGAGGTTTTGAGGTATAACGAAATTTCCTTGAAGGCTACTTGGTCTCTTCCATTGAATCTAGCGTGCACAAATTTAATATAAGACGAACAACCTATTTTAACATATTAAATATAAAAAAGTGATTATATTTAAATTCTATGTGATAAAAACTAATAAAAATATAATATAATTATTTTATTAAAAATATCTTTAAAAATGACTACCAATATATAATTCAAAAATATACAAATATTTTTTCTTATCAAAATCATCTATATACAAATGTTTTTAACTAACAATGAATTAAGTCAACATTTTATTTATATAATTTTAATATAAACATTTTTTAATTGAAAATCCACAAAATTTAATGTGGCAAACAATCATTTTATTAGGCATAAATAATTTATACCCTAAAATTTCCTATTTTGAGCGTATCTCCAATGCAACATCTTAAACTTTAAAGATTGGATGTATTTGTAATTCATATATAATAAATATGGAACAATTCTATTCGCATGGATGTAATCTGAAGACATTTCAGGTTTAATACATAATTTAAAGAAACCTCATACTCTTTGACTCACGAACAATGGAAACATATATTTTTTGAATTTTCAAAGTTAACAAGCAATCGTTGACCATCATTGAAAGTGATGGTCATTGTTGGTTGCTAAGAAATTGCAGATTCCATCGAAATATTTGAAAGGTCTCAAGATTTTTTGAGTCTATCCAAATGCGAATAGGAGACGTTAAAAATGCTAAATTTGTAAATGTTTGACAATTTTAACATGTGATCAACAAAGATTTAGATGGGTTGATGGCTTTTGCCCAGGTCCACTAAAGATCATTTCAAATGACAGAAATATGATGCAACAAAAATCATTTCAAATTCAGTGGACAGGTCATGTTGGTTATTATAATGGTTTAGTGGATTATTTCAATTAAAGAAGTGTAATATTCTATAAATTAAGTAATTTTGGAGGGGTAATAATTTATTGGTGAATAATTTTGCAGGCTCAAATCAGGAAAAAATGATAAGAAGCTTTCAAAACAAATCAGACAAAATGATAAGAATCTTGTAAAACTAATCAGGCAAAAAAATGATAAGAATAATCCTGTATAAAAAAAAAGATATTTCTGACTACTTCTAATGATTTTAGTTCAGACCAATAAAGCAGGGTCCTGGTCATTACTTCCATCGCAGAAAGGCGGAGTTGTGAGTGCTATTTAGTAGCATGGATTTTTCAAAGGAAGCCATAGCTAAAAGTGTCATGGATGTTTTACAATCCACCACACCCTTAGTTCTGGTATTATCCATGACTACTGCTCTTGCTTTAATATTCTCTGTGCTTGTAGGCAAGATTTTCAGCCCTGGAAGAGGGAAAAACCTTCCTCCCGGAAATTTTGGGCTGCCTTTAATAGGAGAGACCATTGGATTCCTGAGAGCACTAAAAGCTGACCAGTGTGACAAGTGGGTTGCAGGCAAGGTTGCAAGATATGGCCCCGTCTTCAAAACCTCATTGATGGGCTGCCCGACAGCCGTCCTCACTGGCCAAGAGGGCAACCGCTTTCTCTTACAAAATGACCACCGCACGGTCATTAACAAGCAGCCCACCACATTTGTGAGGATTTTTGGCTCAAAGAACATTACCGAGCTTATTGGAGATGAGCACAAGCGGATCAGAAACGCTATCATGGCATTCCTGAAGCCAGAAGCTTTGCAGAAATGTGTGGGAAGGATGGAGGGCGTTGTTCACCAACATTTTGCGGAGCATTGGGAAGGGAGAGAGACTGTGTTCGGTTATCCGTTGATGAAGCAGCTTACTTTCCAAGTTGCTTCTGATCTCCTCTTCGGTTTGAAGGACCCTGAAGAGAGGCAAATTCTGAACTCCGAATCTATTACACTTATGAAGGCTACTTGGTCTCTTCCATTGAATTTGCCAGGAACTACTTTCAACCGGGGCTTAAATGCTCGTGCTCGTGTGGTTAAGCGACTCTCTGCCTTGTTGAATTTGAGGAGGGGGGAATTAGCAGAGGGAAAGGCGGCACCTGATCAAGATTTAATGTCATGGCTGATAACTATGAAGGATGAAAATCATAATTCCCTTACTGAGACGGAGATTATAGATAACCTGATCGTGCTCATGATAGGAGGTCACGACACCACTGCTGTACTTAATACCCAGCTTATTAGATTTCTCTGTTTACACCAAGATGTATACAAAAACGTTGTAAAAGGTATTTTCTTCTCATTTCATTTTAATTTAGTTAACAGCTTTGACCTAATTTTATAAATTTGTACAGAGCAAACGGAGGTTGTAGCAGCAAAGAAACGAAACGAACCGCTAGCATGGGAGGACATTAAAAAAATGCATTATACAGAGAAAGTTGTTTATGAAACATTGCGCATGGTACCGCCAGTGTTTGGTGCATTCAGGGTCACAGTTCAAGATGCACAATATAAAGGTTATACAATTCCCAAAGGATGGCAGGTAACCTAATTTTCTTCATTAAGCATTCCGATATACATTATTTAGTACTGTAATTCAACACAAAATCTAACAAATTGTTGATTTTGCAGTTACTTTGGGAGACTAGTACTACACACTCCAATGGACAATTTTTCCGGGAGCCAGCTGAATTTGATCCCAGTCATTTCGACGAAAAAGCTCGACCTTATACGTTCATTCCATTTGGAGGAGGAGCCAGACTTTGTCCAGGCTATGATTTCGCGAAGCTGCAGGCACTCGTATTTGTTCACCATTTGGTATCTACGTACGAATGGTCTATGATAAATCCTAATGAGAAAATGATCGCTGAAACTCTTCCTGTTCCATGCGAAGGATTACCTATCAGAATTCAAGCCAAGAACAATTGATCATGTAATCCCCTCTAGTGTGGTTTGTATAGTTTGTTGTCCTGTTTGGTTTCATGGCTTGTTTGATTTCCAACCTGTAGCCGGTAGTAAGTACTTTAGTTGTTATCCTTGAGATATGGTTTGCTTTGTTTGATTTCCATGTAAAACAGTTGAGAGCCTTAGGAAAGCATCATTTGTTGCTTACTGTATGAAGGGTTCTCGCAAGAATAAAATTTGTCCTTATTTTAATTTTAGAGTTGTGCAATCTTGGTTATAGATACGCAGGCAACACTTCACCCAACGGGTGTCGTATATCAACTTACGCAACACTTGTTTCTACTCTAAGTTGGCTAAGCACAATATAACATATTTCCCTATCATAGCTACACCAACCTTCTGGCCAAAACCATGGCAATAGAAGAGTCAATTTGGGATCGAGAACCTAATTATTGAAAGGATTAAAAGCTCATTGTGGATGCCATCGGTAAATGATCTATGAAAGCATTGAAGCTAAACAACATCCTTAATATGGATTGGCCTAGTCTAGATGAGCTCTTGTCTTACCTTGTCAACCATTATTTTAGGCAAGCAAATAAACAAGTTGATTTCTTTGTAAATTATGGGGTTGATCAAATCTATGTGATTATATAGTGGAAAATCACCAACCCTCTGGCCAAAACCATGGCTAAACAAAGCAAGCCCCAAGAAGAGTCAAGTTGGGATCGAGAACCTAATTATTGAAAGGGATTAAAAGCTCATTGTGGATGCCATTGGTAAATGATCCATGAAAGCATGGATGCTAAAGAACATCCTTAGTATGGATTGGCTTAGTCTAGATGACCTCTTGTCTTAGCCTATCATCCATTATTTTAGGCAAGCAAATCAACAAGTTGATTTCTTTGTAAATTATGGGGTTGATCAAATCTATGTGATTATATAGTGGAAAATCATTTAGAGAGATGCCTTGGACTTGACTTGATTGATCAAATCTAAGGCTTTTGCTTGGTGTCATATCATACATCTATATGGATCCATAAAAGGTGTATTTAATGCCATCATTATTTTGAGCTCTCAAATGTTGCATGCAAATGATTTTGATATGGTTTCAATTGATTTGTATGTGTGTGGCTTTTTGGGGAGGGTAATTAAGGGCTAGAGCTCTCATTTGTTTGGTAATATGTGAATTTTATAGTAAGTGACAATGGTGCTTCTTCTTACATCTATGGACTTTGTGGCTATGGTTGAATCCATTCTCTCCCTACATGCTCACAAATGGTAAATGGCATTTTGGGATAGTGTTACTGATAATTGCCTTCACCTGATTTTTTGGATGCCTAACATAGAGGTGTTGGATGCAATGAAAGTAATCTTAGGTTTTGAATACATGTACTCTATTTGAAGAAACAAAAAAAATGTAGACATGGCCTTAATTTTTGTGAGAAACTTGTTGTGCATAGTCAAAGATGGAGATGTTACACGTAAGGTGGTGGAGACTGTAGTTTAGTCGAGTTTAAGAGGAGGATTGTGTTACTAGCTTGATCTACTAGTAGCACAAGATGGTTCTTTTCTCCCCTTCTTTGGTTCCCAATGCTTAGGTTTTATTCCCCTTTGTGTTTTCATATAACTAGAATCTAGGTTCATGGCATTGCATGTTATGTTGACTAATGTGATGGAACAACAAGTAGGTGCAGTGGAGCTAACTCTCCTAAATAATTTCCTGGCTCCTTTTCCATCTTTAGATAGGTTGTTGGGGAAATGTGAGTAGAATAAAATGGTAATGGTTGCTTGCTTTGTGGTGAATTTATGCAAGGATAGAGGGGTAGAGGTGACTACGTAGAATAAGAGTGGTAGTCACGTTAGTAAGGGAGTTACTTGGCATATGATTTCCTCTCATATGTAGTCTATGGTGGATATTATGGCTTTAGTTGGTGTCTTTACTCCATTCAAACAGGTCTAGGAAGATGGTGATCCTTTGACTACACGTGGGTGCCTTACTTTCAAACATACACCTAGGAAACCCTCCATCTAGCTACACCAATGTGGCTAGAAAAAAATCTTTCCAAGAAAAAAAATGAGCTTTAAACTCCATCGTATGGCCAAAATATATATATTTTTTATTGACTTCTTCATGTAAAATAGAAAAATCTTATATGTGACAATCAAATGGACGTCAAATTTAAATTTAAAATTAACATATATTATGTCAAACAAACATCAAATTTAAATTCAAACGTAAAAGTAAATACTCACTCCACTCCACTCCACTCCATTAATAATTAGTATGTCGTAGGCATGTTATAGGAAGGAAGGCACATTAGATTTATCTATAGATATAAAGATGCCATTCCCATATTTAATTTGATCTATTATTCACCATTATGTCTATATACACAATAATTATGTCATGACTATCCAACATTAATGTAAATTCTTATCCATTTGAATTTTTTCATATGCATTCAGATTTCCATTTTTGACATTTTGTGAATGTTTTGAGTAGCATTAATAATAAGAGGGGATGTGGCTATGGCATCAATTAAACAGAAGCATCTATCATTGTACAAGAAGTTCAAACCAAAGAATAACCCAAGGCCATCACCTGTAAATAAGACCTTAGGGGACTTTACTTTTTATTTGTTACCATTTCTATGTTATGACCTGAATTAGTTATAGAGTTTTGGATATTGATGGAATTTGGAAAAGAAACAACCTCAGTTGCACTCATCGAGTTCTTTGGGCTCCTCTCCTCATATCACAATGGAAAGGTGGATTAATTAGAAGAGCCTATAAATATCGTGTCCACATGTGTTTGGAAAAGGAAATTGCCTTAATCCTAAAATTGTTGTAAAAATGTTGTCGTAGATTTCAAAGTTGCATCTGCAAATGAAAACGTGGGATCCTAGAGGTCAAATCCTCTTCAAAAGCATCATTTAGTTGCCTTATCAATGTCTACATAGGTTACAACACTGATTTAGCAGAGAAAAATAGTAGACAGATTCATTTCACCTCTATTCTTATCAATATCAATAATAATTAATTATTAAACTAATTATTTATCATTAAAAATTGAGGTTTCTTGTGCAGTTTGAAACACTATTGCAATACGGCTAACATTGAGACAAGACATTGAGGTCTTATAGTTTATCTTGTATCTTATGTTCATCCATGTTACAAACATATATACACCTGGAGAAATTACTCCAAGGATAATACCATATTAAAATGCCATACTCGAACCTTACAAGAAAAATCATGCACAATTGCAACTTATCTTCATAATCATCTTATTTATCTATCCAAAAAAAACATAAAATATAATGGATTAATCATCAAGAAAAATATGTTTTGAAAATATTATTAAAATTAATATCATATCATTTTTATTTAATGATTCATGCGTAAAAGGTGAGATAGGGTCAGTGGTGATGGGTTTCCAATTATGTATAACTATCGATTTACACTCTTTCGATTTATAAAGCCCCTCTTACCAAAATAGAAACTTACATAGCTTTCAATGAAACTTATGTTCTTTACTATGATAGTTTTAGCCTCCACAAAGGAATCTATAACAATTTGGGTAGTGTTTATTTTGAGATAAATCAGACCACCAAAGTGCTTATAGAGCATATACAGAGATTGGTGTGGATTCCTACCCAGGTCCAATGGACTACCCAAAATTGGCAGTGCTTGTAGTTTCATTGAAGAATACTATTCAATTTTTTATCTAATTTGGTTTATATTTGTTTTATAGTTACATGGATTTCTATTTTACATGTGATTCATAATAAACATAATGTATCAAAAATGGCATTCTAGCTAAATTTAGTATTTATGGAAAAAAAAAAATCCATCCTTAAATTGTTTTTTTTAATGTTATGTTGTTGAAACAAAAGGTAAATTTTAGATTCATATGATGTGTTATGAGAATATTAGTAAGTGGAACCCATTTCTCCTTCGTTGTTAGTGAATTCAATTCCCTAGCTATAAGACACTTCAACTTGTTTTATTCTCTCCCTGGACATATCTGAATCAAAATATTCCATATCATTATCATAATTTTTATCATCGTTGTAATATTTTTCCATAACTAACAACTATTTCCACATTTATACACTTTTAAATAAAATGACAACACTCCACATAATCACTTTAATTGTCCTTATAGGCTCCTGAGATTTATTAATTTTTGTGGCTATAATCAAAGTCTTTACACCAATGAACTCTAAATATATCTTGTAGCAATAGGTACTAAAGCCGCATCATGGCACTCTTTTTTTAAGACAAGTTTTTTCAAACAAATTTGTGTAAATTGAGAGTCGTACCTCACTTAAAACTTATGATCGATGCCCATGTCTCACCTTTTATACGTAAAGTATTAAGCCACAATAATCTTATAATCCTAATGGAGGTGGTAGTGGAAAATTAGGTTGTGTGTTTCTTAATATGACATGGCATTGAACTATGCTAGGAGGTGGCATTTTATTTCATAGTGAGATTGAACAATGAAGAAGAGGTTGGGAAGGGCAAAGCCATACACAACATGTAAGCAAAAAAAAAATTTCAAGGTGAGTTAAGTGATGATGGTGAGGGTTAGTGACAGTGAAACCTAAATAACTATTCATATCTTCAAAAACAAAAATAAAGTTATACCAATGATAGAGGAGACATAAAAAATTCTTCCAAATAATCAATGAGTAATTTTTAAATAATAATATTTACTAATTATAATAATATTATTATATATTCCTAATATAAGGGTTGGAAAAACTATAAGAGGTGATTTATAGGTTGGTTGGGCACCTCTTCAATGTATTGCCATCGAGCTGAATTTTGGTGGGGCTACAAAAGCAAACCTAGGTTGGGTTGAAGCCGATGGCATATTTCATGATGACAAAGGTGCACCTATTTTTGGATTCAGTGAAGCCTTAGAGGTACACATATAATATTATATATTAATATTATATTATATTACTAATATAATATATAATATACAAGATGTAATATGGAAATGTGCCATTATAAATTGTTTTGTATAATGGATGTAATTATGAGATTATTTTGAAGAAATAGGGTTTGGTTCATGTGTTTTCCTTGTGCCATCTACACTTGATTCACACCATGATTTTTTATTTACACAAGTATCTTAATGGTTTTCTTTGTGTTTTATCCATAAACAAAAATAATCATGGGGAAATTTCTTACCTTTTTAATGACATGTGCCTTTAGTGAATAGATATGATGTATTATGTCCAAATATCAAATGTTCATATATCTTGTCAATGTCTATGCAACATAAATTTAACATGGATGACTTTGAAGATTTAATTTAGTTACTATTGAACTTTTGAAATGTTTTGGCATCCGTTTTCCAATGTGAATTATTAGTACTCTTTTTTCATTCTCAAATGTAACAAGAGGAAAATTACTAAATACATGCATATACTATGTGTTGCAAATCTAGGTTTTTTAGGTTATTTAATACGTTGATTATTTTGTGCATAAAACCTATAAATGAATGATTGTCTAGCTTCTCTTAAAATAAAAAGTATTGTGGTGTTGCAGATTACCATTTTTTATTGTACATTAGATTTCCTAGGGCATCTTAGTGGTGAAGAAATCTCAAGAATTCCTAAAGGTAGATCAAATACTAGCTTGCAAGGCTTGCAACTCATGTTCTAAATCAGCACATGAATTTTATTGAGTTAGTGTTTTTGATTGTTTTGGTTTTTGTACCTTAACTAAAAGGATTAGAAAGGTATCTTTATTTTAACTAATAGGATGTAAAATTGTTCCCTGTGAACAACTTATACCCACTTTTTCCAGTAGGTTTTGGTTTGACATTGGACCTTTATGTTACCCCAAAGGCTTTGCACATGCTTTCCATCCCTAATGTTCTCATTTTACCCTTTGATATTGCATCATTTGTGAAGATAATGAAATTTGGATGTAACTCATTATTATATGTGATAGAATTTTCTTTTACTATTGGATTCTTTGTATTTATACATTTTATTACTTTAGGTTTTTCACCCTGCTGAGGCCATTCAAAAAAAAAAATCAATCCCAATACAAAATGTTAGTCATAAGAACTTTGCACAATGTAAAATTATTTGTATCAACCCTAGAAGGTTAGCTAAGGGTATCAATGGAGGTACTTTGGATGAGCTATTTAGTTCAGGTAAAAATAAAAATTCCACCATAGAAGATGTGATAGAGTGTATGGTAGATAGGACCAAAATGTCTATGATGTGCATTTGATACTAGATATGTGTAGATTTACATAGATTTTTCTTAGTCACTTTTAGATCTCTACGATTATAGAGATGTTGGAATAATTAGCTTAGTATTACATTGTTTAAGCGTAATGAATTGTTATCCTATACTAGTTAGGTATTTTGGTTTTTTTAGATGCCTAGCTGTCAGTTAGTTACAGTTTGGTAACTATATTTTCTTTGTATATATATACACTTCTATGAATTAGAATAAACATCAAAGTTTCATTTATCATTACACTCTGGTATCATATCTAATTAACCAAACTTTGCTCACTGCTATCGAGGTTTGGGAGACTAGTACAAGATCATCATGGGCTCCATATGCTACTTCTTCTACTGCTTCATCATCAAATGCATTCTCTTCTTGATTTTTTGCTGCTACATGCCCTTTTTGCTTCCATTATTGAGGATGTATTTTAGATTTCTTTAAATCTTCTTTACTAAAAGAACCCTCTTGATTGGATTGGCCTTGAGCCAAGGCATTATACCAGTAATGATCAATATTATACATCTTCTACTATTGTTGATGTTATTGTGGCTGCTTTGGAGGTCCCTTCTTGAATTTTGGACCTCATTGCTTGGAGATCAGGTCTTTATCCTCAAATCATTTGTACACAGACTAAATTGCTTCCTCTTATTGAAGCAAATTGACTAGTTCTTTAAAAGACACTACTTTCTTGGTAATGTTGAGTGTCATAACGAATGTACAAAACTAAGATGGAAGAGCTATCAATGTGATTGGAACCAAAATCTTGTCCTTGATATTTTCTCCAAGCGTAACAAGTTCTGCTCATAGTTCTATAACCCAACGTAAGAACTCTTCAACCTTTTCACTTGATTTCATACTGAGTGTATGAAGAAATGATTGTAGATGTAGGATTCTAGTCTAGTTCTTTACCTCATAAATTATAGACAAAATGTCCCATGCCTCTTTTGACGTATGTGCATCATGTACATGCAGTTGAAATTCATCAATGATACTGAGAGTTATCAACATGAGTGCTTTCACATCTGACTTATCAAACTTCTTTTGCTCATCAAGTCTAGCAGGATGAGTCCCTATTCCAGTGATGATGCTCCATAATTCTTTAAATTGAAGAATAATTTGAATCTTCATCTTCCAAGCAATAAAATTAGGCCCTTTCAAGAGATGGGCATCTAATAATAATAACTTGGGTGCAGACATATTTATGTGTTTCCTTACTTTACTTTTTAAAATTAATTACAAGCAAAATAGTATTTATTACTTCAAAGTTTCAAAATTTTCAAAAAAAAATCTATATTTGAAATGTACCTAGAAAAAATGGCCCTTCACTGTAGGCTTACAATTTTCTAGGTTTGATGGCTTTAGCACTATTTTGTTACACAGGTTGTAGGCAAATGAGTCTTCTTCTGCTATGACTGATTAGTTTCTAATAGACTACATTTTGAACAGGTGTTGGCTGGCATAGTTATCTTTAAAAAAAACTACTTTCTACACCCTTTTTGTTAGTGTTTATTGTCACATCGACCAACAAATTCACATTTCCTCAAGTTTTGTTTGTATGCCTACTACCAGTCTTCTATGCAAACTTCCATGCTTTTAATAGTGCCTTTATGACTGATCTATGTCTTCCAATAGAGACTTTTTTCTCACCATAGGTGCCTTCTTTGGCTTTTTGTCAACTTTTGCTATCATGGACTTGACTTTTGATATGGTGCATACTGATCTATGTGGACCCTTACCAGCATCCCTTTAAGGATTTAGATACTTTCAACTGTTTATTGATGACTTTTCTTACAAGACTTGGGTGTTCTTTCTCAAAAAGAAGAGTGAAGCCCTTGTACATTTCAAGGCCTTCTATCAACATGTTGTTACATAATCTAGGAAGTGACTTCAACTCCTCCACTTAGATCAAGGGGGGAATTCACATCAAAAGAATTCTTAGCATTCCTAAAGCAACATGACATCAAGAAACACCTGACTACTCCCTATATGCCTCAGTAGAATGGAATAATATAATGACACAATCACTCAGTCATGGAGATGGCTCATTACATGCTATCCATTACAAAGTTGATGGCACAATTTTGGGCAAAATCAATACAAACAACTATCTATCTTCTTAATAGAGTACCAACAAAGATCTTGCTAGACAAGACACTGAAATAGGTATGAAGTGGTCATAAATTATCAATTTCCCATCTTTGAGTATTTAGTTGTACGTATTATATGCATATTCTAGATAAAAAGAGGAAGAAGATCAAGCCAAAGACCCTCCAGTGAATTTTCTTGGGGTATAGCACTACCTCCAAAGCATACCATCTCATCGATCCTGAGACAAAGAAGATTTATGAAAGTCATGATGTGGTATGTGATGATTCATCATTTGAATCATTGGTACAGAAGGAAATAGACTAGACCACCTCTCATAGACTTTTCCCATAGTTAGATGATGAGCATGAAGAAGGTGAGCTACAAGAAGGAGAATTATTCATTGATCTTGGTAATCTATAAGGTAGTTCTTCATCAAATCAGCAGCTGCATCGACATCCTAAATAGCTAGATTCCACTATCAAGGACTCACACCTAAGGTCTCCTCCAGACACTTTATTAGGAGTTCAAACAAGAAGATAGGTGAAAGATGAAATCAATCTTGCACTCATGAGTTTAGTGGTTGACAGCACCAAACTAGAGACAGTTCGAGAGGCCTTAATTCAACCTCAGTGGAAGAAATCTATGGATGATGAATATGATGCCATCATGAAAAATGGAATGTGGGAACTTATTGATCTGCATATAGGGAAGAAATCCATTGGTTGTAAATGTATTTTTAAAACAAAGTACAAAGTAGATGGATCCATCGAAAAACACAAAGCATGACTTATTACAAAGGGTTATGCTCAATAAGAGGGCATTGATTATGAGGATACCTTTACACCCACTATGAAGATCAAGACCATCAGAATTATTTACTCATTGGCAACATAGTATGGATGGAAAATTTAGTAGATGGATGTCAAGAGTGCTTTATTAAATGGTGATCTAAAAGAAGAAGTATACATGACCCAACCAGAAGATTTCATTGATGACAAACATCCAAAAAAGGTATGTCATCTAGTTAAGTCTCTTTATGGACTTAAGCAAGCATCTCGGGCATGATACATAAAAATAGATGATCACCTATTATAGCATGGTTTTATTTATATCCCCTCTGATTCTAATTTATATATCAAGAAGGTTGGTACAAATATTATCATTCTTGTCTTGTATGTGGATGATCTTGTGATCACTGGTAGTTCAGATGATCTTGTTACTGTAGTAAAGAATGACCTAAAGAAATCCTTCAACATGACTGATTTGGGGCTACTACATTATTGTTTTTTCTTGGAGATATGGTAGAAATAGAATCGCATCTTTATCTCCAAGATGAAATATGCCAAGACACTCCTAAAAAAGCACAAAATGTCAGATTGTAAACCTCTTTCAACACTAATGGAGAAAGGTTTCCAACTTTCTTGATTATAGGATTCCCCTCAAGTGGATGAAACTCTCTATAGATAGCTCATTAGAAGTCTCATCTACTTGACCTACATGAGACCAGATATATGTTTTGTTTTGAGCTATCTTTCTAAATTTATGTAAGAACTGAAGAAATGTCACTTGATTGCATTCAAACATGTTTTGAGATATGTTCGAGGTGCACTTGGTTATGGTCTAGAATACAAGAAGAATAGTCCATTCTTCTTGTAGGGGTACGCTGACTTAGACTATAATGGATCTGTTGATGACAAAAAATCTATTTTAGGCTATATTTTCATTTTAGATCTAGATCCATTTCATGGATCATTAAAAAAAATTACTAGTTGCTCTCTCATCCATGAAAGTAGAGTATCACACTGCATGAGGAGCTATGTATGAATCAATATGGATACGTCGCATTTTGTCTGATTTAGAGACCCATGAAGATCAACCACCAATTCTATTCTATGACAATCAAAGTGTTTTGAAGCGTGTGAAGAATCCAATTTTTCATGAATGAATAAAATAATTGAGATTTGGTGTCATTACATCAGAGAACAAGTTTTGAACCACCATATTTAGCTCCAGTACTACCTGATGGATTCACAGATAGCATATATACTCACCAAGTCTCTTGACAAGGTAAAATTTGATCTATTTTAGGGGTACATTTGTAAAAACAATGTAATAAAGCGGGGAATGTTGGTGTAATTTTCTTATTATTACATTGTTTAAGCGTAATGAATTGTTATGATATACTAGATAGGTATTTCAATTTTGTTAGATGCCTAGTTGTTAGTTAATTATAATTTGGTAACTATAATTTTTTTGTTGCATCATAATAAACAACAAAGTTTCATTTATCATTACAAGAGAGACCTGT
This sequence comes from Torreya grandis, assembly GCA_037957365.1. Lineage (NCBI taxonomy): Eukaryota > Viridiplantae > Streptophyta > Pinopsida > Cupressales > Taxaceae > Torreya > Torreya grandis. The sequence goes on from JARHVA010000913.1 coordinate 3,552,496, forward strand.
GAATTTTAATTTTTAAATGTGAAATGGATTAGGCAGTTCATTTATGTATTTTTTGTCTCATTTTTTATCAAACTTCACTATGGTATGGGAATTCTCACTTTTTCTATAGAAGTTTGATTGTCTACAATGACATAAGAATGCCAATGTGTATTTGTGTTGTCTCTACATTAGCTTACACCAAGGGAATCTCTCTTTATTTACATTAAGAGCTTGTATGCTTGTGAGGGAAATGATCAAGTCTAATATAACATGTTATATGAGTTTATTGATACTTCAATTAGTTGGATTAAATAAGTTGGACCTGTATGATCGTATCGATGCATTCATATGTTATTACTATCTAAAAATATGAAAATTATGCCAAAGTAATGAGTATGTTTTAGAATGAGGATTTGAATATGCTTAGGGCCTTCTGAAACATTTGATGACAATATTATTTATAAAATAAGAGAAGAGCAAGACATATTAAAAATACATTTAATTGTCTATTTTTAGGTTGTTATTTTACTTAGTTTAAATGTCACTATAGGCTATGTAATCCATGGTGTAGTTTCATTATGTCTCCACTACCCCCTAAAATAAGTCATGATTTGAGCATATGATAGCTGAGCAATACAAGAGAGTGAAATTGAAACAACACTTCTCTAGTCTTAACTCTAAATAGCATATAAATTCCAAGGTATTTTCAGGATTTTGTGATGATTTTTAATGAAAATTGTTTATTTTATAAAAATTTATGGTTTTTGTTTATAATATTAAGTTTTGGTGTTACTTTCACCACACATTAATACTATTAATAAAAAAAATGGACATTTATAGCTCTGAAATCTTTGTTGTAAACAAAAGAAATGAAAGATGATTAGTATTGAGTATAAAAATTGAAATTCACTATTTAAGGTATTTTTAGTATTATTGACTAATACATCAATACAATACCTTACATAAAATTCCCATACCCAGTTGGGATCTCAATTAAAAATCATATCATGTATAAATGAAATATAGGTATGTTGGCAAGGAAGCAAGCATGCACAAATATATTATTGTTTAGTCAGTGTTTTCTTAAAAAAAAGACTTCTTAATTTAAATGAGAAGATTGTGTAAAAAACAACATGATGAAAATTCATAAAAATATTTAATAGTTGTTTTTATGCAGACTTTTTAATTTCATAAATTTAAATTTTTTTACTATTATTTTGAAACAAATTTTGCCCTTGTTATTCCCTACTTGGTATACATTTTTTGTTGTTGTTGCATATATAAATATTTATCTAGGTTGCACTTCCTGGGATGTCCTGGTGTGATATCAAATTCATTCAGTGGAACCATCCCTAGGCTAAAAAAACTCCATTAATTTCATAATATCAACCATGATATTTTCATTGTGAATGTTCTCCATCATTGGGCTACATAAACCCAGTCCTTTTAGAGTGCCAGTCATGGTCATTCCCCTATGATTTTTCTTCATTGCATTAATGGTTATGGTATACTTATTATCCTCATCCTTTTTCCTATCATAAACTAGACTATCAACATTTCTAAAAATTCCCTACAAAATAAAGTCAACATTTTTATTTATTGAACTAAGAAATGGTAAAAAAAAAAAAGAACCAAGATATACCCAAAATTTACATCTCCACACATATGCAACAAGGAGATATTTTTAATGAATCTCTAAAATTTATAGTATGCATAAAAAATACTAAATAGAAACAAAACAAGTCATTGAAAATAATATAGAGTAATTGATGGGTCAATAAATCCCACCCAAAAAATGTATACAACCAACTAAAATATTGTGCAAGTTATGAGAATGTATGAATTAATTAGGACTTTCTCTTGGCATAATATGCAATGCAAGGCATATATGTAAGATTATGAACATCCTAAAGTTAGTCATTACATGTGTATACACAACATGCTTTACACCTTTTCATCAATCTTTCCCCATGTTAATAAATTTTTAAAAAACATTCAACATTACTAGCAATGTAATCCCAACTAACTTGTGTATAAGTTGATCATTAGTACATGTGCTCTAGTCTTCCAATTAAAAAATTAAGATGTGGGTGTGTTTATTTATACTTTTGGTGTTTGGAGTCTGGAAGATAGGAAATTTGTAAAAAAATTCTTATTAACAAGTCATTAGTTGCAATAATCTATATTTTAATAATAAATACTTGTTAGCTTTATATAAATTTTTTGAAATTATTTTTATTTTTATTTCAACCATGCTATAACCAAATTGTCCATGCTTGTAGAATAGTGCAACATATTATATCAACTGAGACCTACCACGATTGATTACTTAAGGTGATGCAATATGATGTTATTTAGCATATTATATATAAATAATATTTATACTTTGATATAAAAAATATTATATATTTCTAAACATTTAAAAATATATATACATGCTCAATGAAAATGTATCAGGTATAAAAGCACACCTCGAAGAAATGTTGGCCAAGAGTCAAAAATTACAACAAATCATAAAAACCAAATTTCTACAACCAAGTGATTATCATATAAAAATTTATAAAATAGATATGTATGATGTTGAGATTGAGAATGAAAATGGAAATAAATTGGAAATATATGTATCCATATCTATTTGCATATGGCATCGTGCATCATTTGATTAGATTCTATAGAACATGTCTTTTATTGAGTAATCCTTTCCATTTTTCATTTAATTGGTTTTAGATTCATCTAATTTGGTTTTATATAGTTAAATCAACAATAATCTTGTCTGGTTAGTTTTAGACTCTCCTAAATTGACATGTGATGCATTTTCTAAATTTTGAGAGGATTCATTGGATATTTGACACCTATTTTCACTAAGATGAAACTTGTTTCAATCATTTGTTGGGGAACTAAAATAGTTTGGTGGAAGCTACAAATTTCATTGATAGATATGACATGTCACTAAAATTTTCACATGTATATCCCTGAGCTTTTTCAATATCATCCCTAAAATACCCTATCATTTCCCTCTGATTGTTCTTTGTCGCATTAATGGTTTTGGTATACTTACTATCCTTATCATTTTGCATATCATAAAATTGACTATCATTGTTTCTAAAAATTTCCTAAAAAATAAAATCAATATTTTTATTTTGAACTAAGAAATGGTAAAAAAAGAAACAAACAAGAAATACCAAAATTTACATCTCCACACATACGCAACAGAGAGAAATTTGTACTAAATATTTAAAATTTAAAGTATGCATGGGAAACATACTAAACAAAAATAAAACAAGTCATTGAAAATTATGGAGAGCACTTGATACGTAAACAAACCCCAGCCAACAAAGATATACGATAAGATAAAATCTTTGTACGAGTTGTAAGAATGAATTGAACTCAATTAGCACTCTCTCTTAGCATGACATGTAATGCAAGGCATTTGCATATGATTTTTAACTTACCAAGTTTAGGCATTGCATGTGTAAACACATAACATGATTTACATATCTTCATCGATCTTTCCCTTTATTAACAAATATTAAAAATCCATTCAACATTGCTATCAAGGTAATCTTAGTTAACCTAGGTGTGAGTTGATCATTAAAACATGTTTACTAGTCTTCAAATAAAAAAATTGAAGTATGGGTGTTTTTCCTTATCCTTTCAATGTTTAGATCCTAAAAGTCAGGAAATTTGGAAAAATCCCCATTAACAAGACATTAATTGCAACAATCTACATTTTTATAATAAATATTTTTTAGCTTTTTATAAAAATTTTGAAAAAAAATCATTGTCAGTTCACCCACATTATAATCAGAATTTCCATTGTTTTAGAATAGTGTACAACATATGATATCAATTGAGACCTACCACAATTGACTGCTTAAGGTAATGTAATATGATGTTCTTAAACATATTATATATAAACAAGATTTATTTTTTGATTTAAAACATACTCTAGATATGCATCGTATTGAGATTCAGAATGAAAATGGAAAAAGCTTAGATCACATCTATTTGCATATGGAATTTTTATAATAAATATTTTTTAGCTTTTTATAAAAAAATTGAAAAAAAATCATTGTCAGTTCACCCACATTATAATCAGAATTTCCATTGTTATAGAATAGTGTACAACATATGATATCAATTGATACCTGCCACAATTGACTGCTTAAGGTAATGTAATATGATGTTCTTAAGCATATTATATATAAACAAGATTTATTTTTTGATTTAAAACATACAATAGATATGCATCGTATTGAGATTGAGAATGAAAATGGAAAAAGCTTAGATCACATCTATTTGCATATGGCATCTTGCATCGATTGATTAGATTATATATGAGGCTTATTTCATTGAGGAATCCTTTCCATTTTACATATAATTCATTTTAGATACATCTAATTTGGTTTTATATAGAAAAATAAATAAATAAATAATCTCATTAGTTTTAGACTCATCTAAATTGACATGTATTACATTTTTTTATATTTTTAGAGGAGTTATTAGATATTTGACACCTATTTTCATTGTGATGACACTTGTTTCAATAATGAAATGGGTAACTAAAATAGTTTAGTGGAAGCTAAAAATTACATTGATGGATGTGACATATCATTGAACTTTGCATGTGTATCTACCCAAGATTTTTCAAGCCCATCTCTAAAAAACCCTATCATTACCTCTCACCATCACTGCCCAGTTCATCTTGAAAACTTCCATTGATTTCATGTTCTATATGACCTTTCCCTTTCTCATCACTTTGTCATTGCTTAATATCACCATTAAATATAATGTTTCATCCTATCACAACTCATTTCCATGTCGAATGAAGTAACACGCCGTTCATTTGTCACCATTACCTCTACCATAAATATTAGATTATTCTTACTTAACACTTCATGCACAAAAAATTACATGATGCCATCGGTCATAGATTTTGAGTGATGTAAAATTGTTAATTTATGCTCTTTCACTTTACAAAACCCCAATTTATCAAAAATAAAAATGTACATCCCTTCATGTGTAATTCGCACCTTTAGGGTAACTATTAGTAAAATGTTTAGAAATTAGGGAAGTGTCAATCACATAGTTTTTTTTTTAGTTCCTTTAGGTAACTAAGCCATCTATAAGGCTCTCCATCAACCCCATTCTTCCCTCATCCATTTCTAGCAATATATCTTGCACATGTGAAAGAATTTATTGATTGGATTCTAAAAAGGTAGGGATGACATTCAAAACACCTTTTAATAGTGAGAAACAAGTAGAATCTCAATACTCTACTCAGGAAATAAGAAGCCCATGGTAGTGGTGAAGATGTGAGGATTCACATAGACCCAGCCATGAAAAATGGGTCTTCAAAATTCAACAGACCAAAAATAAGTCTTGAATATGGTTGGGGACCTACATTAGTCCTGAAATGGCATCCCAAGCACATGACATGGTAGCCCAAGCACCTAGATGACCACAAGAACATCTAAGCAAATGTAGATAGAAAGGGTGATGTGGATGTTCACAATATGTTGTCCACAGTCCATGGTCCACTACAAATCCATTACTATTATCGATTGAATTACCAAATGTCAACCATTTTTTCAGAATTAGTATCTCAAAGATGTCAAGACAAATATGTGGAATTGGATTCCAAATATAATGCTTCTGGCCTAATATACATAATTAGGAAATGTAAAAATAAACATGAAATCAAGTTAGAGCTAGAATATGCTTATCTAGGACTATCTCAAATTTTCAAATTGAAACATTTTATATAAAATGGAATTAATTTAAAATAGATTGCTTAAAATGGAATTAATACATCAAAAATAAGGGTCAAAGTTGTAAGCTAAATTTTACACTTTCAATTAGGGTTATATGTCAGAGAGAGAAATTAATTTATGTCAAACACCACATTTATTATTAAACGTGGTAAAAAAATTTAATCAAATTTAAAATAATAAAATAATATTTAATTTTATAATTAAAATTATTTAATATAATCAATTTAATTGTTGGTAAAAATATTTTTAATTGATTATTTTGATAAATTGATTATCGTTTTAACGTATTTATGAACTTATTGAATTCAAATTAAAGTTTTAGTGAAATACAAGCTAACATATAAGGGTGAAAACATTGAAAATAAGGAACACATATCACATGAGACCCAAAATAAGGATCACAAGGGCTCACTCTAAAATCATATATTTTACATTTTTTTGGTGCCATAACTATACAATGTACATTTTCTAGAGAAAGTTTCATAAACTCAAAGAAATAGGAGGAGAGAAAAGAAATGAAATGATGAGGAAAAATATTGGAAATATCCAAGAGCATAGAGAAAAAGTGTCAATAAGAGCCTAATATGAACCAACGATAGATAAATACATGAGCATCATAGATATCATAGAAGTGAAACTAGTAACATCACACAAATTATTTCAATGCATCTACACTCCAATATCATGCTTATATAAAAATTCACATGTAATATTCTATAAGTAAAATTTGATAGAATAACAAAACTCTCTTTCATAATAAATCTTAGAAATGACTTACACAATACTTCTCATTGCCCATTTCCAAATGGGTGAGGAGAGGTTTTGTTATATAAATTCTGAAGAGCTTCATAGATACATGTGGGTGCTTAAATTTAAGTGGTTGTAACTGGTTTCAAGATTCCACTTTGGTGTGCCAATTAGACTTTAATGTATTTAGTTATACGTTTTGGCAACATTCATTAAGTTGTATTTCTAAATACATTATTTACTAAAATAAGAAAATTAAAAAAAATAGGAAATTTCCTTATCAATTATGTAAACTTAAGTCCTATTGGTATAACTAATAAGTTATGATAACAATATAATAATGTTATTTTATAACTAATAACTACACCCATGTCAAAATTAGGTGTCTACATAACACTCCACTTTGGTGTATGTGCACATACATATCAACGTGAAATAAAAATAAAGGAAGACTATGGAAAATTTTGTGCTCTTGAAGCACTTACAAAAACTCTCATACTCCTAAAAGAAATCCAATGCTCATGTAGACCTAAAAAATATGTTCATGTGGATAAGTTCCCAATCAATCAATAATTTGTTGAAATATAGAAAGGAAACACTGTGATACACCTAGTTTAGTTGGTGGTTTGGCAACAACCCATGTATGAGTCTACAACATCTTTAGATATGTGTGGATGCTCCTATGAAACATGTAAGAATAAATATAAGTAAATAAATGATCATGATAATAATATATTAAAATTTGGAAAAGAAAAATTGGAAATGAAGCAACTATTTTTTTTAGTAAATGTTACGAAGCCCCAATCTGAGTTCTTTGCATCTCTAAATTTGTTCTAAATAAGATTTCCCTTATAATATAGTAGTATAATTCTAGAGACCTATGTTAAATCTTACATGCGTATTTAGGTATAAATTTTAGTGACAAAAAATTAAATCTAAATAAATCTGATGTAATATAAAAATAGTAGGGTTAGGAAATGTCCTAAATATATTCTGTGGTAGGAACAAGTGTCATACATTGTGTAAATCTTTAAAAATAAACTTATAATTTTTATTACATCGAGAAGAATAATAGTATAAAAATGTGTTCGACCCTGGATCCTAGAAATAAATGTAGGTGAAATGTATGCCCCTTTTGAGAGATGATCTAAACCTTTCAAGCATATATATCAAAAGAAAAGGATTGTGTGTATCAAGTACATGAGATAGAAAAAAAAATCATTTATTTTAATATGAGAATATATCATCTTACTAAAACTTAACAATTTTAGAGAGGAATAAAAAAGAAATTATATTTTCCATGCATTTTTTTAGATCTTACAAACCAATTTAATCTAAATGACATTAAAAGTAATTATCATCAATTGTCAGAACTTTCTACCTAAATAGATACACATTAACAATTAGTGCAGATTTAATTGTCCAGAAGTCATCATATTTTTTTGCAACTCACTAAAAACAAGCATAACATGTATAATAATAATATTCATGTGTCATATAAATTGCTTTTCATTTTATTTGTTAGTTCAATAAAACTAAAAGTTGTGAACATAACATTTTTTAGTTCATTGTAATACTTTTAATGGAGGTAGTATAGACTGATTTTGTTGTAAAGGATGTTAAAATTTCTTTTCACATCTTCCACTCTCACATTATATAATTATATCAGTATATATATCTTAAAGATATTTATATGAAAAATGTCAAGGTATGTCAATCTTAAATTTATTATTTTGAATTTTTCAATACCATAATTATTAACAATTTCATTACTTTCTTTGTAAATTTATCAATGATTGATGACAAATCATGTCAATCTAAGTATACCAATGTGTCAATCTCAAAAATGTGAGGGGGGGGGCGGGGGGGTGGGTAGGGCTCCAAACTCTACCATATGACTAAAATATTATGATTTTTTGATTGACTTCTTCAAGAAAAAATAAAAAACTTATAATGGATAGTTAAATGGATGTTAAATTTAAGATCAAAACTATAAGTGAGCACACTCATAGACATTACATCTCATCACAACTCCCCACTCCCTCAGATGTTATTGTAAAACATTTCTCAGCATAATAATAGTAATCTTTATGTGCCAATTAAATTACAAACACATTTTATTTTATATTTGACAACATAATATTTGAAATCTAATATTCTCATGGTCTATAAGATAGAGATGAGACTTTTTACAAAAAATTGTGTCTAGACATTTTTGTCTAATATTTCTCACTCTATGACCTATCATTGGGATGAGAAAAATGAATGTAGATTATAAAATTAGGTTCTTATAAAAATATAATTTCATTGCTCATGAAAGACCCCACCATATTTTCTACCTTAGGTTGAAGGCATTTATAACAAGATATGTAAAATTTTAAGAAGGAAGAACACTAAATCAGTCATTCTATAGTTTAGTTCTCCTCACTTAAAGATTATCATAGAATTTTTGAGGAGAGGCTTTGTCTTTGGGTTAGATTTGGGCTATTCATTACCCCTTGATTTTTAGATTTTGATCTTACCACTTTGGTGGTGTCCAAAATGTTAGTTTAGCCTCGGCTCCCAAATCTCCCTCTTCCTTTCTAGTACCCTTCATTATGTGAGGCTATTGGAAAATTCCTGGGAAGTTTCATCAAGATAGATTATGAGAGGTCTAAACAAGGACTTTTCATTTTTGCTCGTATTTGTGTGGATATGGACCTCAACAAAGGTCTCCTAGATAGATTATAGTTGAAACATGATAATTTTAGTTGGATTCAAACCTTATATTATGAAAACATATTTTTAGATGTCAGTTCTATCATCAAACCAGGCATCTATAGGGATCATGCCTCCAAGTGAATAAACCAAAAAAATGGACCAACCCCTTAAATCCAAAGTTTGAGATCCATATGAACCTCTACCTTCAAAGGATGAAGAATCAAAAGCATTAATTGTAGATACATTTGAGGTCAAGGTAAATTATAAATATGGAACAAGAAAGAATGATGGATCAAAGGCTAGGGTAGAAGCACCAATGGAAGACCCCTCTCACAATAAGACATTTTTAGACACAATTATAGGTATAAGAATCAAATGATCTCATGAATCTGAATCTTCTGAGTCTAATAAGGATCAAGCCTCATTTGATCATTCACTATAGATAGTTATTACTAGTCCTCATTTAGATGTCTAGATAGAGGTCACAAAGAAAAAAGGCAAAAAATGATGTTTTCTCTTTGGAGAAGGGTATATCAAATTCATTTTGGGTGATGTGATGTGATGTTATTTTTTATTTTCTTGTGTTGTGTTCTAAGTCAGAACTTCTCCTCTAGCATAGTGTCTAGGATGTGTATAACAATCAACCACTTTAATATGCAACCTTTTGTTATTTTATTATTATTTAATAAAGTTCTACTGAAACATTCTAATATTAAAAAAAATAGGGGATTATGAAATTATCAAAAGATTATATAGAACCATCTCAAAGAAATGGGATTTACAAGATTGATATATTAAAGAAATTTGTCATTTTATTAACAAGTAATGTAAGGAGCATAATATTGACATAATAAAAAAAATGGTGAGTAAGTTGTTTCTAATTAAACACTCATCAAGAACCAAAAATTGTATTCATATTAAAGACACCAAAGTCTTTGACTTTGAAATATTGATATTTTAAATAAAGAAGTGGAAAGCAATAGATATTTAAAAAATATAACAATGTCAATAATTAGAATTGAACCAATCATGACATTTTATTATAAATTTATTAAAAAAACACACACAAAAATCACCATATGTTGGTAAACAATTTTTTAATACCAATTTGATCCTTAACTATGCTTTTGACTTTACATAATAATACACAACATTTAACTAACTTTAATTAAGAGAAGTTAGTAGTTATATTCTTTAAGATTTTAAAATTATTTATAGGCTCAACTAACAATAATTAATCTTGTATCCAAGGAGATATGAGTGAGTTGGTTAAGGTGGTTTGGTTGTGTCCATCTCCACCTAGGTTTAAATATTGATGGTACGTTAGGCTAGATTTGGCTGATAAAGATGGTTGTGGGATTCATCATGGCCATATCAATGTCTAGGTTGATGCACAAAGTTGGAGTAAAAGATTATGACATTCCCCCAACTTTGAATTTTTTTACAAAGGGTGTATTCCCTTTTAAAAATGGCATACGCCCCTTTTTAAAAAAATTCAAGGCTTAGGCTTGTGCCCGAGCCTCAAGGGCATATGCCTTTTGTAAAACATAAAGGACATACATCCTTATGTTTTTTTCATTTCATTTTCTATTTTCAGCTCAAACCTATGGCCATTTTTAGCATTTTTCCCTTTGCATTTCTCTTGTAGATCCATGGCCATGAAACAATTTTATTCTGACAAATTATCATATAAAGATGTTAAGAAGAAAATAACAAAGGTTGTGTGCACTTTTTTTTTAAAGCTTGGAACCAACCAATCTCCATCAATGAATTGTAAACATATTAGTATTAATTGGTGTGTTCATGAGGAGATGAAAAATAATTTTTGGGATAAGTGGTGGATGGTGTTTGATGAGCCTCCATGCAAGAATAATGAGGTTCCATTATACTTTTTGAGAAAATTATATTGTGAGTTTGTGCTATAATAAATTCCAAACTATTTTGACATGAAGGCCTCCCAAGGTAGGGGCGGTGGGTCTTCATTTGATAGACCTAGTGCCAAGAAATACCAAAACTATCATAACCAAGCTCAGAGAAATAGAATGACAATATCACATGCCTTTATTCTTAAAAAAATTCATCATAATATACATATGGACATCCTTGAGGTGGTTATGAGTCTAACACAAGTTATGATTGAGCATGGTATGCATACATTGAATACTTATACTCATCCTATAGGTGGTGATAGTGGTATTGGTAGTAGTGGTGTTGGTGGTAGTGGTATTGGTGGTAGTGGTAGTGGTGGTAGTGGTTTTAGTGGTGTTGGTATAGTTGTTAGTGTCCCTCCTCCTCATATTAAATTTATTGTGCATTGTTACACATCATGTGGGAGGAAGTATATGGGACCTCCTATTAAAATGTGATATACATAAAGTACATTTATGGAGAGTAGCATGCCAAAGCATATGCCATATATAGATGATTCAAGAGCTCATGAGATTAGTATGCCAGAGCATATGCCACCTGTAGATGCTTCAGCAGTGCATTACACTAGCATGCCAAACACTATGTTAGATGTACTAGCTTTACCAATTCCTCTCATGATATGTCAACCTATTATTCATGATTTATTGAATTCACCATCTATATTTGATACATAGATTTAATTTTAATTATAGTTTTCTTATGAGTGTATAAAATATATTATGTTTATTTTATAGTATGTGTTGACTTAATTGACTATTTTATTTGACTGAACTTGTTACTTATTTCTTTTATAGATGATTGGTGATATTTTGGGTAGCTCAATAGGCCTTGAATCTATTGTAGAGGCTGAAATTAGTATGGTTTTACCTTATACATAGGTTTAGAAACTTTTAAATGACATATTTATTCATGTATGTTTATTATCCCTTGAACAAAAAACTATGTTTTATGATATATATTATAGTCATAAATTTTTATCATGTTCTTTGGATTCACACAATATTCATTTATTAGTTTTATAGATAATGAGGGATGCTATGGGCAGCACTCATGGATGACAATAAGGTTTTATTAATGTTGCATCTACATCGAAGGATCCACTATCTCCACAGCAAGTCATGATTCATGGATGGAGACTAGTGAGAACACATAGTAAAATTATTTTTTAGCTTCAAGCAATGATATTCTATGTCATATTTACATAAATGTATGCACATATAAATCTAATGATATATGTATGATTCATAAGATTCTACATCACAGGTGTATATGCGGTCTCCTAGCCCTAGATAACCATTTATATGGAATATGATGAGTGTAGAATCATTTTGAAAAATTTTGTTCTTCAAAAATTTATCATTTTCAATATACAATTTTAATTCATTAATTTTTATATTTTGTATGTTGTTTAAATAATAATTTTTATAGATTATGGATGAAATAAGGGATGAATCACATGCTAAGAGGAGAGTCTCTCCTCATGTTGAGGCATCCAACACCCCTAACTCTACATCTATACCAATAAAGTGAAATTTATTTGGAGGTAATGAGGATCAGGAGAGATAGTTATTGTGCTAGGGGTCTAGTTATAGGCACAATAAAATTTTGTATGCCTATATGGCCCACATTGTATGCTTATATGTTGCATTTTGTCTATGTACATGTTATGGTTTACATTTTTTCTTGATATATAACCTATTATTTATGTTGAATTATTACATATAACTTTTTCATATACACATATATACTATTTGACAGTAGAATTCCTTTACCTATGCATATTTTCTATTTTTATCATTTAATATTTATACATATTATTGGTTAATGATCATTATTACTTCATATAGGGCTAAAAAATCAACATTATTCTCTAAGTTAGGTGCTTCTCATTATGTATATTTTATATTTACATGTGATATTTACTATTTACTTATTTTATTTACATCTAATTACATATCAATTTGTAATTGTGATGTAAGTGGACTTGTGATAAATTTCATGGATGTAAATATTATAAGTTGTACTTGATCATATTTATTAGGATGTCTAGTGATGCAAGAGTATCATCCATCAGGGTGTATATAGTGTGTTTTTGGTAATAAATAGCCTATCATGGCTTCAAGTTGTTTGTACTCAGTCAATTAGGGGGGGTGTTTATATTTTCCCTCCAAAATTGAATTAAAATTTTTAATAAGGAGTTTTTGATGTTTTTAGAGAAATTCATCACCTATTAAAGGTGCATGACTATTATAAAGGCACATTTATGGTCTTGTGGTCTTGAAATTAATAGCAATGTATTGTAATGCATTACTTAACATTGAATATATTATGCTTAAAGTCTTATGATGTAAATGAAAAACAAAAACCTAATGTAAATAGAACATACACTTATATTAGATATTCACCTAGATCTAATCTCGATTTGAATCTCCTCTCTACTTGGTCTAATCCTTTCTTTATATGGATATCATGTCCTTTACTTCTCCTTTGAACACCCTTGCTCATTCTAAACTTCACTAGGTTCATAAAATTCCTTCCCACATAGTCCTCTTCTCTATCTACAAGACATATCACCCTTTTATCCCTTTGCACTCTCTCCTCATATGCTTAACTCTGGACTCTCTAGCTCCTCTAGGCCTACTATTAGGCTTGATTCACTTTGATCTAGGTCTCTAGTTCTAGACCTCCTTATTGATTGTGAAACCTATCATCCCTTCTTTCAATCTCATCCTCTCACACACATAGTGAACTCAATAGCTTCCTTTTATGCATATAATGCATATAATTCTCACTCTCTCTTTTAAGATCTATCACTCTTTACCTTCCTCTACATTCTCTCCTTCTTATCATCATCCCATAATCTCATAATCTACTCTCATAACTATATTCTCTAATCTTCCTCTAAGCTTGCTTATTCTTTATCATAGTTTCAAGGCCTAAAGATCTCATTCTTGGTTCAATGACTCTAGACATATTTATAGTTCATGTAGGGGCATATACCTTCTAATTGTATCTATTAAATACATCTAATCCAACAACATGATCCTCAAGTCAGAACTCCCAATTCAACTACACCTTCCTTCTTCAAGCCTCCTTTTGTAACCCTAAAAGTATGTAAACCTAGCAGGTATGAACAAACAAAAAAAATTATGATAAAAAAAAGACATTTTAAAGTAACCATTATCCTTATTCAACTCTATTCTAATTTTTATGATCCAACTCTCCATGCAACCTAGCTAACTCAACTCACTCTTTTGCCAATTAGGTTTCTTTAGGTCTAGGATAATGATATAGTTTGGAAAACCATACAATATAGTCTTTTACCAGTCCAAAACCTCAGTAATCTTCAATAATTTGACAATTTACACTATATTCCAATATTTTAAGCATTTTGAAGGGTTAGAACAAAAGTTATTCTAGTTACAATTTGGAAACCCTAGGTTGACCTTAGGTAGGCCTGTGCAAGGCTAAGAGGTTAGATAATTAGATAGTTTATTTTTAAAAAAAATTCACTCAAATTTGAGACCTATTTAAGGTTTTTTTACCCTTTATTCAAATCTTACAAAAGGTTCCAAGACTTGATTCAACACCAAACGCCTATCTAAGGCACATTTGCAAAGTTTTGTACTAATACAAACAAGTTTTGAGACTTCTTGACACCATCCTCCTCTTGAAAAAATTATCTATTCCTTATAAAGATACCATTAATACATTACACCTTACCTTTCAGTTTTTAAAATTTATCCTTCTTTTCTAGGTCTCCAAAACTACTAAAATCTTACTTGATAGTTTTCTTTTGACAAGAATAACAGGTTTTTTAAAGATAAACAGTCTTGTAACTCCTATTACTCACTTCTCAGACCTCCAAATAAATTATAACCTTATCCAATAGTTTTTTATATCATATCCTATCTCTCTTATAAATTTGAGATTATTTTACTAAATAAATCACAAGATATAAGGCTTTTAGAATGGCCATGGTTTCATGGTAGCCTACAGGCTAAGAGCACTTAAAGGTCTTATTTGAATTTGGAATCACTTTAAACACTAATTATTTTTCATAAGGTCTATAATAACCCATTAAACCTATTTCCATAATATAATCATCTTGACCAATAATAAATGTCTTCAAAATACCAATATTTCAATACGATAGCAGACCTATATTACCCTGCCTAGACTGCAAACATTCTAAAAAGGCTTCAACCTATAAACTACACACAATACATGAAATTATGAATGTTATATTATATTATAAACTCTCATGGGCATTCTTACATTGGTCTATTTTTCATAAAAATTATCAATAATTCTAAATCAACACCCTCTTACAACACTCCAACTCCTTTCTCATGCAATTTCAACCCTTTATATGCTAAAATATACAAGAAAATTCTTTTTTCTTGTCATTTTCATGTTACATGGAAATTATACTTCTTGTTTATTGGTATTTGTTATATTTATCCACTACATACACATTTAAGGATATTCACACATCTTCTTAGACCTACTAAAAACATTACTCCATCATTACACCCAACATTACTCCTTCAAACATTACACAAACTTCTATTTTGGATTGCAAAAACTTCATTAGTCCCTCTAGTGATGAATTTTTATTCATTTTATGGTTTGTGAAGGTTTTTAATGTCTAGTTATTAATTAATTCCATGCATATCAGGTAGCTCAAAGCTTTACCAAGATTAAAGTGCCTAAGTTTGGTTAAGATCCTCCTTCAACTTTGATCATGCATTGCAGGAGAACCGTGAGGTATAAAGATGATCCATCAGCTCCCACATGTACATGAATGAGTCCTTTAAGAAATCATATGAGGATTATTTATAACTTGAGAAGGGTAAGACACGGTAATGAGATTTATCTCATAGTCAAATCTCTTAGAATGAGCCAAAAGTTGGTTGGTGGGGGTCATATATTGTGAGTCATTATCCCAATCGATGAACCACTTATTCAAACACATTCAAATAGGTGATTTAAGGATAAAACATCAATTTTTAGTCTTGTTCAGGCCCCAAGATCAAATATTGTAGTTGATTGGAAGCATCCCTTAAGAGAATCTCCTCATCTTTGAGTATACGAACTAAGTGAACTTCAGTCACACATTGTAGGAGAAGCATGAGGGATAGATATGAGCCATCATCTCTCACACATGAATGGATGAGTCCTTAAATAAATTTCAAAAATATTATCTTCAACTCAAGATGGACAAGATGCACTAATGAGGTTTCTCTCACATCCAAATCTCTTAGAACGAGCCAAAAGTTGGTCAATGAAGACCATATATTATGACTCATTACCTAAATTGACAAACTATCTATGCATACATATCTAGATGGGAATTTTAATAATATAACACATATTTTTTAGTCTTATTTGGTCTTTGATAATAAAGGTTACAGTTGATCAAATGCATCCCTTAAGAGAATCTCCTCATCTTTGAGTGTGCAAATTGAGCGAACTTTGATTGCATGTTGTATGAGAACCATAAGGGCTAAAGATGAGTTGTCAGATCCCACACATGAATGGGTGAGTTATTTAATAAATCAAGGGAGGATTTTCTCTAACTCAAGATGGGTGAGACACAACAACAAGGTTTATCTCACATCCAAATCTCTCATAATAGGCCAAAAGTTAGTTAGTGGGGGTCTTATATTTTGACTTGTTATCCCAATCAATGAACCATCTATTAAAACATGTTTTGATAGGAATTTTAAGTATAGAAAAGTCATTATTAAATCTTGGTTGGGCCCTATGAGTGAATTTGTAGTTGATCAGATGCATCCCTTAATGAAATTTCCTTGTTTCTAAGTGTGAAAATTAATTGAATTTTGATCATAAATTGTAGAATAACTATGAAGGATAGAGATGAGCCATCAACTCCCATAGATGCATGGATGGTTCCTATAATAAAGTTTAGGAGGATTGTCTCAAAATAAGATAAAAGTTCATCAGTCAGGGTTGTATATTTTCACTCATTAAGCCAATCGATGAACCATCTATTTAGATATGTCTGTATGGGGATTTTAAATCTATATCATCCATTGTTTAGTCTTGATTGGGCCCCAAGAGTAAAGGTTAAAGTTGATTGGATGCATCACTTAAGAGAATTTCTTTGTTCATAAGTGTGCAAACTGAGTGAAATTTTATCATGCATTGTAGAGGAACCATGAGGGATAGAGATGAGAAATAAATTTTCACACATGCATGAATGAGTCCTCTAATAAAGACTAGGAGGATTTTCTCTAACTCGAGATGATCAAGACATGGTAATGAGGTTTTTCTCGCATCTAAATCATTCAAAATAGGATAAAATTTGGTCAATGGGGGCCATAAATTATGACTCATTATCCCAACCAAGGAATCATATGTGAAGACATGTCCAAATTGGAATTTTAAGGCTAGTATGGCCATTATTCAGTCTTAGTCAGGCCCTGAGAGTAAAGGTTGCAATTGATCAGATGCATACCTTAAGAGAATCTCCTCATCCTTGAGTATGAAAACTAATCAAACTTTGATCATGCATTGCAATAGAATCATGAGGGATAGATACGAGACATTAGCTATTACACATGAACGTATGAGTCCTCTAAGAAATACCAAGAATATTTTCTTTAACTTGAGTTGGACAAGATGTGGTAATGAGGTTTCTCTTGCAGCCAAATCCTTTAGAACATGCTAAAATTTGGTCAGTGGTGGTCATATATTGTGACTTATTGTCCCAATAAATGAACCATTTTTTTGGATATGTTTATATGGTAATTTTAATATTAGGAAAACCATTTTTCAATCTCGATCAGGCCTCAGTAGTAAAGGCTATAGTTTATCAAACGCATTTTTTAATAAAATCTCCTCGTCCTTTAGTATGCAAACTGAGTGGAATTATGTCACACATTATAGGAGAACTATGAGGGATATAGATGAGTTGTCAACTCTCAAACATGCATAGATGAGTCCTCTAATAAATCCCAATTATATTTTCTCTAACTAAAGATAGGTGAGATGCAGGAATGAGGTTTCTCTCATAGCCAAATCTCTTAGAATGAGCCAAAAATTGGTCAATGAGGGCCATATATTTTGACTCATCAGCCCAATCGATGAATCATCTATGAAAACACATCTAGATAGACATTTTAAGGCTAGAATGAACATTATTTGGTCCCAGTCAGACCTTAGGATTGAAAGTTGTAGTTGATTGAATGCATCCCTTAAGAGAATCTCCTCATCCCTGAGTGTGCAAACTGAGAAAACTCTGGTCGCACATTACAAGAGAACTATGAGGTATATAGATGAGTCATTAGCTCTCAAATGTGCATAAATGAGTCCTCTAAAAAATTCCAAGAATATTTTCTCGAACTTGATATGGGTAAGACGTGACAATGAGGTTTATCTCATAGCTAAATCTCTCAAAATGGGCCAAAAATTAGTCAATCGAGGCCATTTCTAAATCATTAGCCCAATCGATGAACCAACTACATAGATACATTTGAATGGGAATTTTAAGGATAAATTGATTATTTTTAATTATTGATTAGGCCCCAAAAGCAAAGGTTGTAGTTGATCAAATGCATCCCTTAAGAGAATCTCCTTGTCCTTGAGTGTACAAACTGAGCAGACTTACGTTGTACATTGTATGACAATTGTGAGGGATAGAAATGAGCCATCATCTCCCACATGTGCATGGATGAGTCCTCTAATAAATCTTAGAAATGTTTTCTCTAATTTAAGATGGGTGAGACATGGCAATGAGGTTTCTCTCACAACCAAATCTCTCAAAATGAGCCAAAAGTTATTCAATGGGGGCCATATATTATGACCCATTAGCCAAATCAAGGAACCGTCTATGTAAGCACTTTTAAATGTATGTTATAATTTTAGAATAGCCATTGTTTAGTCTTAGTTACACCCTAAAAGTGAAGGTTGCAGTTGATTAGATGCATCCCTTAAGAGAATCTCCTTATCCTTGAGTGTTCAAATTGAGAAAACTTGTATTATATGTTACAGAAGAACTGTGAGGGATATATATGAATTACCAGCTCTTACACATGCATGGACTAGTCCTTTAAGATATTATAGGTGTATTATTTCTAACTCAAGTTAGGTGATATGTAGTAATGAGGTTTCTCTTGGAGGCAAATCTCTCAGAATGGGCCAAAAGTTGGTCAATGGGGGTTGTATATTATGACTCATTAGCCCAATCGATGAAACATCTATATGGACACATCTAGATGGGAGTTTTAAGATTAGGATGCCATTTTTTGGTCTCAGTCACACCTCAAGAGTAAAGGTTTCAATTTATTACATGTATCCCTTAATAGAATTTCCTCATCCTTGAGTGTGAAAATTAAGTGAAATTTCATCATGTATTTTAGAAGAACAATAAGGGATAGAGATAAACCATAAACTCTTACACATTCATAGATGAGTATTACAAAAAATATTAGGTAGATTCACTCTAACTCAATCTAAGCAAGACATGGCAATGAGGTTTCTCTCATAGGCAAATCTCTTAGAACATGTAAAAAGTTGGTTAGTGGGGCCCATATATTATGACTCGTTAGCCCAATCAATGAACCATCTATATGGACACATCCATATGGTTGTTTTAAGGCTAGGACATCCATTGTTAAGTCTCAATTATGCCTTAGGAGTGAAGGTTTCAATTGATCAGATGCATTCCTTAAGATAATCTCCTCATCTTTGAGTGTGCAAATTGAGCAAACTTCCATTGCATATTGCATGAGAACCGTGAGGACTAGAGATGAATCATTAGTGGCTACACGTGCATGGAAAAGTCTTCAAATAAATATTGGAAGGATTTTATCTAATTCAAGTCAGAGAAGACATGATAATGATGTTTTAATTGCAGCTAAATATCTCAAAATAGATTAAAAGTTGGTCAATGGGGGTCGTATATTCTGACTTGTTAGCTCAATCGATAAAAATTCTATGCAAACACATTTGGATGATCATTTTAAGGCTAGGATAGTTATTTTTCAGTCTTAGTTATGCCCTGAGAGTGAAGGTTGTAGTTTATTAGATGCATCCCTTTAAGATAATCTCCTCATCCCTGAGTGTGCAAACTAAGCAAAATTCCATCATGTATTACAAGAGAACCATGATTTCTATAGATGAACTATTATCTCCTACACATAAATGGATGATTCCTCTAATAAATCTTGAGACTATTCTCTCTAAATCGATCCATAAGAGATGTAATAATGATGTTTTTCTCATAGATAAATCTCTTAGAATGGGTTAAAATTTAGTCAGTGAGGGTTGTATATTATGACTCATTAGCCCAGTCTATGAACCATTTGCATGGACACATATAGATGGGAGTTTTAAGTATAAAATGGTAATTTTTCATTCTCGATCATGCCTTGGGAGTGAAGGTTATAGTTGATTGGATGCATCCCTTAAGAGAATCTCCTTATCCATGAGTGTGTAAACTAAGCAAACTTTCATTACATTTTTTAGGAGAATCATGGGGGATAGAGATAATAGTCAAATATTACACATGTACAAATGAGTCCTCTAAGAAAACCTAGGAGGATCATCTCTAACTCAAGTTGGGTGAGTTATAGCAATAAGGTTTTTATCATAGTTAAATCTCATAGAACAGGCTAAAAGTTGGTTAGTGAGGGATTTATATTCTTACTCATTATCCTAATCGATGAACCATATATACATACATATTTTGATAGAAATTTTAATTATAAGATGGTCATTTTTTAGTTTTAGTCTCGCCTTGGGAGCAAAGGTTTCAATTTATCAGACGCATCCCTTAAGAGAATCTCCTCATCCTTGAGTGTGTAAACTGAGTAAACTTTTATCATGTATTTTAGGAGAACCATGAGGAATAGAGAAAAATTGTCAGATCCTACACATACACAAATGAGTTATCTGAGAAAGACCAAGAGGATTTATTATAACTTGAGTTGGGCAAGATGTGGCAATGAGGTTTATCTCATAGCCAAATCTCTTAAAATGCGCTAAAAGTTGGTTAGTGAGGGTCATATATTATGAAATGTTATCCCAATCAATAAACCATTTATAGGGGCACATCTATATGGGTATTTTAAGGCTAGAATGACTATTGTTTGATCTTGATTATGTCCCAAGAATGAAGGTCATATTTGATCAGATGTATTCATTAAGAAAATCTCCTCGTCCTTGAGTGTGCAAACTGAGCAAACTTTTGTCATACATTATAGGATAACTACGAGGGATAGAGATAAACCATCAACTCTGACACATTCATGTATGCGTCATCTAAGAAATATGAGGAGGATTCTCTCTAACTCAAGCTAGGTGAGATACGGTAATGAGGTTTCTCTCATATCCAAATCTCTCAAAATAGGCCAAAAGTTGGTCAGTGGGGGCTATATATTCTGACTCATTAGCCCAATCAATGAACCATTGGTGCAAACATGTCTAGATGGGCATTTTCAAGTTTAGACAGTCATGGTATAGTCTTAATCACACCTTGAGATTGAAGGTTATAATTGATTGGATGCATCCCTTAAGAGCATCTCCTCATCCTTGAGTGTGAAAATTGAGTGAACTTTCGTCACACATTGCAGGAGAACCATGAGGGCTAGAGACAAACCGTCAGCTCTTAAACATGAAAAAATGATTCCTCTAAGAAATATTGGGAGGATTATCTTTAACTCTAGTTTGGTGAGATGTAAAAATGAGGTTTCTCTCGCAACTAAATCTCTTAGAATAGGCCAAAAGTTGGTTAGTAGGGTCATATATTCTAACTCGTTATCCCAATCGATGAACCATCTATGCAGACACATTCAGATGGGTATTTTAAAGATAAAAATACCAATGTTCAATCTCAATAATGAATTAAGAGTGAAGATTGTATTTGATTGAATGCATCCCTTAAGAGAATCTCCTTGTCCCTAAGTGTGCAAACTAAGCGAACTTCCATCACGCATTGTAGGAGAACTATGAGGTCTATAGATGAGTTGTCAACTCTACATGTACATAAATGACTCCTCTAATAAATATTGGAAGTATTTTCTCTAACTCCAAACCATAATTAAGGTGTATATATGACTATTTTCTTATTTTCTTAAAAGGACAAACAAAGAGAATGTGAAAACCTATTTCCTTAAGGTAGATAACATTATTATGAATAAGCTTTTGGCTTCTCTTTGTTTCAAAAATATAATCTTCTCTACTCAAGGCACCAACTATGTGAAAGTGGAAGCTTATATGGTGCCACTAACCTATATTAAAATTGTTAGTAAAAAATTTAAACATAAATAAACACAATGATAAAATAATTGAAAATTAAAATACATTAAATCAAATAAGTTAACTATATTAATTTAAAATACAAAAAAAACTTACCAATATAATCTAACATACCTTTAGTATCATATTTGTTTTCAAGTGTCTCAAGAATCACTTAGTGATTAGATTCATGTACTTTCCACAAAATTCTATTGTGAGGCTTTCTATGATATTTGATCATTTAAATATTTGTAAACTAACTAGATTTGTCAATGAAACACCACCCTGTGTGTTTCAAATTCCTCAAATAATAATTGTTTTATTTTTTATGATAGTACCTATGAATCTAGGTTCCTATAATCAATATGGATTCAGTGGGATAAATTAGCTCTTCTCTATCTATAACATTTGTGGTTAATTTTTTTTGGCCTCTACACAACAACACAAGTAGTAGTATGTTCCCTCATCATTGTCCTCAGGTGAAATGACTAAGAAAACATGCCTTACATTTAAAATATAATCAAATTGTAAGCACATCTAGAAAAAAATAAAGATATCACTAATATATAACTAAGGTTGCATATTTAATTAAAGAAAAAATTGTACCTAGTTTCACAAGATCTTAGATGTGGCCAAAGTCAATTGATGATGCCATTTCATGATTCATCAATTATTGGAGTGAATGGTTAATTTCTATAGGTGATATGGGTCTAAAATACCATTTTTAATCTCATTCTTTTGACTCATATTCATTCCAATTAAATTCCATACATGTGAAATAAAAACATGCCATATCCCTAGTTAAATAGTCCATAAACTTGAATTTGAGCTTTGAATGGAGTGGAAAACACTCGATCTAGGTACTAGACTACAATATCCATACATTGCCTTGTGTTATTCCTCCATAACCAAAAGAATCTTTGCACATGATAATTTTTATCTGATCCATGACAAATATTTTCACTACACCAAGTCACAATACTTGCAGCATTGATCAAATCATTACCATCCTTGAGCTTTCCCTTCTCTCTTTTAAGGGCTCTTTTTACACATGTACCTGCATCATCATGTTCCCCTTTTCCATGCCTAACCTCAAAGAATATCAAAAAATGTTGAATACCATTCTTATTATGCATTTCGCTTAACAATTAAAACATTTGAGAATTCTTAAACTACCCTACATAAATTTTTGACCAAATGTAGTGTGTATCAAACATGATTTATATTGCATTCATATTTATATAAAATATCTCAAAACAACCTTGGAAAAACTCTTGAGAATGCAATCTGTCATCGCTCATATAAAGTGGTACACCCTCAAAATCTATATATTATCATTTGTGCTATCAAGTGCATGTTTGAATATAATATGAACAAAAATTCCAACTTGAATTGAGATATAGTATTGGGATTGAACCTCATTTTGTGGTTATAGTGTGTATTTCTTAGCAAATTCTATAACCAAAATAATGGTGTCAACTTAGAAGTTATCCTTGCATACCTTGAATTAATTATCTAAATATTTTGATTTGTGTGTGTCTTGCATATTGATAGATAATATTATTATTGAATTCAAACATGAAATTAGATACAAAAAATTTGGTCATAACCAACTCACATCTTGATGACTCTTTTCCATATTTTAACACATACTTTATATATTTTTACATATTATAATAAACTAGTTGTTTTTCAAATTCAAGTGAAATTTTTTCATGTATACAACTCGTCAAATTTGATAAACCACCACAACTATTACATGTTCCATCTAAACATTATTTGGCAAAAAAACTGTCCCTCATGTCTTTGAGAGAAAAGACTTTGGATTAATTCTCTTGATGTCTTAGGTGGGGAAGACACCATATATTCCTATAAATTCTTGTCAGTTTATAAAGTACAATATATACAACAAAAATATCAAATGCATAGCAAATTAAACATGTACCCTACAACAATATGTGGTGCATGCTTGGTTGATTTTAACATAGGAAGGCTTGCACATTTCAAATGACCTTTGGCTAATTATCAATTGGCCATTAAAATTTTCAATAAACTTTTTATAAAATTGTGTTTGGGTCATGTCTAAGAATTTTTTTCATGTGGCTCATGGTTTTTTGAGTCTTTTCTTCTTTTAACATCTTTTACATTATATGAGACCCTTGTGTTGTCGTGCCAAAAAATTTCAATCAAATGTCTTGTTCCTTCGACTAATACCTTATCTTTTTTGTGGGAGTCTACCACTAAATGCCCAACAATCCATGAGTGAAGATTCAACAAGCCTTGTTCTTTTTTTTACAAAATTTATTAGGGTTTTTGTATTTAAGTTTAAGGATTTACTTGTTCCACTAATAATTTTAGTTTTAGATATTGACTTACTGACTTTAGATTCCATTACTACTCATCTTGATCATTATTTTCTTCTTTTTTTATCGCCTATTGCCTTAAATGCATTAAATAGATTGTTTACTATTGTACTATCATGAAATGTGTATGCCTCCCTACATAAAAGAGAGTTTTCATCAATTGTTTGATTATAAATTTAAAGTTTCAAAACATATATATGCAAACAACAAAATTATAGAAGCATAGTCCATCATGCCAATCTATAAATAATCTCTAATGATAAGATGACATAGAAATTAAACCTTTACAATGATTCCATCTATGTATACATGATGTGACCAAAGCTAAGACATGAATCCAGACATTTTACAGCTATGAATGAGACATTTTGCATTAAGGTATTCCTTTGAGTAAAGAAGGGTGACCTTTGGATGAGACTATAAGCCTTCCCCTTTTGTGGGTCTGGGGTCCCTTAACCTTTGGTATACTACTAAAAAAAAATTAATCTGACATTTTGTAGTTATGCATGTTTAAGTGGAGCAAAGGCCTAAACTACAAACTTGCACTTAATTTTTAAACTAAAACATTCTTGTAAGCTCCAAATTTTGAATATAGAGATCTAAATAGGTCTTACATAATAGAAGATGAAAAGTGATAGCAAGAGATCAAATGATAGCAAGAGATCCATAGCTAAATATTTAAGATTACTTTTTTTAGAGACATGACTTGTTAAGCAAGAAATGTCTTCAGAAAGAGAATTAAATTAAAAGACCTCTAAAAAATGGCTTAAACTTGATGGAAAAAAAAAAAGATAAAAAATAATGATATCTAAAACACTACAAAAATACTTATGTGCCTTAGATATAAATATTCTCTATAGTATTTATATGAAAATGTGAGTAATTGAGGTAGGCATATAAAATTCTATTTTTAAAACTCTTTAGCCATAACATGATTTCAAAATAGTAAAATTCATTTCTAATCATGATTTAAATAATTCATAAATGATCATCCAGGCATGGATGCCATCAGAACATAGAGTATACTCAAAATAAATGCTATATCTAGGGTACAATGAAGTTGTTACTTTTCTAAAAAGGGTTTATACTAGAATATTGAATTATAATATAACTTTTAGTATGTATAGAAGATTAACTATTTGGAAGAGTTCAATATCTTATGTGCCATTGTTATTTTAAGACACTCTTGCTTAAAATTTTATCAACAAAAATTATGTGGTATATATTTGGAACATTGTGTTGACATGCTTGAAAATAAAGCAAACCTATGTGTTTTAGCATGGGGCCTAGATAGTGCTAGGTGTTAAAATTAAAATGAATTCAAATAAGCACGATCAATTTGGCTGCATATACAATACATACACTACCTACTATAAAATAATATAATATATAAGAGATCATGTCCACCCTATAGAAGGCAACTTGCATGCATAAAGGAAATTGCGATCTTAGTCACCAGGATAACTTGACTTGCTATGATTCCCTCTTTACATTTCTTGGAATTTTTTAGAGACAAGACTTGTTAAGCAAGAAATGTCTTAAGAAAGAGAATTCAATTATTAAAAATGGCTTAACCTCGATGAAAAAAAAAGGATAAAAAGTCATGATATACCAAACACTACCAAATACTTGTGTGCCTTTGATACAAATATTCTCTATAGCATTTATATATAAATGTGATTGATTGAGGTGGGCATATAAAATTATGTTATTAATACCACTTAGCGACAACATTATTTCAAAATAGTAAAATTCATTTCTATTCATGATTTACATAATTTAGAAATGATCATCCAAGCATGGATGCCATCATAACAAATAATATACTCAAAATAAATGTTATATATGGGGCATAATGAAGTTGCTACTTTTTTTGAAATGGTTTTACAATAGGATATTTCATTATAATATAACTTCCATTATGTATACAATAACAACTATTTGGAAGATTTCAATATCTTATGTGCCATCATGATTTGAAGAAACTCCTACTTATAATTTTCCATAAAAAATATGCGGTATGTGTTTGGCATCATCGTGTTGATATGTTTGAAAATAAATCAAAGTTGTGTGTTTCAACATGGGGAATAGACATTGAATAATAAATTATCAATTTAATATGACTTATGGGTGTGGCCTATCTGATTCCAACACTCATCAAATATTAACCAAGGAAGAAGAAAAAAATCTGTCAACCAGGATCAAGGTTGTGATTGAACACTGTAATAAGAATAGAAACATTTTTTTTAATTAGGATTTATTTTTCATCAATTAAGATGAGCTAAAAGGATAACCCAATGGGAATTTATGGCAAAGACCTAGGTTTAAATACCTAAAAGATAGATACTATAATAAGAATAAAAGCATGTTTTTTTCAATTGGGTAACAAGTTTAACAACTGTTATGGATATCTTTATTCTGCATAAGCCATTGTTTTAAAAATATTAAAAGTTCCACATTAAAATAAATATTCTAAAACATAAATAAATTCATATAAATTAGGTCCTTCTATGTAAAATTTACTTTTGGGTTTCTACTCTTATAACCTGTAAAAATAAACTACAAAATGTCCATAACCAACTAATCCATAATTTGATCCAAACCATTGTTTCCAAAGAGAAACCTTTTAATTATATCAATAAGAAATGATTAAGAAATAAATTATAAGGTATAAACTATCCCATTCTGCTAAAAATAAGTAGAGTGGGGAAATATTGTAGTAACCTAATCAATATGAAAATTTTAAAAATTATTTATAATGCCACCTCCATGGATAAATCATAAAATACCTTTAAAATTATTAAAAGAGAAAATGAGATTACTTTTATAAGTATAAATTGGATCTTGAGGATCAAAAAGTTTTATTACCAAGTTCATTGGGAATACATTTAAGAAATTTAAAACCATAGGAGTAACTATTTAGTTCCAAGTTAACATCACTAGTAGAACTATAAGTGTCACCTCTCTTTTCATAATGATTCACTAATCTTCATCATTACTCGTCTAGTGGTATTTAAAGTTGAAACTAAACTCAACTGGACATTGATTTTTTGCTCTTTAATTTTGATCAACTTCTCTTCATTTGAATTTTCCTTTGCACATTGTTTAGTCAAGGCATAATTCTTTTTATGTCACTCTTCAATAAAAACATAATCCATTTCATGGCATTTCATATGCCCTTATTTATCCATCTACAAGGTAGAAATCACTAGCTTATTATTATCTACAAAAGTATCCTTTATAGTAGTTGTTTTACTTATTGATTTCCATTTTTTTCCATTGGTTGTCCTCTTCATTAGGAGTCTTCATCTGGTTCAAAAATTCTTTACCTTTTTCATTTTCATTTGGTGAATAAGAATCCTCTACAAATGTGTAGCCACTATCAGAAGAATCAATAGTTATATTTCTAGGATTGATTGCTTGATCATAACTAAATTTCACCTCCATTGCATCAAAAATTTCTTTCACATAATTTGATGGAATTTTTTTATCAATTCACTAAATTTCACCTCCATTGCATCAAAAAATTCATTCACATAATTTTTTGGAAGTTTTTTTTGTCAATTCTCTCTTGAGTTGTTGTCTTCTAATAGCTATCATGACCAAATGGAATATGTGATTCATAATCCTTCATTCTTTTAAAATCAGGGAAAATATATTCCCATCGATCTTAACACTGGTTTGTTGTATAATAAACACCATGAGAAGAACAATAATTTTAAACTATTTTCCATTTTGGAGTAGATGATATGGCCTTTTTCATTACACCATCATTTGATTATGTATCTCTTTCAATACATTTTGATTTAATTAGTACTAAAGTATCAAAAATGCTCCAACGAGCTCTATTCTTTACTAGTCAATAAAAGGACTAAATTTCAAGAACATCAGTGTGATTTATGCCTATTTATTCTTGATTGAAAGGGGTAAATTCAAAACGTGATGCAGATTTTAGTGAGTGCTTGGATTCTCTGAGAAAATAATTCTCTGCATTAGGTATGACCACCTCCTCATTGTCCCCTTGTGTGCTTGGAACAAATTTTGGGAAATTGTAATCATATAAAAAGTGCACTTCATTGAGAGATTCATCTTGTGATAGTAATGTAGAACACCTCATAAAACCACCCTTTTTAGGGGTTGGGTGATTCACACTTTTATCCATTTTAAATTAAAATAACGTGTTTGTGCCTGTAATGATGAAACATTTTTGTCAGAGGCATCTTCTAATGCAAAGGGGGTTACAGAATTAAATGAAAAAACATTTGAATATCCTTATATGGGAGATGACAAGAGTATATGTTAATTATAAAATATTGGAAAGAAAAAATAGAATGGGATTTATAATGTTAGTAAAAATCTTTATGCATAGACCACATTAATAGAGGAACATCCTATGAGTGTTATTCATTAAATATCTAATTGTGTTGTTAGTCTCTACGATTATTCTTTTTTGAATGAGAAATATCTATGATTTTCAAGAAGTATTCCTTATGAAAATTGAATGTTGATGTTACAAAAGTTCTAGTTACTTGGACCCAAACTTAAAGTATATGCATTTCCCTTTGATCTTCTCCCCCTATTTTTATTTTCTAATTTTTTTGGCTTTTTGACACACATTTTATTCATGTTTGAGCATATGGCTATTGATGCCTTAAGATGTTCAATATACCCTAAAAGGGATTTCCCACACTAAGCATAGCTTGAATTTTTGGGCATGGATTTACACAAAAATTATACATTAGAACTAGGAGATGGACCCCTGCTATGATACCTCAATCATCACAGCAAAGAATCTATTGAGTTGTGCAATTTAAATAAATTAGAAGAATCCACTCACTTTTTTGTATTATTAGTTACACCTTATCACTTTTTAATATAATTCAACTGACTTTTAAATTAAAAAAAATGAAGTAGAAGATATAAACCGTAGATGTAATTATGCAAATATTTGCATTCATAACCAGTGTATGAAATCTTTAGTCAAAATAATCCAACAAACCTAGTTAAACTTATTTTAAAAGTTTACATGAAAATAATTTTCTAAACAAGGTAAACATATATTAAAAATCTAAAGCTTTCATAGACCATATACTGAGATATAGGTTTTTTTCCAAATAATTGTGTATTCTATCCACCCCTCCCCCACCCCCTACCAATTAAATTTTTTTAAAAATCAAAGTAAACAAACCTTGATAGGTTGTAATTAATCCATTTAGATTTACAAGGTATACATATCTAATTGATTTATCTGTATCTAGATTTATCCTTGTTGTATCTTTTATATTCTAATGTTTTAAAGTTAACTTCTAGACCATTTATCCCTGAGGGATCTAATTTATATAAGTTAGACTGAAAATGTCAAAGTAAAAATGATACAACATAGCTACATCTAGATATATTACTTATAGATATTTTTATAGGTCTTATAGACCATTTTGGTTAAAAGACTTCTAAATTTATCTCATCGCAAAGTGTGAGAGAAGGATGAGATTTATGCAATTTTTGGGTCAAATGTTGTACATGATTTGGAATGTGATATGAAGTCTACAAGGCAATTTCCCACTATGATTATAGTCTATAACTGCATATGCAAGGCACCTATTCTTTACACACTATGTTAGGGGATGGGAGTAGAGCAGATGATATGAAAAAGTAGAGATGCATATCCAACACACCATTTTGGCTTAAGAGACCTTCTTTGTAGAAATAAGGATATTTTTTCACTTTATGTATGTAAATCCCATCAAAACTCTATATTTAAGTTTGATTGGGCCAAGTAGAGATGAGATGGGTATGGATAAGTAAGACTATTGGGTTTTATACCATTCACAGGGTTGAGGTTATTCCTCAAAGGATTAGGTGTAACCTTAGGGTCACTAGGATCACCTGTCCTCCAATGATAGTTATGGATTCATTATGATTTTACCATTTATAGGTCTAGGAGGATGTCTCATGCAGTTTGGTGGAATCTTTGGGTGAAAATATTTATATGTGTAGATCCCTTGCTAGAGAGTTTATTAGCAAAAACACTTTGTATATAGGCATCTTAATAAGTGGGTTAGCATTTGCGCTGTGAGCTTAAATAAATCAAAAATAAAAAATCTAAAAACTTGACAATTTTTCCCTCAAGATCCATAAAAATTAGAAGCTTGATATCACCCTGAAACATACAACTTTTTAAACTATGAATTTTGTTCTTAGGGATTGAAACCACGCTTAATTTTTTTTTTCTATTTTTAATTTTGATGTGGGGTTACCAAATATTCCATTTTTTTTAGTTCATAACTACACTTCATTATTACCTATGTTATTTTTATGCATAATAATACCTATAGATCGAGAATCCATGTATGTGGGTGAGGGTCTCTATAGAATCAAAGTTGCCTAAGAAGTGCACTACCCATTCCATTGCAATTATTTTTGGCATTTAAATATGTAATTGAACCTACTAGATTTGAATCATGTCGGGAGATTGACTAATGATTTTGTAATAGTTGGGTCATTGACTAAAGTTATTGCTAATTACTTGTAGCTTTTGACATTACCATTAATGTTAATTCATAAGATAAATGAGTCCTTAAAGAAGGCATTTTTTATATTTTAGGTAGTTCACAGTATGATGCAGCTAACACATCCAATGTACACCTTAAACATCTACCAAAATGAATTTTAAATAAATTTAGAAATATGAACAACTAAATAAAAAATAGAGAAATAAACAATTTTAAAGTAAAGTAAAAATCTACAGGAACCATTTGTTTGACATGGATGCACTCAGGGAAATGGTAATGAACTGTTAATCACATGCTCAAAAAAATATAGATGATTTTCCCTCTGAAAACATTCCCACATGAATTGATTCACCCAAAAACAATGTGCTAAGTGTCTTCAAAAAATTTAGGTAGGTGTAGGAGAGATGCAACCCCACCTTTCCCCTCCCACATAAATCAGTCAGACAAAAAATTTAGAGCTCCATGAAAATCAAGGAAGACTCAATTTTTTCTTGTAGGTAAATTCCAGATATCCCATGGGACATACTGTGTATGGAAATTCGGAGCAAAATCCCCCTCCATGGAACCCCGCCCTTAACTTAACTATTTACAAAATAATCTCATGAAAGAAATAATGCAAATAATGGTTGGACTATTCAATCTAACCTCATGCTATAAGTGTTGAGGTTTTGAGGTAGAATTGGTTATTAAAAACCTTATTTAGAGGGCCAAACCACTCAATACAAAACTTGATGGGTTGATGGTTTGAAAGAATAATGTACACAAGCACATTAGTAGACTTATCAAAGCATTGGGCAAAGGAAAATATTTTTTGTTTGGTGAGAATCACCCTATCAAGTAAATTGAGATCTATATCAGTTCCTTGGTGAAAGTTAGACCAAGTGAACCAAGTGGTAGTAAGAGAGAACTTGTAGTGGTGGTTAAAATCATACAACCCTAATTTTTTCCTCATATAAAACCAAGATTCTATTTCACTAGCATTACATCTCATTAGAAAGAGCCCCTCTTTGCCTTTTGTGGATTCAATCATTTTAAAATCCTTGAAAACTAACTAGATTTATATAGGAAGCTACTCTGCTAATAACCACTAAATCAATTCTCTTTCAATGACATCATTGGAGGCATAGAGCTTAACTAGGAAATTGGACTTCCCGTCAGGGGAAAAAAAGTCCAATTGGCACAGTTAGATAGGTCCACTACCCAATCCATTAAAATGAGGGAAAATGTGGTGCTATCAATATGGTGACTCTACCATGTCCTATGTCATGGCTAGATATGTGATAGGTACCATTAAGCCAAATAATTTTGACTGCTATTTGCATGCACAGACCAGATATTTATTAACTTCTTGTAAACATTAATTATACATTTCAAAGAATTCCTTTAAATTTTCCTTAACCATGTACATGCATGTTGGGTTAGTTAAACCACACACTATGATTAAATATTCTTGACTAACTATTAAGGCTCTTTGTCTCACTATCATGGCCTTCAAGCACCACAAAGCTATTACAAATTAAAAAAATATATCAATTTTCTGTGAGAATGTTTGCAAGTTATACTAACTGCCACGCATCATGCATGTACACATTCTCCTCTTTACCTGGGAAAGGGATATACAAGCATTGCAGTACCTATCAAAGAAGAGAGAGAGGGTTTTCCTTAGGTTGTAGGGTCGATAATGTCGGAATATCTTCCATAGTATATAATTTCAATTCTATAAACTCTTGTGATCTGAAACCAAGTGTGGAGGCAAAATCTCTTGAGACTTAAAGTCTAGAATAACTACTTGTAGAGTACTTGGCGCTACCAACCTAGGGCTAGTTTGAGGATCTTGAAAGGATTGTGTACTCGGGGCTTGAGTCATAGGCAACAAGTTCAAAATTGTGGTAGCCAAAACTGACTTAGGTTTCACAGTGGGGGTTTTATAATTTCACTTATTCTATCAGCCCATGACTTTCCAATTATCATTGGACTCTTCTTGGTGCTTGCTTTGTTTAGCCATGGTTTTGGCCAGAAGGTTGGTGTGGCAATGATAGGGAAATATGTTATATTTTGCTTAGCAACTTATAGTAGAAACAAGTGTTGCGTAAGTTGATATACGAAACCCATTGGATGAAGTGTTGCCTGCCTATCTATAACCAAGTTTGCACAACTCTAAAATTAAAATAAGAACAAAGTTTATTCTTACGAGAACCCTTCATACAGTAAGCAACAAATGATGCTTTCCTAAGACTCTCAACTCTTTTACATGGAAATCAGCCAAAGCAAACCATATCTCAAGGATAACAACTAAAGTACTTACTACCGGCTACAGGTTGGAAATCAAACAAACCATGAAACCAAACAGGACAATACACTATACAAACCATACTAGAGGGGATTACATGATCAATTGTTCTTGGCTTGAATTCTGAAAGGTAATCCTTCGCATGGAACAGGAAGAGTTTCAGCGACCATTTTCTCATTAGGATTTATCATAGACCATTCGTACGTAGATACCAAATGGTGAACAAATACGAGTGCCTGCAGCTTCGCGAAATCATAGCCTGGACAAAGTCTGGCTCCTGCTCCAAATGGAATGAACGTATAAGGTCGAGTTTTTTCGTCGAAATAACTGGGATCAAATTCAGCTGGCCCCCGGAAAACTTCTCGATTGGAGTGTGTAGTACTAGTCTCCCAAAGTAACTGCAAAATCAACAATTTGTTAGACTTTGTGTTGAATACTAAACAATGTATATCGGAATGCTTAATGAAGAAAATTAGGGTAGCTGCCATCCTTTGGGAATTGTATAACCTTTATATCGTACATCTTGAACTGTGACCCTGAATGCACCAAACACTGGCGGTACCATGCGCAATGTTTCGTAAACAACCTTCGCTGTATAATGCATTTTTTTAATGTCCTCCCATGCTAGCGGTTCGTTTCGTTTCTTGGCTGCTACAACTTCCGTTTGCTCTCTGAAAATTTATAAAATTAGGTCAAAGCCGTTAACTAAATTAAAATGAAATGAGAAGAAAATGCCTTTTACAACGTTTTTGTATACATCTTGGTGTAAACACAGAAATCTAATAAGCTGGGTATTAAGTACAGCAGTGGTGTCGTGACCTCCTATCATGAGCACGATCAGGTTATCTATAATCTCCGTCTCAGTAAGGGAATTATGATTTTCATCCTTCATAGTCATCAGCCATGACATTAATTTTTGGTCAGGTGCCGCCTTTCCCTCTGCTGTTTCCCCCCTCCTCAAAATTCAACAAGGCAGAGAGTCACTTAACTATACGAGCACGAGCATTTAAGTCCCAGTTGAAAGTCGTTCCTGGCAAATTCAATGGAAGAGACCAAGTAGCCTTCAAGGGAATTTCATTATACCTCAAAACCTCAACACTTGTAGCACGAGATTAGATTTAATAGTTCAACTGTTATTTGCATTGTTTCTTTCCTCAGATTATTTTGCCACTATTTGCATTGTTTCTTTCATGAGATTATTTTGCAAATATTTAGGCATGTTAAGAGCGAGGTCCCATGGAGGGGGCTGTTGCTCCGAATTTACTTGCGCAGCATGGCCCATGGGATATCTGGTATTTACCTACAAGAAAAACTGGAATCTTCCCTTATTCTCACAGAGATCTGAATTTTTAACTCGATTGATTTATGCGGCAGGGGAAAAGAGGGGTTTGCATCTGTCCTAAATTTTTTGAAGACACTTGGCACGTTGTTGTTGGGTGAATCAATTCATACGGGAATGGTTTTGGAGGGGAAAATCATCTATATTTTTCTGAGCATGTGATTAACAATCCATGGTCAAACAAATGGTACCTGTAGATTTTCACTTCAGTTTAAAACTATTTATTTCTCTATTTTTTATTCAGCTGTTCATATTTCTAAATTTATTTAAAATTCATTTTCGTAGATGCTTAAGGTGTACATTGGTTGTGTCAGCTCCAGCAGACTGTGAACCGCCTAAAAGGTAAAAAATGCTTGCTTTAAGGACTCATTTCTCTTATGAATCAACATTAGCGGTAATGTCAAAAGCTACAAGTAATTGGCAATAGCTTTAGTCAATGACCCAACCATTACAAAAGCATTAGTGAATCACCCAGCATGATTCAAATCTAGTAGATTTAATTACATATTTAAATGCCAAAAATAATTACAATGGAAAGGGCAGTGCAGTTCCTAGGCGACTTTGATTCAATAGAGTCCCTCACCCACATACATGGCTTCTTGATCTATAGGTATTATTGTGCACACCAATGACATGGGTAACAACGAAGTGTAGTTATGAATACAAAGCTAGAATATTTGGTAACCCCACATCAAAAGTAAAAATTAAAAAAAACAATTAAGCTTGGTTTTATTCCCTAAGATCAAAATTCATAGTTTAAAAAGTTGTATGTTTCAGGGTGATATCAAGCTTCTAATTTTTATGGATTTTGAGGGCTCAAATGTCAAGCTTCTAGAATTTTTCCTTTTGAGTTGTTTAAGCTCAGGGCTCAAATGCGAACCCACTTATTAAGATGCTTATGTATAAAGTGTTTTTGTTGATAAACTCTCTAGCAGGGGATTTGCACATATAAATATTTTGCCTCAAGGATTACACCAAATTGCATGAGACATTCTCCCAGACCTGTAAATGGTAAAAGCCTAATGAATCCATAATTGTCATTGGAGGATAGGTGATCTTGGTGACCATAAGGTTACACTTAATCCTTCGAGGAATCACCCAACCCTGTGAATGGTATAAAACCCAATAGTCTCACCTCTCCATACCCATCTCGGCTCTACTTGGACCAATTAAACTGAACTATAGATTTTTTATGGGATTTACATACACAAAGTGAAAAAATATCCTTGTTTCCATAAAGGAGGTCTCATAAGCCAAATTGGTGTGTTGGATACGCATCTTTACATTTTCATAGTATCTGCCCTGCTCCCATCCCCTGGCACAATGTGTAAAGAATATGTGCCTTGCATATGTAGTTGTAAACTATAAGCATAGTGGGAAATGCCCTTGTAGACTTCATATCACATTCCAAATCACATACAACATTTAACTCAAAAATTTCCTTAATCTCATCCTTCTCATTTCACACTCTACGATAAGACAACTTTTAGAAGTCTTTTGACCAAAATGGTCTATAAGGCCTGTAAAATTATCTATAAGTAATATATCTAGATGTAGTTGTGTTGTATCATTTTTACTCTGACATTTTTGGTCTAACTTCTAGAAATTAGACCCCTTGGGGATAATTTGTCTATAAGTTAACTTTAAAACATTGGAATATAAAAGATACAACAAGGCTAAATCTAGATACAGATAAACTAATTAGATATGTATACCTTGCAAATCTAAAAGGATTAATTACAACCTGACAAGGTTTGTTTACTTTGATAAATTTATTGTGGTCTTTTTTTGGGGGGGATGGGGGAGGAGGGTAGGTAGTAGATGGAAAACATATTTATTGGGAAAAAAAACGTATATCTCAGTATATGGTCTATAAAAGCTTTAGATTTTTAATCTATGTTTACCTTGTT
The DNA here is from genome assembly GCA_037957365.1 of Torreya grandis. Lineage (NCBI taxonomy): Eukaryota > Viridiplantae > Streptophyta > Pinopsida > Cupressales > Taxaceae > Torreya > Torreya grandis. Next base: position 3,589,304 of record JARHVA010000913.1, read on the forward strand.
TAGAAAACTATTTTTATGTAAACTTTTAAAATAAATTTGACTGGGTTTATATGATTATTTTGACTAAAGATTTCATATACTGGGTTATGAATACAAATATTTACATAATTGCATCTAAGGTTTATAACTTCTACTTCATTTTTTTTAATTTATAAGTCAGCTGAAATATATTAAGAAGTGATAAGGTGCAGCTAATCATACAAAAAAGTGAGTGGATTTTTCTACTTTATTTAAGTTTCACAACTTAATAGATTCCTTTTTGTGATGATTGAGGTATCATAGGAGGGGTCCATTTCCCAATTCCACTGTATAGTTTTTGTGTAAATCCTTGCCTTGAAATTCAAGCCATGCTTAGTGTGGGATTTATTGAGGATCCTAAGGCATCGATAGCCATATGATCAAACATGAATAAAATGTGTGTCGAAAAGTCAAATAATTTAAAAAATAAAAAAAGGGGGAGAAGGTCAGAGGGAAATGCATATACTTCAAGTTTGGGTCCAAGTAACTAGAACTTTTTTAACATTAACATACAATTTTCAAAAAGAACACTTCTTGCAACTTGTAGAGATTTCTCGTTCAAAAAATATTACTCATAGAGACTGACAACCCACTCAAATATTTAATGATTATCACTCATAGTATTTTCTTTTATTAATGTGGTCTATGCATAAATATTTTTACTAACATTATAAAGCCTATTTTATTTCTTCTTTCCAATATTGTATAATTAAAAAATACTCTTGTCTTCTCCCCTATAAGGATATTCAAATATTTTTTCATTTAATTTTACAACCCCATTTTCATTAGAATATGTTTCTAACAAAAATGTTTTATCACTACAAGCACAAACACATTATTTTAATTTCCCATGGTATAAGTATGCATCACCCAACCCCTACAAAGGGTGGTTTTATGAGGTGTTATGCATTACTATCATAAGATGAATCATGTAATGAAGTGAAATTGTTATATGATTACAACTTCCCAAAATTTGTTCCAACCACACAAGGGGATAATGAGGAGGTGGTCATACCTACTTCATAGAATTCTTTTGTCATAAAATCCAAGCACTCACTAAAATCTACACCACTTTTTTAATCTCCCCTTTCAATCAAGAATAAATAGGCATGAAGCACCCTGATGTTCTTGAAAATGAGTCCTTTGACTGACCAATAAAGATTAGAACTCATTAGAGCATTTATGATACTTTAGTTCTAATTGAATCAAAACGTATTGAATGAGATACACAATAAAATGATGGTGCAATGAAAAAGGCCATATCATCTACTAAAAAATAGAAAATAGTACAAAATTATTTCTCTACTCATGGTGTTAATCATATGACAAACTAGCGTTGAGACCAATGGGAACATATTTTGACTAATTTTAAAAAAATCAAGGATTGCGAATCACATATTCCATTTGGTCATGATAGCTATTGGAAAACAACAACTTGAGAGAGAATTAATTAAAAAAAAAACTTCCAAAAAATTATGTGAATAAACTTTTTGATGTAAATGGAGGTGAAATTTAGTGAATTGATAAAAAACTTCCACTAAATTATGTGAAAGAACTTTTTGATGCAATGGAAATGAAATTTATTTTTGATCAAGCAATCAATCTTGGAAATATAACTATTGATTATTTTGATAGTAGCTACACCTTTGGAGAGCATTCTTATTGACCAAATGAAAATGAAGAAGGTAAATAATTTTTAAACTAGGTGAAGACTCCTAATGAAGACGACAAAAAATTTACTCAAAAAAAGTGGAAATCAATAAGCAAAACAACTAGTATAAAGGATAGTTTTGCATAAAAAAATAAACTGGTGATTTCTACCTTGTATCTTGATGAAGAAGGTGTATGAAATGACATGAAATGGACTGTGTTTTTATTGAAGAGTGACAGAAAAAGGATTGTGCTTTGACTGAACAACGTGCAAAAGGAAAATATAAATGAAGAGAAGTTGATAAAGATTGAAGAGCAAAAAGTCAATGTCCAATTGAGTTTAGTTTCAGTTTTAAATACCATTAGACAAGTCATGATGAAGATTAGTGAATAATTGTGAAATAATAGGTGACCCTTATAGTTCTACCTATCATGCTAGTTTGGAAACAAATAGCTGCTCCTATGGTTTTTAATTTCTTATAAGTACTCCCCATGAACTTGATAATAAAAAAATTTAATCTTCAAGATCCAATTTGTATTTATTAAGTTTAATTGCATTTGATTTTTAATAATTTTAAAGGTATTTTATGGTTTATCCTTGGAGGTAACATTATAAATGATTTTTAAAGATTTCATATTGATTAGGTTACTACAATATTTCCCCTCTCTACTTATTTTTAGCAGAATAGCATGGTCATACCTTATAATTTATTACGTAATCATTCTTTATTGATAGACTTAAAATGTTTTCTTTTGGAAATAATGGTTTGGATTGAATTATAGTTCAGTTGGTCATGGACATTTTGTAGTTTATTTTTATAGGTTATAAGAGTAGATACCCAAAAGTAAATTTTACATAGAAGGACCTGCTTTAAATGAATTTATTTATGCTTAGGATGTTTATTATAATGGGGAACTTTTAAGATTTCTGAAACAATGGCTTATGCATATTAAATATATCTATAACGGTTGCTAAACCTATTACCCAATTGAAAAAAAACATTCTTTTGTTCTTGTTGTAGTATTTGTCTTTTAGGTATTTGAACCTAGGTCTTTCATATAAATGTCCATTGGGTTATCCCTATATCGAATCTTAATTGATACAAAATAGATCCTAATTTACAAAAAAAAATGTTTATGTTCTTGTTATAGTGTTCAATCATAGCCTTGGTTCTTGTTGATATAATTTTTTCTTCTTCCTTGGTCAGTATTTGATGAGTGTTGGAATAGTATAGGCCACACCTATAAGTCATATGAAATTATTAAATTTATTCTTCAACATCTAGTCCCCATGTTGAAACACATAGCTTTGATTTATTTTCAAACACATCAACAAAAATATTCTAAACACATACCATAGAATGTTTTTTGATAAAATTATAACCTGTAGTTTCTTTAAATCATAACGACACATAAGATGTTGAACTCTTCCAAATAGTTGTTCTTCTATACATAATGGAAGTTATATTATAATGTAATATCCTAGTGTAAAACCATTTTAGAAAAGTAACAACTTCATTTTGCCTCGGATATAACATTTCTTTTCAATATACTCTGTGTTACGATGGCATCCATGCTTGGATGATCATTTTTAAATTAATTGAATCATGAATAGAAATGAATTTTACTATTTTGAAATCATGTTATGGCTAAGCAGTCTTAATAATGGATTTTTTTATGCCCACCTCAATCAGTCACATTTTCATATAAATACTTTAGAGAATATTTGTATCGAAGGCACACAAGTATTTGGTTGTGTTTTTGATATCACTGCTTTTTATCTTTTTTTTTACATCAAGGTTAAGCCATTTTTTAGAGGTTTTATAATTGAAATATCTTTATCAATACATTTCTTACTTAAAATTTCATGTCTCTACAAAATTCAAAGAAAATTAAATAAGGAATCATAGCAAGTCAAGTTGTCCTGGTGATTGAGATTACAATTTATTTTATGCATGAATTTTGCCTTTTGTAGGGTTAACATGATCTCTTATATGTTATATTTTTTTATAATAGGTAGTGCCTATATCATATATGCAACCAAATTGATTGTGATTATTCAAATTAATTTTAAGTTTGACACCTAGCACTATCTAGTCCACATGCTGAAACACACAGGTTTGCTTTATTATTAAGCATGTCAACACAATGATGAAAAACACATTCCACATAATTTTATTTGATGAAATTGTAAGCAAGAGTGTCTTCAAATAACAATGTCACATAAGATATTGAACTCTTCCAAATATTTATTCTACTATACATACTATAAATTATATTATAATTCAATATTCTAGTGTAAAACCATTTTAGAAAAATAAAAACTTCATTGTGCCCTAGATATAGCATTTTTTTAGTATACTATGTATTCCGATGGCATCCATGCCTAGATGATCATTTATGAATTATCAAAATCATGAATAGAAATGAATTTTACTATTTTGAGATCATGTTGTGGCTAAGTAGTCTTAATAACAGAATTCTATATGCCTACCTCAATCAATCACATTTTCATATAAATACTATAGAGAATATTTGTATCGAAGGAACATAAGTAATTTTTAGTCTTTCATATATCACTATTTTTATATTTTTTCCATCAATATTAAGCCATTTTTAGAGGTTTTTTACTTGAATTCTCTTTCTTAAGACATTTCTTGCTTAACAAGTCCTGTTTCTAAAAAAGTAATCTTCAAAATTTAGATATCACTTTTGGATCTCTTTCTATCACTTGATCTATTGCTACCAGTTTTCATCTTTTATTCTATAAGGCCTATTTAGCTATCTATATTAAATCTTTGGATCTCATGAGAATGGTTTAGTTTAAAAATTAATTGCACGTTTGTAGTGTGGGCCTTTTCTCCACTTAAACATGTATAGTTGCAAAATGTCAAATTAATTATTTTTTAGTAGTATACATGAGGTTAAGGTATTCTAGACCCACAAAAAGGGAAGGGTGATAGTCTCATCTAAAGTTCACCCTTATTTACTCAAAGGAATGCCTTAATGCAAATTATTTGATTCATAGCTACAAAATGTTTGGATTCATGTCGTAGCTTTGGTCACATCATGTATGCACAGATGAAATCATTGTAAAAATTTAATTTCTATGTCATCTTATCATTAGAGATTGTTTAAATAATTAACATTATGGACTATGATTATATAATTTGGTTATTTTCATATATATGTTTTGAAACTTTGAGTTTATGCACAAATAATTGAAAAAAACTCTTTTTTTTACTAAGGGATACACATTTCATGATATTTATATACCAATTTATAGGGGCATTCTTCAATAGTATAATGGATTCTCATTCAATACAGGAAATAAAATTCCTCCTAGCATGTGCATCAATTACTATTTAATTAGCATTGTAAATTTGATATGATCTTCAAGACACGACTAATATTTAGACCATATCAAAGAGCCATAAGAAAGAGTCATTTGTCATACCACAACCTAATAATGCATAAAAACAAGTCATGGATATGTATATTCATACAATCATTAACCAATAAGAAAGTCTAATTGTGGAAAAATATATTTAATTTCTCAATGGGAAGGTAGAATTCAAGGAGAGTGGTATATAAAACCACGTTCCCTGCCTTGGTGGAACCATTATATATTTAAAGTTAAATGAGATTATCAATGATTTCATAGCACTTTTAGGTTTCCTTATGAATTATTTGAATCACTTTTTGAATCTTTTCATGAATACCTTACTTAAGGTGACATACTAGTTCCATTTTCCACATCTAAAAAGATTTGCGTGTTTCCTATTGAAAATCAAGTATCCATTATATTTCTCCAACTATCTTCTAGCATGACAATGATTAAAATTAGTGAAAATTTTTGTTGTGAAAATTCAACCATTATAAGAACTATGAATAAAGGCATTAATGCAATGTAACACTAATTTCATAGGTATTGTTGGTGTAGGATATCTATTATTCCATTTACTTATTAAATGGATAATCCCTAAACATGTAGCTTTAGCTTACTTAGGTGTGATAAGAGGTTAAGTGGGTGAAAGGGTGAGTTTCACCTAGATTTCCACATGGAGTTCAATTGAGTACCACTATGAGTTCTTCTCTAAGTTCCACAATGAGTTACACTCAGTCTCACAGTGAGTTCTCATGTTCCCCTTACTCATTTATATTCCTCTTTACCAGGCTATTGTAATAGAGCATATAATTGGTAAGCAAGGTAGTTTAATACAACATGTAATTATTGCACATTTTCTTCTTGACTATTTTTTAATATAATTAGGGTCATTGTTGTTGAAAAATCATTGTGTGCTCACTCTACCAGAAGATCACCTACTAGCTTATTCTGATAGGTATGTCCAATGGCTGAACAACCAAATGGATTTTAAAATTTTAAAGGAATGATTTTGCCAAATACAAGGCTTTGTGATTTATTACAAGGCTATAGATGTAACTCACATTCAATTCTAACTTCTAGGTAATGAGTGTTCAATTCATTGGTATGATAGATATCACAACTATAGCATGTTGTTACAAGCCATTGTTGATCGTAATATGCATTTTATAGATGTTTTCATAGGATGACCTAGTTCTATTAATGATGTTAGACTACTATAGAATTTTTTTTTCTTCAAATTATGTGAAAGTTGGCATATGTTAAATGGTCCTTCAATTTCCATTGGCCCTTAAAGCATAATAGAGTATATTATAGGTTATGGTGGGTATCCTTTATTACCATGGTTAATCACACCATTTAGTGGAGATTTGACAAAAAGTTAAAGAGAATTTTAACATTAAGTTATCCTCAACATGGATTGTTATTGAGTGTGCATTTGGAAGGTTAAAGAACACATAGAGAATTATACAATCTAGAATTTGTCATCTTAATGTGTAAATGCTACCAAAAACTATTCTTGTGTGTTGCATATTGCATAATAAGATGTTAACAGTAGTGGAAGATGAAGTTGATAGAACTGAAGTTACTGCTGAGAATGAAAATAATGTACATATCAATGAAATGGGAATGGATCTAATTGTAATAATATCTTGATAAGCCTTAATGGTTTTTATTATTGGTGATGCCAATGTTGTATGTGAAAGGTATAAATTCTAAAAGTGTAGTTTTTCATTCCTTTCACTACTTAATTTAAATATATGTAGTCTAGTTACTAACGACATGTTTATGTTGTTGCAGAGATGACGTGTACTTTTTAGATATCAATATTCCAATTTGATTTCTAAAGATAAACTAGAATGGTTTACACATGCCATACTTGTTTTGATCCATAAAATGGTTATTCTCCATATTTTTATATTATGGTAAAAGGGCCTTTTTAAATGCAATGGTGTATTCAAATTTATTAGTGGAGGGATAATATCTTAAACTAATTTTACTTACATTATTTTGAACTGATTATACTTACAATATTTTGAACTAATTCTACCTTTCAAAGATGTGCATATGAGCCAATTCAATGCATACATTTCTAGAGGGTTAAATACTTAAGAGTGCACTTAGCCTTTGATATTAGGGGTGACTAAAAGATGTCATAATTTTTAAAATTTATATTAATCAATCTATACTGACCAAAGTTATTATGTTAGGATTTTGTCTCACTATAATTTGCCTCATTTTATTTTAAATGGTGTTCAATACCAATAGGAAATAATTACTAAAATTTGGGGATAATATTCACATATGTGTGTTGCAAGGAAAAAGTTTATTTTTGTAATATATTGATAAGTCATAATAAATGTGGTATGTATACTCAAAATAAATGTGGTATCTATAGCCAGAATAAATGTGGATTCTATTTTATTTACTTCTTTATTTCTTTCTAACAAACCCATTCCTCCTTTTCTTGGGGTATGACTACATACTTTTTTTATTTTTTCAAATCGAACAAAGAATTTGTGTTGTCAATGTATATATTTTTTTGTGTGGCACCAATAGAGTAAGATATATTAATCATATTTAAGAGCCTAATGAGCTTGGATGATGTCATGCTTACCTAGTTATGACATATTTGAAACAAAAGGAAGAATGAATTGTTTGATAATAAAGGAAGATACCCTACTAACTTCACAAGTGAAGTCACTATGTCCTTCATTTTTGTGTAACTATCTTCTCATTTGGATGTATGACAAGATGACTTAGACAATTTTTTAAAACTAGATTCCTTCTATGTGATATTAGATGCAAGAAGTTTTGGGAAATATATTCACAAGTTTAGTGAACTGATGGGTCAGATTGGTATGTCAAATAATCCTCTTTCTTTTTTTAGCTTTGAGGGTCTTCAATTCCTAGAACAAAATCATCATGTTCATGGTAAGTGGGTGGATAGAGATGGTAATTCAATTTTATCTAATGAAGGTCATGATATAATTTTGGGTAGAAATGAAATGAAATTATAATAATGTCCACAAATGACCAAAATTAGGTCAATGAAACTGAAGGAAACAAGCATTAGTAGAGAATAGAGGTTGAGTGCCTCTAGGAATTTTAGGCCTAATATTCATTTTGAGCCAGAGGATGGTCAAGAGATTTTATCTTAAGATTATCTCAAATAAGCAAGATGATTCAAGGGCATCTTGCCTTGGTCTCCCTCCATAGGATGACTTGAAGGATGCTTCCAATTCTCCTCTAAGTGATGAAGAGTTAAAAAACATTATGAATTTAGAGATGGCCTTTTAAAGTTGACAATGTATATCGTGATGTTTTTGTTGAAACAGGGGTGTAAGATGCACAATTTGGTAACCTTTAATTTTTTCAAATTTAAGAGTCTGATGTTTTACTTTCTGATGGAAAAAAAGACAATGACTTAAGGTTGAACTGTCAATTGTGAGCCCTATGGACTGCCCCTGATTGATGAATGTCTTTGACATGAAATATTAAGCTACTATTTTAGATTTGACCTCATGTATTTTCTCTCATATGGAGTGCAAATGTGTCCTTTCAAGAAATCATACAAGTTTAAGAAGATTAAATGTTTCTTCAAAAATTAACTTTTTAATAATTATTATCTCTACGAAGACTTTTTTTATTTTAGTTTGTCTAATATTTTCCTAACCAAGTCATTTATATTACTATTATTTTCTTTTGAAAGTAATATTTTTGTAAACTATTTCAATATAAAAAACAAGTTGTGTATACAAGTTTTGTGGATTGATTTACAGTACTCTTTCCTCTTTGCATGTAAAATATTAAAAAATAAGCTAAAAGAATATGTATGTTTTACTCTTGATACCTTTGTTTTCATTTATGTGTGTAGCTTTTAGATTGTTTTTTGATTGAAAGACCCATAATTAGCGTAGCCACATGCTTGATGTTCTTATTTCTTGTTTGTTTTAGAAAATTAGTGTTCATAGATAGGTTGTTTGCAATTTTATTTTCCTTTTTTTAGTTTTATTTCATGCAAATTAGATTAGATACATGGAGACATTAAGTTTTTATGGGGACTTGCTACTCATCTTGTTCTTTCAAACTTAGAGGCCCTATGAATGATTAGGAAAAATAGAACACAGGGCTTTATAGTCCAAGGCTTAGATCTACATATAATCGCCTATTTGTATCTCCCCAAAAAATATTGGTACTGGTTGACTTAAATCTATTTCTACACACATACAAGTATTCATTCCATACTTCATATAATACCATTTAAATATTATTAGGTTCTTTACTTTAATTTGTGTTGACTCAGATCTTGAATGAATTTATTTCTTACTAGTATAGGTGTTAAATGGTGTTCAATGCCATTAAGAAATATGATTAGTTGTTTTTGTTTATTTTTTAATTTTTTTTCTAAATTTGTGTTGCTCATTTCTTGTATATGGATCTTAAAAGGGCTATACTTTTGTCAATTGAACATGTTTTTTTAGTACATTTTTTTGAAACTATATAATATTTTAAGAACTTTCCATCAATGGCATTAGATTATGCTCATTCAAGTCATAGTTGTCAGTTCTACTCAGTGGGCTCAAATCCTCTTTAAATCTAACTTACCATTGCCAATAATTGTTCCTAAAAATCTTACAAGGACAACTTGCTTCAAATCTTGAAAAAACGTTGGATGTCTTGTAGATGACTAAAATTTCATAATCTTATTCATACTTTAGATATGTTTTGCTCTGCAATAGGTTGAAGCAATGTTAATTAGTTAATTTTATATATATATATATATATATATATATATATATATATATATATATATATATCATGGGACTATTTAGCTACTGAAGGATCCTAAAATATCTCAGTGCATATTGTTCAAAAACTTTAGGAACAACATGGAACCATACTAGTGCTAAAAAGTCCCTAAATTTTTTGTACATATAATGTCAGTTGGGTTTTAAATTGTAAAATTATCTATACATAAAAGTATATAAAATTTAAAATGACATGATAATGTTAGCCAGGTCTTTTTTTAATATAAATTTGTTAAGTAACAATCAAATAGTTGTCAAATTTAAACTTGAAATTAAAAGTTAATATGCTCACTCCATTACGGCCCACTACCACCCTCAGATGCCATTGTAAAATTCCTCTTGATGTAATTTATGATGAGTGAGAGTCAATACCCCATACAATAGATCTACCCATGGGTGGTAGTTGGGGTGATAAGCTAGATGATTTTGTTCATCTTCCATTTTCATTATTTTTTCTCATGACTTAGATATCTTATGCCTTGGTGTTTGGTTCCCAATAAATTATTTATAACATTGTTGGTTATGTTTAAACCTTTTTAATTAGAAATATGTTTATTTAGCCTTTTTTAACTTAAATTTAAAATAAATTTAATTTTTAGTTTTTTATCCATGTACGGATAAATCATTTTGGAGTGTGATCCTATTCCAATCTTATTTTTAAACAGTTTTCAATTAAAATTTTTTAAAATATTTTTTATAATTATTTTGATGTTTATTAAATATGATATTGTGATATCTTCGCATAATTTTTTATATTCTTTTATGAAGTCATATTTTCTTAAAAATTTATATTAGATGCTTGCAATGGAGATATACAAAAAGTGGTTCCATGGAAGGGGCTCCTAGATTTTCTTAGGGCTATTACAAAATAATTTTAGGAGCAAATGCAGCAAATGTGGTCCCATAATGTAAAAAAATTTAGTGTAAATTATTTTATTATTATTTATAATAAAAGATTAAGTGAAATTTTTTCATATGTAAATTTACATTTGGTAAAAAAACCTTGTTACAAAAAAAGAGAAAAAATAAAAAAAAATTAGCGCCTCTTTTTTTCCACATGCTTAAACTTCTCTCCTAAAAACTTGTTGCTTCTTAATTTTAGGAAAACATTCCAAATTTTCTTATTTCTATGTATTTCATTTTTCATAGGGCCACCCACCACTTCCACTTCCACTTTTATGGCTCATTTGACGTTTCGAGCATTATATATCTATATGGGCTGCCGGATCATTATCTCTGTGATATCAACATAGTTAGAGCTCCCACCATTATCGTCATTGTTTGGGCCCTAGTCATGGTTCTCCTCATGCTTATTTTGAAAGTCCTATAAGCAGCAACCCCTGCCATGGAACCACTGCCTAAAAATTTCTTTATAGTGAAAGAAATCAATAGATGAAAAAACAATTTTAGAAACCTTTTATTTTTCAAGACGTTCAAAATAATAAATTTGTAAATATTTGACAATTTCAACATGTAATATAATAAAGATCATTTTAAATGACATAAAAATATAAATGGATTGATAAGTGAACTTTTAAAACAATTATAAAAGATCGTTTTAAATGACATAGAGATGTAGATGGGTTGATAAGCTAACTTTTTCCCAATAATATTTCAATGTACATAGACATCTGATGCAACAAAATCATTTCAAATTCCAATGGACGCTTGTACGGTAGCTATGATCGGTAGTTTATTATATATGATTTCCAGATTGTTTAATTTAAAAAAATAAGAAGAGATTAATTCAAATAAAGAAGTGTAATATTCTATAAATTAAGTAATTTTCGACAGGCAATAATTTATTGGCGAATATTATTGGTGGCGTGCATCAAGGAAAAATGATAAAAAACTTTCAAAACAAATCAGAAAAAAATGATAAAAATTATATTTTTGACTTCTATGGATAAATCTTTTAAAACTAGTTAGATTGTCAGTACTTCCATCGCAGAAAGAAGGCTTTGTCTAGGCTATGATTTCGTGAAGCTGCAGGCACTCGTACTTGTTCATCATTTGTTATCTACATACGAATGGTCTATGATAAATCCTAATGAGAAAATGGTCACTGAAACTCTTCCTGTTCCAAGCGAAAGATTACCGATCAAAATTCAAGCCAAGAACAATTGATCATGTAATCCCTTCTAGTATGGTTTGTATATTATATTGTCCTGTTTGGTTTCATGGCTTGTTTGATTTCCAACCTGTAGCCAGGTAGTAAGTACTTTGTTTTTTATCCTTACCATATGGTTTGCTTTGTTTTATTTCCATGCAAAACAGTTGAGAGCCTTGGGCAAGCATCATTTGTTTCTTCCTATATGAAGGGTTCTCGCAAGAATAAAAATTCTCTTTTTACCATTTTTTATTTATTTTAATTTTAGAGTTGTGAAAAATTGGTTATAGATAAGAAGGAAACACTTCACCCAACGGGTGTCATATATCAACTTATGCAACACTTGTTTCCGTTACACATTAGCTAAACACAATATAAGATATTTCCCTATCATCATGGCCACCAATCCTTTTCAAAACCATGGATAAACAAAGCAAGCCCCAAGAAGAGTCCAATGATAATTGGAAAGTCTTGGGCTGACAAAATAAGTGAAATAATAAAGCCCCCACTAAGAAACCTAAGTTAGTTGTGGCTACTAAAGTTTGAACTTGTTGCCTATGACCCAAGCCCCGAGTACACAATCCCTTCAAGATCCTCACACTAGCCCTAGGTTGGTAGTGCCACGTACTTTTCAAGTATCTAATCTAGGGTTTAAGTTTCAAGAGTTTTTGCCTCCAAGCTTGGTTTCAGATCACAAGAGTCTATAGCATTGAAATTATATATTATGGAAGACATTCCCACATTGTCGACCCTACAATGTGCATAGTCAATGTGTATTTTACAAGAATGGGACTTAGAATATGAGAAATGTGGTGATTGTACACACTATACTTTCTCAATCTCTATTACTTAAGTTTAATTAATTTAGATATTAATATTCCATATCAAGAATTGTGTTATATTTTTATTATTTAAGATAATATGTGAAATATGAAATAGTTTATCATGCATATATTTGAAAATTAATATTATAAATTAATATAGAAAATAAAGAATCATTCATTATTAATTTTTAGTTTTGTATTCCAAATTATATTAGCAGGTAAATTATATGTATGTACTGTAAAAAATGTTAAAACATGAAAATTATAACACTTTCGTAAAATGCATTGATAGTAGGACGCACACAAAATTTTGTTGTCAATAAAGTCATAGATATTTTATATCAAACACAAGTTTATAATATTTATTATATAATATACATATTATAAAGTCAAGTATCTATAGGTTAATAAATTTTAATGATGTGTATTTTTGACATGTTAAAAAAAAAAATTAATATAATATTTTCTTAATTTTTTAGTGAAAAAGAAAGTTAACATTTTGTGATCAATATTATGATTTTTAATTAGAATGGAAGTTAATATATTTTGGTGAATATCTTCAATTATTTACAATTTATTTATTAAAATAAAAATTTAACTATATATATAATATAATTATAATTTATATCAGTTGTAAAATTAATTCAGAATGAGTTACATATAATAAATGAATAATAACTAATTAAAACAAATTAATATTGATTTTTATTAACTTTAATTGATATATAATCTTGAGATGTTAAAGAAAACACATTTTTTGAAAATAAAATATTCGTCAATAATATATCGAAAAATAATCTTAAATTTTTGCATGTTAAACATTATAATTGTTACAATAATATATAAATTTAAATTTTTATATTGGTTACAATTAATAATTTTTGTTTTGAGTTAAAGCTATAGTACTTTGCTTTGGTAAGGACTAATAAGGTAGAGAAAATTAAGTACATTAACATTCTTTAAATATAAGATATTTTAAGTTGTTTGTATATTAAATATTGACACTATTTATTGTAGATTATATCAACTTTGAGGGATGGATATTTTTAACTCTACCTTAAACGACTATACACATGACATCGAGCATTATATACCATGCAAAAAAATTTAAATTATATTTTCTTTACAAATTTATTAACAACACTGATAAAAAATTATAATGAAATAATAAAAAATATTTATATATTATCTAATACTCATTTTAATTGGTATACATAATTATTCATGCTTAACACTATCACTTAAAATATATATATATATATATATATATATATATATATATATATATATATATATATATATATATAATTTTATATTAATTTAATTTATAAATAAAATATTAAATATAAATAATTATATACTCCATGATCACTTGCACACAAGACCCAAAACCTCTACTCGATATTTATTTATACTTTAAAAAAGCACACTAAAACCTACAACACCCAAAACCCCTTCTGGGTATTTAAAAATTGAAAAAAAAACACACTAAAACTTATAAAAACATGTTCGATTCCAATTCCATAGCATATGGACATAATAGGTTTGTTGAAAAGTCCAAACTCTTGAATCTTTTTTAGTATCCTCTTTGTCTCTTTGAAAATTAGATTGTCAAAATAGGGTATGGGTATCCATCAACATTGACTTGCATACATTAATGCACATATTGCCATTATGAGCTAGAAAAGTAAGAAAATAACTCGTTTACTCCACATGAACTTTTAAAGCGTGTTTTATTCATTGAAGATACTCAACAACCTAATCATTTTGGGCTCATCAAAATTATTTTTAATGTGAATATAGTATACAAGCACATTATAATAAGGAAAATATTCGAATAATAAATTATTTTATAAGATGAGTTTTTTTTTTAAATGAGATATTTTTAAATAGACTTTTAAAAATTTAATCATACATGCTTTAAACTTGATTCAAAAAGCAAAATAAATCAGCCATTAAATAAAAAAAATGTCAAAAATGAACATTAAAAATATATATTTTAATAATAGGAATTAAAGATCTATACATTTAAAAAGCAATCTTATTCTTAAATGTTTGTCAACAAAATGAGACATTATACATTCAAATATTAAATATGTATTTTTATTTTGTCTATATGATTTTTGTTAATTTTTTTTCAATAGAATATTTCTTCTTCATTTTCCTCAAGACTACGTAATTAATAATCATTTTGTTGATGACTCCTTTCTCACCATCCTTGAAAAGGAAGTGGTCATCAAGAATATTATGAAAATTCTATAGATATTTTGGATTGCCTTAATTTCTAGTATTTAATGAGATGACACTCAATGCTATGAGAAATCCTTTGGCCCTAAGTTAAGTTAGTTCAATGCCTACACCCAGAAGTGGACCTCTCATGTAAATAAAATAAAATTATTTGGAATCCCCTTTGTTTTATAGGCATCTAAATTGGAGTTTTTGCATTGTGTGGTTTAAAGGGTTGATAAATATCTCTCTTATTAGATAACTAATCCACTCTCCCTTACATGAAAATATCAGATATTCTCCAAATTTTTATAAGCTTCTCATGTGCACTACTCCTATTAGTCTCTTTCTAAAACTTTTTACAAAAGCATGGATAAGTTGCTTAGAGGATCTCTTTGGGCCAATTGTAATCGAAAGAAAGAATTTCATATGGTGGCTTGGGATAATTTTTGTAGGCCCAATGATGTTGGTGGTCAAAGTTTAATTAATATTCATAAGCAAGGGCTTTCCCTTTGTGTCAAATAATTAGGAATATTTATTCTCAAGAATTGCATCTATTTTATAAGTCCATATAGAAGAGTACCCTAGAGAGAATTCAGGATTCCTACCTTGTTGATTGCTCATGTTACCATCAAAATAGCAAGCACTTTGTTGCTAAGATTAGAAATGATCAAATCTTGGCTTTTTTAGAAGGAGATTAGTTCAAATTTTATTGTCTATTAATTCTCACTCTTTTGGTGGTCTATGATCATAAATCCCATTGTAAATATTATTGTGGAAGCTCTTAGGATTAAGGCACTTTGGCTATTTTGAGTATGTTTTTTCACCATTACTAATATTTTTGAAAAAATATCTAAGTTACAGATCTCATGGCCTATTATCTAAAATAAATATGGTCTCAGTAATTAATACATTGATTCCATGGTTGAATTCCAAAAGGCCATTCCTGAAGTTGATTTGCAAAAAAATATCCTAAATCTCATCCTCAATGATGGAAGGATTTGAACTATAGTTTCACACCTTTGTTTCATTGGATTTATTAAATTATTATTATTTAATAAATACTGAACAAATGAAGGAACCTCAACAACTATGCTTTTTACTAGAGCAAAAGATTCCAACCCATCTATTTTTGTAATAGTTGAGCCCCAAAAGGCTTTTATTTCATGGTGTATTTTGTATCAAAGACTCTTAATTTAATATAGATTATTGCATATGGGGATCCATATTCTCAAATGTCATGAATTTGACCAAATAAAGTCTCACATACATAATTTTTAGTTTTTGGTAAGATCTCAACAAGTTTGGAAGTTGATCCTTTGTCTCTTTCATCTGTTCAGATCTAAATAATTTTATTAAAATAAGGTCTTTGACAATGCTCCCTAAAAATTTCTAAAAAAATTAGAATAAATTTCACATTAATATTCCATTTCAACTTTGGACATATAGAAAGTTTATTATGTTTAATAAGGAGCATTAAGACAAAGTTTTCTATTGCAAACATAATTGATAATTTATCTAATGTTATGTTGTAGATCCAAGTTCAAGTGGATAACGTGGCATTGGATGTGAAACACCCCCATGCCCTCATTGGATATTAGAATTAGTTTAGAGATAAACACTTAATGATTAATAAAAGGCACACTGAGAGAACATAATCATCTAGCTTATTATTTTTAGTATCTTAATTTTCTAAAGGAAAAATCTAATTGCATACTTGTACCAAAGGAAGACATAAGCAAAATTACATTTAGACTTGTGTTCACATGACGGAGTGTATTGACATGTAGTGTGTTATCAATGTATTTATTAATTAAATTGTGTTGTCTCTTGTGTCTCTACCCCAACCAAACATATATAAAATTAGTATGTTCCTTGCAAGGCCAAAGAAGCTTAAAATCTAAGTGTCTACCTTATTAGGGGAGTGTGATTTTGTGTTTATATATAATTGATAATAAATCCTAATGAGAAAATGGTCGTTAAACTTTTTCCCTTTCCATGTAAAGGATTATTGATCAGAATACAAGCTAGGATTAATCAATCATGAAATCATATCTAGTATGGTTTACTATCCACTTAAAAAAGATATTCAACACTCATTTGATCCTTCTTCTCCACTAGAATCTCTTTCTATAGAGAATCTTGATCATGCTTATCAAAGTTAAGATAATTATTGGCAAACATATTATACTCTAGATCCTTGGACTTAGACTCAGACACATCTTCTTCCTCATCGATATCTGATTCATAAACCATGACAATAGGAGATTTCTAACTTGGAAAATGTTTATAATGTGCCCTAGGGATTTTGATGGAAATAATTTCAGTTTTTTCCCTTCCCCTTCCCCTTTCAACACTATTTTGTCTCTATTGTGTGTGGTCCTTTGGCCTTATTTGTTACAACATTTTTTTTGTTCCTTGATTATGGTCCCTTGGTCTTGTTTGTTGAATTATTTTTATGTCCCTTGTATATGGCCCTTGACCTTATTTTTTTTGACATATTTATGTCCTTTATTTTCATCCCTTTGGCTTATGTGTAAAATTGTGTGCTTATGATGATATGAATCTAGGATCATATATTAAGTTTGTTAGGATTGTTAATCATGCTAAGATTATTAAATTTGTGGGTGTTATGATCCATATTATGCACCTATCTATTTGTGTGTGGTGCCATTATTTATATCATGCACCTCTTAATTACATAGTATTATTTAGTTATTATATTACTAATGGTAACTATTGTGTTCTTAATTAATACATATATATGGACATGAAACTCATATTCCATGCATTACATATGTTACGTACATGATTTGATGACATATACATTACTGTGATGACATATTTTCCACATGTTGACATGATTACATCTCTATATATGACATGATGTAGTTAATTATTATTTTGAGGTGACTGACTTGTAGTATGCATCCCTCACCTTAAAAGAGGGGAATATTAGTGGACTTGTCATAGAGACACAAGCCTCCATGAACATGAAATTTAGATTTTAGGATAGGGTATAGGATTTAGAGATTTCACAGTAATTTAGATATGTGATAGATATTCACAAATTGAAATAGATTTTGGAGGCATATTTCACACATATGCACTCACTTTATAGAGATAATATATATCTAGTAGCCTCTATATTCAAACTTATAATAGAGTTTCAATAGTTAAAAAATAACCAAAATATTATAATAGAAATTCTAACTCCACAAAAAGGTCCATAAGTCTCTTTCCATAATGAACTAGTAGTTATATGACAATTTTGACCATCTTATGAGAAAGTTATGATGTTTATCCTATATACTCAAACTTATAACAGGGTTGTAATAGTTAAAAAATAACCAAAATATTCTAATAGAAACTCTAACTCCATAAAAGGTCCATAAGTCTCTTTCCATAATGAACTAGTGGTTATATGACAATTTAACCATCTTATGAGAAAGTTATGATGTTTTTTATTTAATTATGTTAGGCCATTTTTACTCCTCACTAAAATAAATTTTGATTTACATATAAATTTTAATACATCAAATAAATATCTTGGAACATGTTTCATAACCAATCATTGCAAACTTGATAGGTTTAGAACATATAACCTATGTGTAAAGATGTTTTTAACAAGATATAACATTCAATCCTCCTATACAAGTAATTAAAAAAAGATATTGGTAAACCATTTCTAAATAGATATAAACTTAAACAAATATAAAGAAGTTTGATTTTATTTGAATCTCCTAAATAATCAACATATACATATATACATGTCTTGTAAGAAGTCATGCCCAAATATATATATATATATATATATATATATATATATATATATATATATATATATATATATATATATATAGTCCTCCTTACAAAGGATGCCCAAAAAAATAATAAAATCTATAAATATATGTACCGATGTACCTTATATCATCACCGTTTACCTCTAAATGTTTTTATAAAATTATATGGTCTATTCTTCCCAAAAAATTCTCTTCCAAATTGAAAATTTAGATTTTTTGAATATTTGTTATGATATTATATGGTCTTTTAAGTTAAGAAAGACAAACATCAAAATAGAAGATATAACAAACTTTATATGTACAAACTAAGATCTTTTATTGTTTTCTTATTCTATATTTATTTAATGTCAATCAAATAAACCTAAAATCAAAACCCTAAAATGAATACAGCTAAACTAATTGAATAGAGTATTTTAAAGATAAACCTAAAATCAAAATTCTAAAAAGAATAAAGATAAACTAATTTAAAACCTATTCAATAGGTCAATCAAATAGTATTTCAAAGTTATTCAAGAAAAATACGAACCCTAAACAAGCCTTTACTTACCTGGCATGAAATCCAATTGACATATCCATTCAGAGTTCCTCTTTTTATACCTCATTTGGATCACTAATTATCTATGCTTTATACAAACATGTTACTAGAACATAACTGAGCTAGATTTTAACCTTGCTTACCACATGATTTTTGGCATTCAATATTAAAAAACCCTATTACACCAGGGTGGGTTGGTTGTCAGACATGAATCACTCATTAACAAACTCTATTACACTAGGGTGGGGAGAGTGGCAAATAGCATGGATTAAAGAATGGAAATTTAAACATTAATTAAAGAATTCTGAAATACACTGTGACAAAATAAAAAAACACTCACCAAACACAAGAATTTTGACAACTTAGAAATGGAGAATGGGAGAGTTTTGGTTGCATTTATAGTCATCATATTTTGTTATGCACTTGCTCACCCAATCAAATGTTGCACTCTATGTTAGAGGGAAAATTTGGTCCATAAAAGGTGTTTTAAGGTTTTAGGTCTTGAACTAGCTGGACACTTGGGTTGGGTAATTCCAATATGCAAAATATGCTCTCCAAAACACCAAATAAAGTGAGTGAGTTTTGGCTTGAGCTTTACAAATCAAGTCCTAGGTAAGGATTTTAAATTCCAACATTTATTCAACTTGTTCAATGCTGATAAAAATATATTCATAATTTGATAAATGAGCCCTAGAAAGTATGTTTCACTAAGTGCCATTTTTCCACCTCAAGTCCTTCCACCAAGCATGCATAGTTTATAGACCTATCTTATGAAGCATGACATCGAGCATCAACTCTTGGATACACAAAATAAAAAGTAAGTCTATGTTAAGTAGTTTATATTTATCTTTTAGTACATGCCATGGAATCTATTCATGTGAAGGATTCAAATTCTTAATAGTATGAATTCCTTTATTGAATAGATGCAAAGCTTTTATATCTGGAATTTTTGCATAGATAAAACTAGTATTGGTAATGATGGGGGACCACAAAATATTATGATCACTGAAAGAAATACCACTACAAAACCATTGCCAACCTATTTATGAAAGGGTTTTATGGATTCAAAATCTTAATTAATGGTTTTGGAAATAAAAGAACCTTCAATCTTGGTTAGGGTAATCGTAATCAATAGAGAGTGAAACTCGATGCCTTTCCAACTAGCCTTACCAAAGAGAGTTCCTTAGATTGATTTTTTAGGGATTGTTATCTTTAATTTCAAAAACCACCCATTTAACACATAGATAAATAATTTCTCTATGGATATCAATAATGCCCATACCTCCTCTATCTTGAGGAAGGCAACAAATATCTCAAATAGCCCTATGATAACATCAAGTTTGCTTAGCATTGGCCCAAATAAAATCCTTAAGAACCTTTGTTAATTTATCATAAGAGGTTTTAGATGGAACCCAAGGGTAAGAGAAATAAACATTGGTGGCTGCCAAAATGTTGGTACAAACCTAAAATTAACTTGTCAAAAAGAGCGGTCTAGGTATCCAAAAAGCAACCCTTTTTTCCACTCTATCAATGAAATTTTTCCATAGCTCAAAATGAAAATTCTTAAAGGCAGAGTGAATGCCAAAGAATTTGATTCTCTCTCCTTTATGTATCCACTTCCAATAGAATTTTTGCAACCACCCAAGGATCCTCATCATGCTCTATCTATAAAACTGGCTTTTGGCCCATTACAAATTAGACCCCAAGGCCTTGCAAAAGATGTCAAGGTAGTGTAGAGTTTATTTGATTGAAGTTTCTTTTTAAATGAGAGTGAGAGAGGTATCACCAATAAATTTATTATTAATAAATTTTGAGGTTCAATCAAGAAGGATAATGCCCCTAGTGAGCCCTCATTCTACTCTATGAATAAGAATATATCCAAACACCTCAACTACATAAACATATAAGGATATAACCAAGAGACAACCCTACTCGATGGATCAAGAAATCCCAAAGTTGTTAGACATGTGCCCATTGATAGTCAAGAAAGTCAAAACTTTTGAAAACAAAATTTTCACTACCAAAATAAAGAAAGGAACGAAGCTTGAACTTGAGCATAACAAGAGTAAAGGGTCATTCAATCCAATCATAGGATTTTTCAAAATAAATTTTTGAGGAATATAATTTTCTAATGAGTAGCTCAAGCTCATTCCATTCTTTCCTAAATATAAATAAGACTATTCAAAATGTATCTATTTTTAATGAACCTAGTTTGGTTTGGTTTGATAATTATAGGTAAGAGAAGGTAGAGATGGTTCACAAGGGCCTTGGAAATAATTTTATAAGATAAATTAAGAAGGGAGATGGGGTGTCAACTTGTAATAAGCTTTGGGTCATCAACTTGAGAAATAAACATGATAACCTTTATTGATGAGAGAGCTTAATGATTTGTTATATGTATTATTTATAAACTTACGATGATTCATAACCTAAAAAATGAGAAGTAGATTTATAAAATTCACAAGGAAAGCCATCTATACATAAAGCTTTTTCTTTGGCCATATATTAAACTACATGAAAGAACTCCTTAAGAGAAAGATGGGAATCACATTGTCTCTGATTTACAAAACTTAGCTTGTGGGGCACCACATCCAAAAATTCTTGTAAAGCCTATGCTCATTCCACCAAATCTTTATGGGCTTGAAACACTACTTTATGATGTTCCAAGATGGTCGAGGAGACATCAGGTAGATGAGTAAGGCACTGATGGGAAAGCTTGGTGGATTTGATTTGCTCCTTAGATTATTTGGCCTTAAGATGTATTTAAATTTAAAAAATTGAGGTAAGGCCCCCAACTTTAATCCAATGAAGAAGAGCCCAAATTTGAGCCCTTCTAGTTACATATCCATTTATAACCTTGATCTTGTACTTAAAGGAAGTTGCCATGGTTTGAAATTGTATGTCAAAGGGGTCAGTCTCAGGAATAGAATAAATTATTTATAACTCTTTGAGTAAAACACAATCCCTACTTTTAGACTCATGTAATTTTATTACCATAATGGTAGAGAAAGTTGGTGATGTAGTTGATCATCTTGTTCCACCACTCGATCTAGCTAGCAACTTAAGGCAAACTTGGAGCAAGATTATAAACTCTTGTGATGATTTGATGGTCCCATCATAGAAGAGGAGGTAAGTATTCAAAAATAATTGATTGCTTATATCCTTGAAGTTGCCACTATCCCACTCTACTTTGCAAGTGATGGGACTATGGTCAGAAAGTAAAATTTATAGATGGGTAGTGATAGCTTCTCCATCAGATAAGGAAAATGATAAAACATGTTATTATAATATAATGACATAATCCATCCATTTGAGGACCCTATCAGCATTGAAACAAAAGTTGGACCATATAAACCATGATGTATTATTTAAAACTTTCCACCATATGAATGGGTACACTAAGCCCAAATGGTACTTGAAATAAAAACATACTTGATGTTCTCCCACTAATGCAAGAGCATCTGGGGTGAAAAACCATCTTGCATTATTTTGGTGTTCTAATTACTACTTTATGAAGGATTTAGGTAAGAGGAGTATATAACACCATAAAAAATTAGCACACAAGTCTTGGCCAGGGTCATGTGCACAACACACGTGTGAATCTATATAATGGATGCAAGAAATATTTACACACAAACACATGTAGATAGGTACATAAGCTACTTGGAGGTCAATGAGTCTAACCTAGATGCCACATCACCATGACTACCAAATTTTGAGATTAGCTTATGTCAACACCATAGATGGGAACTAGAAATAAATGTAAGAAAATTTATAGGTTGGTATTTTGGTGTCCAATTTGTGTTTAAATCCTCAAACCACCAACTTGGAAAAGACACATTACTAGGAAATTAATTTGGTAGTTGAATCAACTAGTGGGAAGCACACTTTTAAACTAGAAATCAATAAATAGGAAACCAAGTGGATCATTCAAAATGAGTTAGTGTATAAGAATAAGAATATTTTATTAAATTGGTAACAAAGGATAGTGTTAGGAAATAAAGTGAGTGAGAGTGAGAGTGGGACAAGTTCAAAAGGTCCACCTTAAAAATAAGTGTGAGGGTGGAGAAGTGTAGGATTGAGATTTCTTAGAAAAACTATGTTGTAATAGAACTGTAGTTCTGGTTGAAAATAAAATGTATGTAATTTTTTGTTGAATATGAAATTAATTAACTTGATTTATTGTAAGTTTGTGTGTGGGGGGATATTATATTGCATGGATTGGTTTCTCTTCAATGGGAACCCAAGCCACGACTACACCAACTAGTATTAGAGTGAGGTTTCAAACCCTAATGAGAGTGAAGGAGATTAGCTACGTAGTATTCTAAGCATGATACCTACAATAATGGTGAATAAATTAGAAGATAATATGTTTCCTAAGAGAGACACTATAAGAGGATCCATTATTGCAAGAATAGCTAGTAGACTTGATAAAGTCATGGACATGTTGCATGTTGTGAAAACATGCGTATATGTTGTCGAGGAGGACCAATGAAGTTATGAGAGTGATTATGAGGTAGAAATACTTTACATCAAAGGAGTAAATAGAACTAAAGGTGGAGAACATGCTAAAGAACAAAATGAGGCTAGAGAGGAAAGGCTCTTGAGAGGCATCTCATGCATTGGCAAGGGCATAAAAGTGGGCCTACCATGTTTCTTAGGATGTCTAAACTCAAAATAGCTTATCAAATATATTAATGACATGGAAGATTACTTTGAGTACAAGGATATTATTGACCCCAAACACATCAAGACAATGCAAACAAAGTTGAAAGGACATGCAAGAAGGAAGTTCAAAATGAATGACATAAAAGAGGAAAAGCTAAGATAATGATTCAAGATAGGATGGTTTTCAAAATGAAAGGAAAATTATTTCCAAGATACTACCAAATGGATCTACTCAAAAGACTTCAGAACCTTAGGCAAAAGGAGATGTCAATTAAATAGTACATTGAGGAGTTCTATAAGATCATCATTAAGATTGGCCACATAAAGGTGGATAAATAAAAGGTCATGTAATACTTAAATAGATTACACTTTGGAATCTAAGAAGAACTAAACCTGATTTGAATACATATGGTTAAGGAAAATTATCAGATAGTGATTAAAGCATAAGATAAGTTATCACAAAGAAAATAAAGTAGTGTATAAGGTAGAGGAAGGTTCCCATGAGGAGGAAGAGGAAGCACTAGAATGAACCAATCAAGTTAGGGCATAAAAATCATAACGTAAAGTGGTGTTCATACGCAGGACTAAAGTGGGGTGTGCCAATTTGAATAAGAGAGTGCACATGAAGAAGGTGGATTTTACCAATCTCGAGGAAGAGGAAGATTTGGAAACAAAGGGAAATAGTATTCCCATGGATAGTTTTTGGTGTAAACAACTTGGAAATCAAGCCTATGAATGTGCAAAAGCATAGAGTAAAGGTAGCAGAAGGATGGACATGGTCATACACATAGTGCATGGAGATGAGGAGTTTGTTGGGTTTTTGGAGTATTTAGAGTAACTCGAGTGTGGAGAAATGTTGATGTTTAAGAGAGTATTGTTAAAACTACCAAAGGAAGATAAAGAACCAACACAAAGAAAGAGCCTTCTCAGGATAATATGCATGTTGGGAGGCAAGTGTTGTAAAATGATAGTAGATAGTGGTATCAAAGATAATTTAGTTTGCACATATATGGTTGAAAAATTAGGGATAAATAAGGTATCGCACCCAAACCCATACAAATTTTCATGGTTGTAAAAGAGTTAACAAGTGTTATTCAATGATCAATGTTTCATGAGATTTAAGATAGGCACATGCTAAGATGAAGTAGGATGTGATGTTTGTCATGTAATTGGGGAGGGGGCTTGGCAGTTTGACCATTAGGTATTACATGATGGGTGAGAAAATTCTTACCTCTTAGAAAAGTATGACAATATTTAAAATTTGAGCCCCCTAAAAGATGAAGAAGAAAGATTGTGCAACAATGTATGCACAAAAGTGTCGATGGTTTCATGGGAAAGAGTCTTAAGAGAAGATCAAGAAGAAAAATTTCATGTGATCATAACCAAGATGGCACAAGAGACTTGCTTATAAGCTAAATAAAATATGGAGGAGACACTTTAGTGTGAAGTAAATCACTTATTAAATGAAGTCACTGACATTATCTTGAGTGATTTACTAGAAAATTTACCACTAGTAAGGAGAATTAGCCATCAAGTGGATCTGATTCAACAAGTGATTATACCAAACAAGGTTATACATCAAATGACACCAATGGAGAATGAAGAAGTGCAAAGGTTATTGAAAAAAGGGACCATAAAGGAAAGTTTGATCTCATGCATAGCCTATAGTAATAACCCCAAAAAAGGATGGAGAATGGTACATGTGCACAAACTTACACTTCATAAAAAATCATAATAAAGTATAGAGATCCTTTGCCACTCATGGACGATATGATGGAATGCTTGAATTGTGTAAATTATTTCAGCAAGATCAACTTGAAGAATGGATATCATCAATTCAAAATTCATGATGGTGATGAATGAAAGATGACATTCAAGACAATATAAGGGTTGTATGAATGGTTAATTATGTTTTTTGGACTAACTAGCACTCTAATCACATTCATGATGTTGGTTAATGAATTATTGAAGCCACTCTTTTGGAAGTATGTCATTGTGTAGATGAATGACCTATTGGTGTTCAATAAAACAAAATAAGAACATATAACATATCTAATGAATGTGTTGGAGTGATTGCAAGAATAAAATATGTTGATCAACGTGAAGATGTGCAAATTTATGAATTAACAACTAATGTATCTAGGTTTAGTAATTTTGAAGGAAGCATGAAGAGCCTACATAGAACCAATGAGTATGGATCAGATTTCATGGCTAGACTAAGTGATTTAGGATGGAATGTTATTCAAAACAGCATAATTATGTGTACCTAGAGGATCGATGCATGACAACTTAATCAAGGATAAACATAGTGGTGGATTATCTAGGTACTTTGGAAGTGAAACTACACTTGTGCTACTGGTGGAAGGCTATTACTAGTCAAAGATGGGTGTAGATGTGTGCAGGTATGTACAAGGATGTCATATTTATTAGTTGGATTTGTCATTTATCATATAGTTTAAAGCCTCCATAATATATTTCAAGGTGAGCAAGGCATCATAGATCCAGTGGTTGGTGGCTTGAGCTTATATGGCACCACATCGAGGCAATTCTAAAGAGCTTGAGACATCTCAGCCGTGAAAGGTTGGGTGTTGAAAACCCATTTGTAATGCTCCAGAAAGGCTGAGGAATTTTTACTATTAGAATGCTTCACATTATATTAAGTTCTTATTTTTGGATTCGTGTACTCCATAAAATATTTTGGAGTGTGATCCCATTCCAAACTTATTTTTTAAATACTTTTCAATTAAAATTTTTGCAACTATTGCTAATAATTGTTTTGATCTTTATCAATATAACATTGTGATATCTTTGTATAATTTTTTATATTCTTGTTTGGAGTCTTATTTTCTTGAAAATTAATCTTAGATATACACAATGGATATATACTAAGTAAATAATCTCATGGAAGGGGGAATCCTAGATTTTATCAGTGGCTATTACAAAATAATTTTAGTAGCATATGTAGCACATGTGGTCCTATAATGTAAAAGTTGAGTGTATGCATAGTTGAATTTCTTTTATTTTTATTTATAATAAAAACTTAAATAAAATTTGTCAATTTGTAAATTTATATTTGGTAAAACACCTTGCTACAAAATAGGAGTAGAAATGGAAAACTTCCAGTCCCTACTTTTTTTTCCCCTACATAAACTTAAACTTCCGTCCTAAAAACTTGTTGCTCCTTAATTTTAGAAAAAGATTCTAAAATTTCTTGTTTTTATGTCTTTTTATTTTTTGAAAGGGTCATCTACTTATTAAAAATAGGAACAGAAGCACCCTCCATGAGACCACTGCCTAAGCATCTTCTTCCTTTATGATGAAAAAATCAATAAGTGAAAAATCAATAACTTGTACTCTTTGACTAATGTGGAAACGTTTCTTTTTTGAATTTTCAAAGTTAATAACCAATCATTTTTTACTTGCAAAATAATACTAGTCATGATATTAGCATTGAAAGTGATGGCCTTTATTGGTTGTTAAAAATCTCCAAATTCCATCAAAATATTTCAAAGGTCTTAAAACTCTTTCAGTCTATATAAATGTGAATAAGAAACATTCAAAATGATAAATTTGTAAATGTTTGACAATTTCAATATATGATGTAACAAATATTATTTCAAATGATATAGAAATGTAGATAGGTTGATATATGGACTTTTACCCAAGTCCACTAAAGATCATTTCAATTTGACGAGAGATGTGATGCTTGTACACTAGCTATGACTAGCAATGAGTGGTCATGTTGGTTATTATATTGGTTTAGTGGTTTCCGGAATGCTTTAAAACAAGAAGAGATTATTTCAGATAAGGAAGTGTAATAATCTATAAATTAAGTAATTTTCGAAGGGCAATAACTTATTGGCGAATGATTTTGGAGGCGCAAATCAGGAAAAAATGATAAGAGTCTTTCAAAACTAACCAGACAAAATGATAAGAATAACCCTGAATGAAAAAAAAGATATTTTTGATGACTTCTATTGATTTTAGTTAGAATGTTTAATTGTTCAGACCTATAAAGCAGGGTCCTGGTCATTACTTCCATCGCAGAAAGAAGACATTGTGAGTGCTTTTCGGTAAAATGGATTTTTCAAAGGAAGCCATAGCTAGAAGTGTCATGGATTTTTTACGGTCCACCCCACCCTTATTTCTGGTATTATCCACTACTGCTCTTGCTTTAATACTCTCTGTGCTTGTAGGCAAGGTTTTCAGCCCTGGAAGAGGGAAAAACTTTCCTCCCGGAAATCTTGGGCTGCCTTTAATAGGAGAGATCATTGGATTCCTGACAAGGGTGACAAGTGGGTTGCAGACAAGGTTGTAAAATCTGGCAATGTCTTCAAAACCTCATTGATAGGCTGCCCCACAGCTGTCCTCACTGGCCCAGCGGGCAACCGCTTTCTCTTACAAAATGACCACAACACAGTCATTAACAACCAGCCCGCCACTTTTGTGAGGATTTTTGGTTCAAAGAACATTACTGAGCTTTTGGAGATGAGCACAAACGGATCAAAAACGCTATCATGGCATTCCTGAAGCCAGAAGCTTTGCAGAAATGCGTGGGAAGGATGGAGGGCGTTGTTCACCAACATTTTGCGGAGCATTGGGAAGGGAGAGAGACTGTTTTTGGTTATCCGTTGATGAAGCAGCCTACTTTCCTGCAAGTTGCCTCTGAACTCCTCTTTGGTTTGACGGACCCTAAAGAGAGCCAAATTCTGAACTCCGAATCTATGACACTTATTTGCCAGGAACTACTTTCAACGGGGGCTTGAATGCTCGTGCTCGTGTAGTTAAGCGACTCTCTACCTTGTTGAATTTGAGGAGGGGGAAACAGCAGAGGGAAAGGTGGCCCTGACCAAGATTTAATGTCATGGCTGATGACTATGAAGGATGAAAATCATAATTCCCTTAGTGACATGGAGAACATAGATAACTTGATCGTGCTCATGATAGGAGGTCACGACACTACTGCTGTACTTAATCCCCAGCTTATTAGATTTTTGTGTTTACACCAAGATATATACACAAACATTGTAAAAAGGATTTTCTTCTCATTTCATTTTAATTTAGTTAACGGCTTTGACCTAATTTTAGAAATTTTGAAAGAGCAAACGGAAGTTGTAGCAGCAAAGAAACGAAATGAACCGCTAGCAACGGAGGACATTAAAAAAATGCATTATACACAGAAGGTTGTCACAGTTCAAGATGTACGATATAAAGGTTATACAATTCCCAAAGGGTGGAAGGTAACTTAATTTTCTTCATTAAGGATTCCGACATGTATTGTCTATTCACTCAAAGAACCTGTTTACTACAATTTGTTACCTTTGTAGTTAGTTTGGGAGACTAGTACTAAACACTCCAATGGAGAATTTTTCCGGAAGCCAGATAAATTTGATCCCGGTCATTTCGACAATAAAACTCGACCTTATACGTTTATTCCTTTTGGAGGAGGGGCCAGACTTTGTCCAGGCTATGATTTCGTGAAGCTGCAGGCACTCATAGTTGTTCACCATTTGGTATCTACGTACGAATGGTCTATGATAAATCCTAATGAGAAAAGGGTCGCTGAACCTCTTCATGTTCCAAGCAAAGGATTGCCGATCGGAATTCAAGCCAGGAACAATTGATTTCATGGATTGTTTGATTTCCAACCTGTAGCCAGGTAGTAAGTACTTTAGTTGTTATCCTTACGATATGGTTTGCTTTGTTTGATTCCCATGCAAAACAGTTGGGAGCCTTGGGCAAACATCATTTGTTGCTTAGTGTACGGGGGGGTTCTCGCAAGAATGAAATTGTTTCTATCATTTTGTCTTTCTTTTAATTTTAGAGGTGTTGGTTATGGATAGGCAGGCAACACTTCACCCAGTGGGTGTTGTAAATCACATGTCAGAATATAGAGAGCATGCATAAAAATAAGAACTCAAATAAATAAATAAGAAACAACACAATTGCTACTGCAAATTCTTGAAGAAAAGAGATTCTATTGATCTTCAATTTTCTTTGCTTACAATGATGCGCCCAAACGTTTTTAAATAGATTTGAATCCATACAATAATTAGAAAAACAAACTCAAGACTAATTTTAGTCTTTACATGCAAACTAACTCTCTAACAAATTCTCTAACAGTTTAACTAACTGTTTGCTAACTAATTGATTGCTTCCTATCAGTTTACTAACTGATTGTTCACAATTGCATGTTCACTTTTACATGCATGAGGAGTGGAGAAATTAAGCTCCAGTTCAACTTGACTTTCTAACACTCCCCCTTAATTTCTACCACTTACAATTTTAGCATTTACAATGCCTAAATTTTGTCATTTTATCTACCAGCTTCAGCTAGGATGTTTTTCTTTTGCAGAATACACTGCCTCTCATGCGAAATACACCGCCTTGCGAAATACATCACCTTATATGTGGAATACACCACCTTGTCTTCATACAAGACAAATACAATTACTCAATGAGCGTTCACTCAGTGTTTAAGACTGAGGAGTAGCCTGTCAAAAGGCTATCAACGGACATGCTTATGTCCAACACTGCAAGCTTCCTGCTTGCTTACCTTTCTTTCACCTGATGCATAACTGCTCAGGTTTCCTCCAAGAACTCTGTTGGGTTCTTTCCACGTTGGTCTAGATTTGCTAACGATCGGTCTGATCTTCAGACACTTTGACAGCTTCACTCATTTTTCAACACACACACGTTCACAGCTTCACTCACTATGTAACACAAACACTTTCACAGCTTCACTTGCTGTGTAACACAAGCTTTGCAGTGCTCATATTTTTAAACACGAAAAACATACGCCTTGTAAAACTGAATACAGACAACAAATAAGAAACAAATTAATAAACAAATAAAAAACTTTCGACGCCTTTTATCTTTGGCATTCAAATCAAGCTCTTCGGAGCAATCTTCACCACTTCTTCGCTTCTACAAGTCTTCTGTGTAACACGCCTCTAGCTTGGGCACTCCTTTTTTTTTAACTTTCTTTGACTGCCTTGATCGGCTTCAGCTCTTCAGTTTGCATGACTTCGGGTGCAGGCGGGGCCTCCGTCTCAGGTGGGGTTTTAGTTTCGAATGCTTCCTCTGTAATGGCCGGTGTTGAAACCAGGACTTCCTTGAACTTGATGTCAATTTCAGCGATCAGTGTCATCCCTTTTTCTTTGGCCTCCTCAGTGGTCTCATCTTTGGTCTTGGCCGTTGGCTCATCCTTCGCATGCTTGCTTGCTGGCGTCCCCACAACCTATCTATAACACTTAGTTGGTTGCACTTCACCTCAGAGTTTTTTGTGATCTTCTTGCTACTGTGCATCGCTGACTACACTTCCAAAAAGAACCTTCGCTCTCACTACTACGCAATTTTTTTCTTAATTTTTATATTTGTGTCTCAGCGATTTGCACATTGACTATTTGGTACATCGCTGACCTCCAATCTTGGACCCTTTCCTTCGCCACTATCTCCTTGCTTCTGCTACGTGTCTCTCACAAACCAATGAACTTTATTTACTTCTGCTACGTACTGTTCTCTCCACATTAACTTCCACGGTATGGCAGCTTCTTGTATTCACTATTAGTTGTCTTCAACTCACAATCTGATCCTTTCTTGCTGGGCAACCAGTTTGACTTCAGCGTTGCGCAATTTTTTTATTTTACTTTTGCTGTGAGCGCTACGCTTCACCCTTGAACAGCTGCGCTTCTTTAATCTCTGCTTCTCCTTGTGCTTCTACTACACAAATCCTAACCAAGCTCTGATACCAATTTGTCAGAATATAGAGAACATGCATAAAAACAAGAACTCAAATAAATAAATAAGAAACAACACAATTGCTACTGCAAATTCTTGAAGAAAAGAGATTCTATTGATCTTCAATTTTCCTTGCTTACAATGATGCGCCCAAACGTTTTTAAATATATTTGAATCCATACAATAATTAGAAAAACAAACTCAAGACTAATTTTAGTCTTTACATGCAAACTAACTCTCTAACAAATTCTCTAATAGTTTAACTAACTGTTTGCTAACTAACTGATTACTTACTAATAGTTTACTAACTGATTGTTCACAACTGCATCTTCACTTTTGCATGCATGAGGAGTGGAGAAATTAAACTCCAGTTCAACTTGACTTTCTAACATCACGCAACACTTGTTTCCATTACAAGTTGACTAAGCATAATATAAGATATTTCCCTATCATGGGCAACCACCAACCTCCTGACCAAAACCATGCTTAAACAAAGCAAGCCCCAAGAAGAGTTCAATGATAATTGCAAAGTCGTGGGTTGATAGAATACGTGAAATAATAAAGTCCCCACTATGAAACATAAGTCAATTTCGGTTACCACAATTTTGAACTTGTTGTCTATGACTCAATCCTCAATTACACAATCCCTTCAAGTTCCTCAAACTAGCCCTAGGTTGGTAGTGCCAAGTACTCTACAAGTAGCTAATCTGGTGTTTAACTTTCAATATTTTTTAACTCCAAGCTTGGCTTCAGATCACAAGAGTCTACAGCATTGAAATTATATACTATGGAAGGCATTCCCACATTGTCGACCCTACAATGTGCATAGTCAAGGATCATGTAGCGTAGTCCATGTTAGAGGACTCAGGTTTCCTACCTTGTTGAATGTTCATGTTACCATATGATAGAAATCAAATCACTTTGGTGCTAAGAGTATCTACAAAGCTTTAGAAATGATCAAACCTTAGCTTGCTTGGAAGCGGATCAGTTCAAAGTTTATTGTCTATTAATTATCACTCTTTTTGGTGGTCTATGATCATAAATCACAATGTAAACATTGTTGTGTAAACTCTTAGGATTAAGACTCTCTAGCTATTTTGAATATGTATTTGCACTATTACTAATATTTTTGACAAAATATCTAGGTTGCAGCCTTCATGACCTGTTATCTAAAATAAATATGGTCTCAGCATTTAGGGCATTGATTCCATGGTTGATTCCAAAAGGCCATCCCTGAAGTTGATTTTCAAAACAAAATCCTAAATCTCCTCCTCAATGATGGAAGGATTTGAACTGTAGTTTCACTCCTCCGTTACTTTGCTATAAACCCCAACTTCGTTACCATTGGATTTCTATAATTATTATTCTTTAGTAAATGTTCAACAAATGAAAGAACCTTAATAACTATGCTTTTTATTGGATCAAAATATTCCAACCATCTATTTTTGTAATAATTGAGCCTTAAAAAAAAAACAATCTTATTTCATGATGTATTTTGTACCAAAGACTCTCACTTAAATATAGATTATTGAATATGGGGATCCATACTCTTAAATGTCATGCATTTGTCCAAATAAAGTCTCATATACACAATTTATAGTTTTTGGTAATAGCTCAACAAGTTTGGAAGTGGATCCTTTACCTTTTTCATCTGTTTGGATCTGAACAATTTTATAAGAACATGGTCTTCCTTTGGGATTCAATTATGTTCCCTAAAAAGTGCTAGAAAATTTGAAATATATTTCACATTAATATTTCATTTCAATTTTGGAAAGATAGAGAGTTTATTATGTTTAATAAGGATCATTTAGACATAAATTTTTTAATTGTAAACAAAATTGATAATTTATTTAATGTTATGTTGTAGATCCAAGTTCAAGTGGATAAGGTGGTATTGGATGTGAATCACCCACGCACCCTCATTGGCTATTAGAAGCATTTTAGAGATAAGCACATACTAATCAACAAAAAGCACATTGAGAGAACATAACCATCTAGTTTATTATTTTTTAATATCTTAAATTTCAAAAGGATAAATCTAATTGCATACTTGTACCAAAGAAAGACATAAGTGAAATTGTGTTTAGACTTACATTCAGATGATGGAGTGGATCAACATGTAATGTGTTATCAATGGAGTTGTGAAGTAAATTGTCTTGTCTCTTGTCTCTGTGTCCCCATCTGACATATATAAAACTAATATGTTCCTTGCAAGGCTAAAGAAGCTTGAACTCTAAGTGTCCACCTTACCAGGGGAGGAGAGTGTGATCTTGTGAACTTGCTACTGTCTCTTATTCTGGTATGTGTCTGCCATTATGTTTAAGAGAGATACTAATTGTAAATGTTTTCATATTATCTAAGAGGGGTACTAATTTTGTATGTGACAATGATTTCTTGAAAAGTTATTGCAAAAAGGGCTCAGGTGGGCGACTAGTTGTCGAGCCAAAGTTACTGATCCGCTTGTGCTCATCTCCAATAAGCTCAGTAATGTTCTTTGAGCCAAAAATCCTCACAAAAGTGGTGGGCTGCTTGTTAATTACCGTGTGGTGGTCATTTTGTAAGAGAAAGCGGTTGCCCGCTTGGCCACTGAGGACGGCTGTTGGGCAGCCCATCAATGACGTTTTGAAGACGGGGCCATATCTTGCAACCTTGTCTGCAACCCACTTGTCACACTGGTCAGATTTTAGTGCACTTAGGAATCCAATGGTCTCTCCTATTAAAGGCAGCCAAAGATTTCCGGGAGGAAGTTTTTTCCCTCTTCCAGGGCTGAAAATCTTGCCTACAAGCACAGAGAATATTAAAGCAAGAGCAGTAGTCATGGATAAACCAGAACTAGGGGTGGGGTGGATTGTAAAAAATCCATGACACTTTTAGCTATGGCTTCCTTTGAAAAATCCATGTTACCGCCTTTCTGCGATGAAGTAATGACGAGGACCCTGCTTTATTGGTCTGAACTAAAATCATTAGAAGTAGTCAAAAATATCTTTTTTGCATTCAGGGTTATTCTTATCATTTTTTTGGCTGATTAGTTTTAAAAGATTCTTGTCATTTTGTCTGATTTGTTTTGAAAGATTCTTATGATTTTTTTCATGATTTTCGGCTCCAAAATTATTCACCAATAAATTATTGCCCCTCGAAAATTACGTAATTTATAAAATATTACACTTCTTTATTTGAAATAATCCACTAAACCATTATAATAACCAACATGACCTGTCCACTGAATTTGAAATGATTTTTGTTGCATCACATTTCTGTCATTTGAAATTTGCTTTAGGATGTTTATTATCATGGGGAACTTTTATTATTTCTGAAACAATGGCTTATGCAGAATAAAGATATCCATAATAGTTGCTAAACTTGTTACCCCATTGAAAAAAAATTCTTTTCTTCTTGTTGTAGTATCTATCTTTTAGGTATTTGAACCTAGGTCTTTGCTATAAATTCCCATTGGGTTATCCCTTTAGCTCATCTTAACTGACCAAAAAAATAGATCCTAATTAACCCAAAAAAAAAAAGGTTTATGTTCTTGTTATAGTGTTCAATCACAGCCTTGGTTCTGACAATTTTTTCTTCTTCCTTAGGCAGTATTTGATGAGTGTTGGAATCAGATAGGCCACACCCATAAGTCATGAAATTGATAAATTTATTCTTCAACATCTAGTCTCCATGCTGAAACACATAGCTTTGATTTATTTTCAAACACATCAACACAATGATTCCAAACACATAACATAGAATGTTTTCTGATAAAATTGTAAGCAGGAGTTTCTTCAAATCACAGCGGCACATAAGATATTGAACTCTTCCAAATAGTTGTTCTTATATACATAATGGAAGTTATATTATAATGTAATATCCTAGTGTAAAACCATTTTATAAAAGTAACAACTTATTTTTGCCCTGGATATAGCATTTCTTTTCAGTATACTTTGTGTTACGATGGCATCCATGCTAGGATGATCATTTCTAAATTATTGAAATCATGAATAGAAACGAATTTTACTATTTTGAAATCATGTTGTGGCTGAGCAGTCTTAATAATGGAATTTTGTATGCCGGCCTCAATCTGTCACATTTTCATATAAATACTATAGAGTATCGAAGGCACACAAGTATTTGGTAGTGTTTTGGATATCACTATTTTTTATCTTTTTTCCATCAACGTTAAGCCATTTTTTTAGAGGTTTTATATATTGAATTCTCTTTATCAAGGCATTTCTTTCTTAACATTTATGTATCTACAAAAGTCAAAGAAATGTAAATAGTATTTCATAGCAAGTCAAATTGTCATGGTGATTGAGATTACGATTTCCTTTATATATGCAGGTTGCCTTTTATAGGGTGAAAATGATCTCTTATATATTATATTGTTTTGAAATAGGTATTGTCTGTATTGTATATGCAACCAAATCGATTGTGCTTATTCGAATTCATTTTAAGTCTGACACATAGCACTATCTAGTCCTCATGTTGAAACACACAGGTTTGATTTATTTTTAAGCATGCCAACACAATGATGCCAAACACATACCACATAATTTTTGTTGATAAAATTGTAAACAAGAGTGTCTTCAAATAACAATGTCACATAAGATATTGAACTTTTCCAAATAGCTTTTCTACTATACATACTGGAAATATATTATAATTCAATATTATAGTGTAAAACCATTTTATAAAAGTAAAAACTTCATTGTACGTTGGATATAGAATTTTTTTTGTATACTACGTGTTCCAAGGGCATCCATGCCTGGATGATCATTTCTGAATTATCGAAATCATGAATAAAAATGAATTTTACTATTTTGAAATCATGTTGTGGCAAAGCAGTCTTAATAACAGAATTTTACATGCCTACCCCAATCAGTCACATTTTCATATAAATATTATAGAGAATATTTGTATCGAAGGCACATAATATTTTGTAGTCTTATATATATCATAGTTTTTATATTTTTTTTTCCATCAAGCTAAAGCCATTTTTTTAAAGAGGTTTTTCAATTGAATTTTCTTTCTTAATTCATTTATGGCTTAATGAGTCCTATCTCTAAAAAAATTAATCTTCAAAATTTAGCTCATTTTTGGAGCTCTTGCTATCACTTGACCTATTGTTATCACTTTTCATTTTTTATTCTAGAAGACCTATTTAGCTGTCTATATTAAATTTTGGAGCTCACAAGAATGTTTTAGTTTAAAAATTAATTGCACGTTTGTAGTGTGGGCCTTTACTCCACTTAAACATGCATAGTTTTAAAATGTCAAATTAATTATTTTTTAGTAGTACACCTGAGGTTAAGGGACCTAGACCCATAAAAGAAGAAGGGTGAGAGTCTCATCCAAAGGTCACCCTTATTTACTCAAAGGAATGCCTTAATGGGAAATGTTTGTTTCATAGCTGCAAAATGTTTGGATTCATGTCGTAGCTCTAATAACATCATGTATGTACATTTGGAATCATTGCAAAGGTTTAATTTCTATGTCATCTTATCATTAGATATTGTTTATAGATTAACATTATGGATTATGCTTCAATAATTTGGTTGTTTTTATATATGTGTTTCAAAACTTTGAGTTTATGATTAAACAATTGATGAAAACTCTCTTTTTTGTAGGGAGGCATACACATTTCATCATATTTATATACTAGTTTAT
Source organism: Torreya grandis (assembly GCA_037957365.1). Taxonomy (NCBI): domain Eukaryota; kingdom Viridiplantae; phylum Streptophyta; class Pinopsida; order Cupressales; family Taxaceae; genus Torreya; species Torreya grandis. The sequence continues at coordinate 3,626,729 of JARHVA010000913.1, forward strand.
ACGGGGAATTTTTCAATAGTGCAATGGATTCTCATTCAAGATGGGTAATAAAAGTCCTCATAACATGTACATCAATTAATGTTTAATTAGCATTGTAAATTTGGTATGATCTTCAAGACTCGACTAATATTTAGACCATACCAAAGAGCCATAAGAAAGAGTCATTTGTCATACCACAACTCAAAAATGTAGAGGAATAAGTCATAGATATGTAGATTCATATAATCATTAGCCAACAAAAAAGTCTAATTATTTAAAAATATTTTTAGTTTCTCAATGGGAAGGTAGGATTCAAGGAGAGTGGTGTATAAAACTATGTTCCTTGCATTGGTGGAACCACTATATATTTGAACTTAAATGTGATGATCAACGGTTTCATAGCATTTTTAGGTTGCCTTATGAATTGTTTAAATCTATTTGTGAATCTTTGTATGAAGACCTTACTCAAGGTGACATACCAGTTTCATTCTCCACATCTAAAAAGAGTAGAGTGTTTCCTGTTGGAAATCAAGTAGCCGTTTTAGTTCTCCAACTATCCTATGGCATGACAATGATTAACACTAGTGAACATTTTTGTTGCGAAAAGTCAATCATTGTAAGAACTGTGAATAAATGCATTAATGTAATGCAACACTAATTTTATAAGTATTATTAGTGTAGGATATTTATTATTCTATTTACTTATTAAATAGATAATCCATATATATGTAGCTTCATCTTACTTAGGTGTGATCGGAGGTTAAGTGGGTGAGAGGGTGAGTTCCATCTAGAATTCCATCTGGAGTTCAATTGAGTACCATTATGAGTTCTCTTATGAGTTTTACAGTGAGTTACACTCAGTCCCATAGTGATTTCTCATGTGATTTAACTCCACCTACTCCTTTAGATTCTTCTTCACTAGGCTATTGTAATAGAGAAGATAATTGGTAAGCAAGGTAGTTTAATACAATAGGCAATTATTGCACATCCTCTTCTTGCATATTTTTAAATATAATTAGGGTCATTATTATTGTAGAATTATTGTGTGCTCACTATACTAGAAGATAACATACTGGCATATTATGACTCATATGTCCAATGGAAAAAAAACTAAATGGATCTTGAAATTTTAAAGGAATGATTTTACCAAAGACAAAGCTTTGTGAATTATTGTGGGGCTATAGATGTAACTCACATTTAATTCTAACTTCCAGGAAATGAGTGTTCAGTGTATTGGTATAATAGACATCACAACTACATCAAGTCATTACAAACCATTGTTGATGGTAATATGCATTCTCTAGATGTTTTCACAAGATGGCCTAGTTATATTAATGATGCTAGACTACTAAAAAAATTTGCATTATTTAAATTGTGTCAAGGTTGGCACAAGTTAAATGGTCATTCAATTTCCATTAGCCCTTCAAGCATAAGAGAGTATATTATAGGTGATGGTGGGTATCCTTTATTACCATGGTTAATCACACCATTTAGTGTAGCTTTGAAAAATAATCAAAGAGAATCTAACTTTAAGTTGTCCTCAACATGGATTATTATTGAATTTGCATTTGGAAGGTTTAAAAACACATAGAGAATTATACAATCTAAAATTTGTTAGCCTAATTTTTAAATGCTACAAAAAACTATTCTTGTGTGTTGCATATTACATAATATGATGTTAACAATAGTGGAAGATGAAGTTGATGGAACTGAAGTTGTTGTTAAAAATTAAAATAATGTCATATCAATGAACTGGGAATGGATCAAACTACAACAATATATCAACAAGCCTTAATGGTATTTATGATTGGTGATGCCAATGTTGTATGTGCAAGGTATAAATCCTAAAAGTATAGTTTTTTTATTACTTTCACTACTTAATTTAAATATATTTAGTCTAGTTACTAACTACATTGTTATGTTGTTGCGGAGATGATGTGTAGTTTTTAGATATCAATCTTCCAATGTGATTTCCATAGATAAAATAGAATGGTTTACACATGCCATACTTCTTTTGATCTAGAAAATGGTTATTCTCCAGATTTGTATATTATGATAAAAGGCCTTTTTAAAGGAAATGGTGTATTCAAATTTATCAGTAGAGGGATAATATGTTGAACTAATTTTACTTACATTATACTAAACTCATTATACTTACAATATTTTGAATTAATTCTAATTTTCAAAGATGTACATGTGAGCTAATTCAATGCATATGTTTCTCAAGGGTTAAATACTTAAGAGTGCACTTAGACATTGATATTAGGGGTGACTAATAGATGTTGTCATAATTATTTAAATTTCTATTAAGTAAGCTATACTGACCAAAGTTATTATTTCAAGATTTCCTTTCACTGTAGTTTGCCTCATTTTATTTTAAATGGTGTTGAATGCCATTAGGAAATAACTACTAAAATTGAGGGATTAGATTAGCATATGTATGTTGCAGGGGAAAAGGTTATTTTTTTAATATATTGACAAGTCAAAATAAATGTGGTATGTATACTTAGAATAAATGTAGTATATATATCTAGAATAAATGTGGATTCTATTTTATTTCCTTCTTTATTTCTTTCTACCAAACCCATACCTCCTTTTCTTTGGGTATGACTACATACTTTTTAATTTTTTCAATTCGAACAAGACATTTATGTTTTCAATGTATATAATTTTTTGTGTGGCACCAATAGAGTAAGATACATTAATCATATTTAAGAGGCTAATGATCTTATATGATGTCCTTCTTACCTATTTATGATGTATTTGAAGAAAAAGGAATAATGAGTTATTTGATAGTAAGGGAAAAGACTCTATTTACTTCACAAGTGAAGTCACTATGTCCTTAATTTTTATGTAGGTGTCTTCTCATATGGATGTATGACAAGATGACTTAGAATTTTTTTTAAACTAGATTCCATCCATGTGTTATTATATGCAAGAGGTTTGGGGAAATATATTGATAATTTTAGTGAACTAATGGGTCATATTGGTATGTCAAATAATACTTTTTCTTCTTATCGCTTTGAGGGTCTTCAATTCTTAGAACAAAATCATCATATTTATGGTAAGTAGGTGGATAGAGATGGTAATTCAATTTCATCTAAAGAAGGTCTTGATAGAATTGTGGTCATAAATGAAATGAAATTATATTAATGTCCACAAATGACCAAAATTAGGTTAATAGGACTAAAGGAAATAATCATTAGTAGAGAATATAGGTTTAGTGCCTCTAGGAATTTTACACCTAATATTCATTTTGAGCTAGAGAATGGTCAAGAGAGATTTTATATTAAGATTATCTCAAATAAGCAAGGTGATTCAGGGGCATCCTATCTTGGTCTCCCTCTAGAGGATTACTTGAAGGATGCTTCAAATTCTCTTCTAAATGATTAAGAGTAAAAAAACACTGAAATTTTAGAGGATTGCCTTTTAAAGTTGACAATGTTGATCATGGTGTTTATATTGATACAAGTGTGTAAGATGCATAATATATCAATCTTTCTTTTTTTCAAACTCAGGAGTTTGATGTTTTAATTTATAATGGAAAAGAAGATAAAGACTTAAGCTTGAACTGTCAATTTTGAGCTCTATGGATTGCCCCTAACTGATGAATGTCTTTGACATGAAAGATTAAGCTATCATTTTGGATTTAACCTCAAAAATTTGCTCTCACATGGAGTGAAAATGTGTCCTACCAATAAATCATAAAAGTTTAAGAAGATTGAATGTTTCTTTAAAAAATAAATTTTTAATAATCGTTATCTCTATGGATACTCTTTTTATTTTAGTCAGTATAGGATTTTCCTAACCAAGTTATTTATATTACTATTGTCAGCTTTTGGAAGTAATATTTTTGTAAACTGTTTCAATATAAAAAAATAAGTTGTGTATATAAGTTTTGTGGATTGATTTAAGGAACTCTTTCCTCTTTACATGTAAAACATTTAAAAAATATATAAAATAGTATGTAATTTTTACTCTTTATACCTTTGTTTTTATTTTTATGTGTAGATTTTATATTGTTTGTTGATTGAAAGACCTAGAATTAGCTTAGCCACATGCTTGATTTTATTTTTTCTTGTTTTTTTTTTATAAAATTAACAATCATAGATAGGTTGTTTGCAATTTTATTTTCCTTTATTAGTTTATTTTCATGCAAATTCTATTGGATACCTAGAGACATTAAGTTAGTATGAGGACTTGATACTCATCCTATTCTTTCAAACTTAGAGGCCCAATGAATGATCAGGAAAAAATAGAACATAGAGCTTTATATTCCAAGGCTTAGATCTACATATAATCACCTATTTATATCTCTCCAAAAATAGTTGGTATTTGTTGACTCAAATCTATTTCTACACACATATGAGTATAGGTCATTACTCAACATTGTCTACTTAATAGAACACCATTGGAATATTTATAGGTGCCTTACTTTAATTTATGTTGACTCAAATCTTGAATGAATCCATTTCTTACTAGTATAGGTGTTAAATGGTGTTCAATGCCATTAGGAAATATGATTATTTATTTATTTTATTTTGTAATTTGTTTATTTTCTAAATTTTTGTTTCTCAATTCTTATCTATGGATCTTACAAGGGCTATACTTTTATCATCTGAACATGTTTTTTTAATACATTTTTCTAAAACTGTACAATATTTTAAAAACTTTCCATCAATGGCATTAAATTATGCTCATTCAACTCATAGTTGTTAGTTCTACTCAATAGGCTCAAATAATCTTTAAATTTAACTTACCATTACCAATAATTGTTCATGAAAATCTTAAAAAGATAATGTGCTTCAAATCTTGAAAAAATGTTTGATGTCTTGTAGATGACTAAAATTTCATAATCTTATTCATACTTTAGTTATGTTGTGGCCTATAATAACTTGAAGTAATGTTAATTAGTTAATTAAATTTTTTTAAAAAAAAATCTCATGGGACCATTTAGCTACTGAAAGATCCTAAAATATCTCAAAAGGTATTGTTCAAAAAATTTAGGAACAACATGGAACCATACTAGTGTTAAAATGTCCCTAAGTTTTTTGTACATATAATGTCAGTTGGATTTTAACTTGTAAAATTATCTATACATAAAAGTATATATAATTTAATATCACATGATAATGTTAGCCAAGTCTTTTTTTAATAGAAATTTTTTAAGTAACAGTTAAATAGATGTCAAATTTAAGGTTTAATTTAAAGGTAAATATATTCACTCCATTACGACCCACTGTCACCCTCAGATGCCATTGTAAAATGCCTCTTGATGTAATTAATGATGAGTGAGAGTCAATACCAAATACATTAGATCTACCCATGGGTGGTAGTTGGGGTGATAAGCTAGATGGTTTTATTCATCTTCCACTTTCATTATTTTTTCTCATGACTTAGATATCTTATGCCTTGGTGTTTGGTTTCCCAATAAACTATTTGTAATATTTTTGGTTATGTTTAAACCTTTTTGATCAAAAATGTGTTTATTTAGACTTTTTTAACATAAATTTAATAGAAATTAATTTTTTTGTTTTTTATCGATGTACTCGATAAATTATTATGGAGTGTGATCCTATTCTAATCTTAGTTTTTAAATAGTTTTCAATTAAATGTTTTAAAAATATTGTTGATAATTATTTTGATGCTTATTAAATATGATATTATGATATTTTGCATAATTTTTTATATTCTTTTATGGAATCATATATATATATTAGATGTGTATAATTAAGATATACAGGAAGTGGTCCCATGGAAGGGGGCTCTTAGATTTTCTTAGGGTTATTGCAAAATAATTTTAGGACCATATGTATCAAATGTGGTCCCATAATATAAAAAAATTTATTGCATGCTATAATATTTTAGGAGATAAAAGTAAAAATTATTTTATTTTTATTTATAATAAAATATTAAGTGAAATTTGTCCATTTATATATTTACATTTGCTAAAACACCTTTCTAGAAAGCAAAAAAAAAAGAAAACTTCTAGTGCCTCCTTTTTTCCACATGCATAAAGTTATCTCCTAAAAACTTGTTGCTTCTTAATTTTAGGAAAACAATCCAAATTTTCTTGTTTCCATGTATTTCATTTTTCATGGGGCCAGCCACTCATTAAAAATAGGAGCAACAACCCCTTCCATAGGACCACTACCTAAGGATTCCATTATGGTGAAAGAATTCAATAGCTGAAAAAACTATTTTAAAAACCTTCTATTCTTTGATTAACTGGACGTTCAAAATAATAAATTTGTAAATATTTGACAATTTCAACATGTGATGTATTAAAGGTCATTTTAAATGACATAGAAATGTAAATGGATTGATAAGTGAACTTTTGCCAAGATTATTAAAGATTGTTTTAAAAAACATAGAGATGTAAATGGGTTGATAAGCTAACATTTGCACAGGTCCACTAAAGATCATTTTAAATGGCATAGACATGTGATGAAACAAAAATCAAAATAAATTCCAATGGGTGCTTGTACAGTAGCTAGGATCGATAGCATTTATTGATCATATCGGTCATTATATATGGTTTTTAGAATGTTTAATTTAAAATAATAAAAAGAGATTACTTCAAATAAAGAAGTGTAATATTCTATAAATTAATTAATTTTTGAAGGGAAATAATTTATTGGTGAATAATATTAGAGGCATTCATTAGGAAAAAATGATAAAAAAATATAATTTTGACTTCTTCTATTGATAAATCTTTTTAAAACTAGTTAGATTGCCATTACTTCTATCGTAGAAAGAAGTCTTTATCCAGGGTATGATTTTGAGAAGTGCAGACACTCATATTTTTTTATCATTTATTATCTACATAGGAATGGTCTATGATAAATCCTAATGAGAAGATGGTCACTAAAACTCTTCATGTTATGTATCGATCAAAATTCAAGCCAAGAATAATTGATCATGTAATCCCATTTAGTATTGTTTGTAAATTTTATTGTCTTATTTGGTCTCATGGCTTGTTTGATTCCATCCTATAGCTAGGTAGTAAGTACTTTAGTTATTATTCTTACTATATGGTTTAATTTGTTTGATTTCCATGAAAAATAGTTGAGATCCTTTGGCAAGCATCATTTGTTGCTTATTGTATGAAGGGTTCTTGCAAAAATAAAAATTGTGTATTTCTACCATTTTATCTTTATTTTAATTTTAGAGTTGTGTAATGTTGGATATAGATAAGATGGAAACACTTCACCCAATGGGTGTCGCATATCAACTTATACAACACTTTTTTCTATTACAAGTTGGATACCCACAATATAAAATATTTATCTATCATAACCACCACCAATCCTCCCATCAGAACCATGGCTAAACAAAGCAAGCCCCAAGAAGAGTCTAATGATAATTGGAAAGTCATGTGCTGACATAATAAGTGAAATAATAAATCCCCCACTAAGAAAACTAAGTCAGTTGTGGCTACCTTAATTTTGAACTCCTCGACTATAGAATCCCTTCAAGATTTTTAAACTAACCCTAGGTTGGTAGTGCACATACTCTACAAGTAGATAAACTAGGGTTTAAGTCTCAAGATTTTTTGCTTCCAAGCTTGGTTTCTGATCACAAGAGTCTATAGCATTGAAATTGTATACTATGTAAGACATTCCCCATTGTCGACCCTACAATGTGCATATTCAATGTGCATTTTACAAGAGTGAGACCCAGAATATGAGGAATGTGGTGATTTTACAAGTGATAATTTTGCAATCTCTATTATCTTATGTTTAATTAATTTAGATATTAATGTCCACTACACATCAATAATGAAAAACAAATATCATGTAGTGTAGTCCATGATTTTATTGTGTCAATTTTATTTAAAAAATTAATGTCAATTGTGTTATAGTTCTATCACCTAAGATAATGTCTGAAACATGAAATAGTTTGTCATGCATATGTTTGAAAATAAAGAATCATCATTTTTAATTATTAGCTTTGTATTCCAAATTGTATTAGCATCTAAATTGTATGTATGTATTATAAAAAATGTTAAAACATGAAAAAATATGTAATTTATTTTGTTAAAACTATAACATTTTTGTAGAATGTACTAATAGTAGGACATGCACAAAATTTTATAGTCAATAAAGTCATATATATTTTATAACAAATGTAATTTTATAATATTTCTTATATAATATAAATATTATAAATTCAATTATTGTAGGTTAATAAATTTTAGTGATTTTTACTTTTGACATGTTAAAACAAATTATTTAATATAATTTTTTTTTGGATTTATTAGTGAGAAAGAAAGTTAACATTTTGCAGTCAATATTATGATTTTTAATTAAAATAGAAGTTAATATATTTTGGTGAATATTTTCAATTATTCATGATTTATTTATTAAAATAAAAAGTTAGCTATATATGTAATATAGTTATAATTTATATCAGTCATAAAATTAATTCAAGATGAGTTGTCATATAATAAAAGAATAATAATTTAGTAAAACAAGTTAATATAGAAAGTTCTTAACTTTGAGTGACGTATAATTTTGAGATTTCAAAACATGGTATCAATTAGTTCATAACATGCATTTTTTGAAAACAAAATATTCCTCAGTAACATCTCGAAGAATATTCTTAAATTTTTGCATGTCAAACATTACAATTTCTAGGATAATATATAAATTCAATTTTTTTTATTGGCTACAAGCAATGATTTAATTATTTTAAGTTAAATTTATAGTACCTTGATTTGGTAGGGACTAATAAGGTAGATAAAATTAGGTACATTAACATTCTTTAAATATAAGATACTTTAAGTTGTTTGTATATTAAATATTGACACTATTTATTGTAGATTATTTCAACCGTAAGGGATGGATATTTCTAATTCTACCTTAAATTATCATGCACATGACATTGAACATTATATAATATGCACAAAATTTTAAATTATATTTTTTTCATAAATTACTTAATATCATCAATAAAAAATTATAGTGAAACATTCAACAGTATTTGTATATTTGTATATTAAAACCATCACTTTTATCTCAAGATGAAAAGAAACATTCTTTAATAATTTTACATTAATTTAATTTATAAATAAAATATTAAATATAAGTGATTATATACTCCATGGCCACTTAAAAACAAAACCTAAAACCCCTCTCAATATTTAAAATTTGAAAAAGCACATTAAAACCTACAACACCCAAAACCTCTTCTCAATATTTAAGAATTGAAAAAAATACACTAAAACTTATAAAAACATGTTCGATTCCAATTCCATAGCATATGGACATAACAGGGTTGTTTGAAAAGTCCAAACTCTTGAATCTTTTTTTAGTATACTCTTTGTCTCTTTGAAAATTAAATTGTCAAAATAGGGTATGGGTATCCATCAACATTGACTTAATACATTAATTCACATATTGACAGTATGAGAATTAAAATTAATAAAATAATTCATTTACTCCACATGAACTTTTAAATCATGTTTTATTCATTGAAGATACTCTACAACTTGAATACATTAATGCACATATTGCCATTATGAGCTGGAAAAATAAGAAAAGAACTCATTTACTCCAGATGAATTTTTAAAACATGTTTTATTCATTGAAGATACTTTACAACCTAATCATTTTGTGCTAATTAGAAGTATTTTTAATGTGAATATAGTATACAAGCACATTATCATAGGAAAAATATTTGAATAATAAATTATCTCTATAGAATTGATGATTTTTTTTTAAATGAGTTACTCCCATTTAGATTTTTTTAAATCGAATTGACATGCCTTGAACTTGATTTCAAAATAAAAATAAATTGGCCATTGAATCAAAAAATGTCGAAAATGAACATTAAAAATATATATTTCAGCAATAGGAATAAAAAATCTATACATTTAAAAAATAAGCTTATTCATAAATGTTTGTAAATAAAATGAGACATAATTCATTCAAATATTGAATATGTATTTTTATTTTTATTTCATCTATATGGGTTTTTTTTTCCAATAGAATATTTCTTCTTCATTTTTCTCAAGACCAAGTAATTAGTAATCATTTTGTTGATGACTCCTTTCTCACCATCCTTGAAAAGGAGGTGGTCATCAAGAATATTATGAAATGTCTATAGATCTTTTGGATTGCCTTAATTTCTAGTTTTTAATGAGATGAAACTCAATTCTATGAGAAATCCTTTGGCCCTAAGCTAAGCTAGTTCAATGCCTACAACTAGAAGTGGACCTCTCATGTAAAAAAATTAAAATTATTTGGAATCCCCTTTGTTTTCTAAGCATCTAAAGTGGATTTTTTGAGCTATGTTATTTTAAAGGGTTGATAAATATCTCTCCTACTGGATAACTAATCCACTCTCCCTTACATTAAAATAGCATATATACTCCAAAGTTTTATAAGTTTCTCATGTGTACTACTCCTATTAGTCTCTTTATAAAACTTTCTACAAAAGCATGGATAAGTTGATTAGAGGCTCTCTTTGGACCAATTGTAATCAAAATAAAGAATTTCATATGGTGGCTTGGGATAATTTGTATAGGCCCAATGATGTTGGTGATTTGGGGTTAATTGATATTCATAAGTAAGGTATTTCCCTTTGTGTTGAATAACTTAGAATATTTATTCTCAAGCATTGCATCTATTTTATAAGTCCATATGGAAGAGTGACCTGGATAGGATCCATTATTCTTACCTTATTGATTGTTGATCTGACCATCAAAATAGAAATCACTTTGATGCTAAGAGTATTTATAAAGCTTTAGAAATGATTAAACCTTGGATTTTTTAGAAGGGAATTGGTTAAAATTTTATTGTCTATTAATTATCACTCTTTTTAATGGTATGTGATAATAAATCCTAATGTAAATATTGTTGTGGAAGCTCTTAGGATTAAGGCTCTTTGGCTATTTTGAATATGTGTTTTCACTATTACTAATATTTTTTTAAATATATATAAGTCGCATCCCTCATGGCCTATTATCTAAAATAAATATGGTCCCATCAATTAGGGCATTTATTCCATGGTTTAATTACAAAAGGCCATCCCTGAAGTTGATTTGTAAAAAAATACCCTAAATCTCCACTTCAATGGTGGAAGGATTTGAACTATAGTTTCCCTCCTCTATTTCTTTGATAAAAACCTTAGCTTGGTTATCATTGGATTTATAAAATTATTATTCTTTGAAAAATTCTCAACAAATGAAGGATCCTTAACAACTATGCTTTTTACTGGAGCAAAAGATTCCAACCCATCTATTTTTTTAATAATCGAGCCCTAAAAGACCTTTATTTCATTATGTATTTTGTACCAAGGACTCTTTAATATAGATTATTGCATATGGGGATCCATACTCCTAAATGTCATGCATTTGACCAAATAAATTCTCACATACACAATTTCTAGTTTTTTATAAGAACTCAACAAATTTAGAAGTGGATCCTTTACCTTTTTCATCTGTTCAGATTTGAATAATTTTATTAAAACATGGTCTTCCTTTGGGATTTGATTATGCTCCCTGAAAAGTTATATAAAATTTAGAATATATTTCACATTAATATTCCATTTCAACTTTGTAAATATATAAATTTTAATATGTTTAATTAGGAGCATTAAGACAAAAAGATGGTGTAAGAACATGAAATGTAGAATTTCGAGTCTAGTTTCCAAAACACTAATTTTTTTTAAAAAATGGTTAAGTATAACTAGGTCAAAAATATAAAATTTGAAGAGGAACTCCTATTCTTTTTTAATAAAATAGAGTAGATAGTGGTCATGTAGTGCACCATTATTTGAGCAGCATTTAATCTTATTTGAAACCCTTTGTGAAAAATTTAGATAAGATATTCTAGTTTGTGACCTATATTTTTTTATATTTTTTTAATGAATACTTTTTTATTAATTTTAAAAGTAAATAGATATAGAAAATAGAAAAAAACATGGATATCCATCCATTTAGCATGCCTAACTACCTCAAAAAAATGAAAATCAGTTTTGTTTTTGAATGTGTGTAGAATTAGGCCTATTTTATGACCATATAACTTTTTTTACACATGGATCAATGAAAAAAAAAATTATATGAACATGTATAGGCATGTATGTTTGTGGCATGTAGTGGCATAAAAATGTATAGTTAAAAATCAACATAGTTTAAAACCTTAAACTAGCCAAAAAATTATAAAAATCATATTTTTTGAAAGATGAGAGCGTGCTCATTTTGATGGTATTAAGTTTTTAAATTTTACCATTGAAATTAGTAGTGTATTTGGTGATCAAAGTTGAATTTTTTATTTTTTATCATAACTCTTGGACTCAACTGTAGATTGATAGGTCCAACCTTTGGCTCGAGAATCCAACCCATTCCTAAGCTAAAAGGTATGGTTTTAGAATTCAAATATAAATAACACAATCATGTTAATAATGTGATCTTGTTAGTAATGTGATCATATTATTAGATAATGGGATCACATTATTAGATAATAATATCCTATTATTAGATAGCAAGATCATGTTATTAAATAGCATGATCATATTATTAGATAATGCAATCACATTATTAGATAGGGTGATTGAGTTATTAGACAGGGTGATCACATTATTAGACAGTATGATCACATTATCAGATAGCACAATCACGTTATTAGATAATGCATTCATGTTATTATAAAAATAATAACATGATCGTGTTACTATTATTTTACACATAAAATCATGCGAACATGCATATGAACCCAATATTGATCCAAAGCTTATATTTACTACTTTAAATTGTAGACCTAAAGCTCATTTAAATTTATTTTATTAAATATAATAATTAGGGTCACTTTGCATATAATAAAGTTGGTCTCACAACTACATGCCTTACGATGTGGAAAATAGTTTTTCAAAATCCAATTTACTCAGTACTTGTGTATTTTTAGTGTCTAAGTATTAAATCTAGGGATTTTAATACATAAATTTTATAATTGATATCCATTTTTGGTAAACATATAGTCAATTTTTAGGTTTTTATGCCTTCTGAATTGATTCCTAGCATTTCTAAGAGTCCTAGGTCTATTAAAATTAAATTTTGAAAACTATTTACTTTAAAATTGATCCAAAGTGGTGTGATTAGGGTAGTGTAGGTCACATTTATGACCTACACACATCAAATAACCTCTTTTTGTTAATTTCACTTGTTCATCATCTCTCCCTCATCCTTGATCACTTCTTACTCATCCTTCATTATCCCTAATCACTCTCTCATCATTCCTCATTATTCCTAATGGACCCTCACCATCCCTAGTCATCTCTAATCACTCCCTTATCATCCATAATCACTCCTCTATTTACTCTCACTATCCCTCAACATCCTTAATCACTCCCTCCCCATCCTTCATCATCCCTAATCACTCTTTCCTCATCCCTCATCATCCATAATTACTTCTTCATCCCTATTCACTCCCTCCTCATCTCTCCTCATCCCTAATCACTCCTTGATTGACCTTTATTGTCCCTTATCATCTTTAATCACTTGGTCTTATCATCCCTAATCACTCCTTCATTAACAATATTCATCCTTCATCCCTCATAATCCCTAATCACTCTTTCCTCATTCCTCATCATTGCTACTCACTCACTCATTGACCCTCACCATCCTTCATCACTCCATCATTTACCCTAACCATCTCTCATCATCCCTAATCACTCTCTCATTATATAACATAATTATGTACTCTAAATATATCTTTGATTCCAATCATATGTTGTTTAATCAATTATAATAAAAATTAACTCTTTTCTAGGACTTGTGTTGAATACCCATTTATCATAGTTAATTTTATTACTAAATGAATTAGATGATCTTCCAAATTTATAGTCAAGTAACATAAGTACTAACACAAAATAGTCTAAATTTTAGTTCATTGAATTATCTTTGTTGTGCAATTGACTAGATGAAACTTTATTTAGTTCCACCTTTGGTAGCTTGGTTCAAAGGATAAAAATTAAACATAAACCTCTTATATAATTTTCTAATTATGAGAAGATTTGAATCAGATGCAAAGTTATTTAGTGTGTTTCCCATTCCTGTATGACTTGAATCTTGGTCAGGTTCACACGTGCACTCCTTGTGTGTGTAATGTATCCAAAATATTTTATCTCTTGCATGAAAAATAAGCATTTATTCATGTTATCATAAAATATGTTTCTACAAAATGTGAAACACTAGTTCAGCATGGTGTATATGTTCATCCCATGTTTTCTAAATATTAATATGCCATCAAAATAGATTTAAAAAGTGGCATAGGTAAAGGGTTTGAGGATGTTATTTAACATCTTAATAAATGAATTCACTACATGAGTTTAAATACTAAATCAATCATTCCTTTATTTTTAAGACTATATTCCAAATATCTAGAGGTTCAACATGAATATGATGATACCCAAACTTAAGATCAATTTTGGAAAAGACATATACACCATGGATATGGCATAAAAATAACTTAATATTTAGATGATGATAATAGTTCTTCACTTTAATCTTGTTAAGATTTTTTAATTGATTCACAACTTTGGCACAATCACAATTGAGCTTCTACAAGGCAATTATTTGGATCTTCCACCTGATTTATTCATTCTATAAAAATGATATGTTTTATAAAGAGGTTTGAGTTAGAGGTAGTTAAGGGATCAAATAAATAGTATTATTTAGTGTACAGTATGTAATAAATTATTTAGGTGACTAAAAGATATCCTTGTATTCATCTAGTTTATAGTTCAATTATTTTTTCTTTGTTATTGTTGTTTAAGCCACACTATGATATAGTGCCATAAGTATGTTATTACATTTAATTTTTACCATCAAGAGTATACTTCTTACTAGAACTGACAATATTCTTTCACTTCTTGACACTAATTACTAAAAGCTCCTGAACTAACTATGATATATGGTATTTCAGATCTTGACAATCTATCAAAATATTTCAAGGATTTACTTCAAGACTACATGTTAGTGGTACGTCATTTCAAAGAGGCCTATATTTTTTCATAAGTGCTAAATATTGATGTTTCAAATTTGCATCCACCTCATTTTGATCACTATGTCTTATATTTTATTCTAGCACTCAACTCTCCACTTGTATCTCCTAGCATTTTTAAACCCTAAAAACTACCAGCATCAAAGCATTGGATAGAGTGATTAAGGATGAAGAGGGATGAAGAAGAATTGAGTAGAGGTGATGAGATAGTCAATAGGGATAATGAGGGATGGTGAGGTTAAATGGAGTGATTAGGTAGTGATTAGGGATGGTGAGGGTTAATGAGGAAGTGATTAAGGGTGAGGAGTGATGAGGAAGGAGTGATTAGAGATGATAAGGTATGATAAAGTAGTGATTAGGGATGATGAGGGATGGTGAGGGTTAATGAGGGAGTGATTATAAATAATGAGGAATGGTGAGGGTCAATAAATATGATGAGGGATGATGAGGGTCAATGAGGTAGTGATGAGGGATGAGGATGGATGAGGAGTGATTGATTAGAGATGATGAGGGATAGTGAGGGTCAATGAGGGATTAATTAAGTATGATGAGGGAGTGATTAGAGATGACTAAGGATAGTGAGGGTCAATGAGGGAGTGATTAGGGATAATGAGGAATGATGAGAGAGTGATTAGGAGTGATGAGGTATGAGTAAAAAGTGATCAAGGATGAAGGAAGGATGATGAACAAGTGAAATTAGAACAAAGTGGTTATTTTATGTGTGTAGATCATCAGTGTGATCTATACTGCCCCAATCACACCACTTTGCATCAATTTCAAAGTGATTGGTTTACAAACTTCAATTTTGATAAACTTAGGACTCCTAGAAATGCTAAAAATCAATTTAAAAGGCACAAAACCTAAAAAATGAT
Source organism: Torreya grandis (assembly GCA_037957365.1). NCBI lineage: Eukaryota > Viridiplantae > Streptophyta > Pinopsida > Cupressales > Taxaceae > Torreya > Torreya grandis. The sequence continues at coordinate 3,642,585 of JARHVA010000913.1, forward strand.
TGTATGTTTTTAAAAAAATGGACATAAATTACAAAATTTATGCCCTAAAATCCCTTAGTTCAATATTTAGACCCTAAAAATGCCTAAGTACTAACCAGATAAGATTCTGAAAAACCATTTTCTACATCGTAAGGCTTGTAGCTATGAAACCAACTCTATCAGATGTAGAGTGACCCTAATTTATTATATATACTAAAATAAATTTAAATTATAAGGAAATAAATGTAAAAATATAAATTTAAACTTATACTTAACATTTAGAGTAATAAATATAAGATTTGGGTCAATATTTGGTTCATGTGCATGTCTATATGCTTTTATGTGAAAAATAATAACACAATCGTGTTATTGCTTTTATAATAATGAAATCATGTTATGTATTAACTAATATTCTCTCTATGTACATGTTCACATGATTTAATGTGAAAAATAATAAGAAGGTGATTGCATTATTATTTTTACAATAACATGATTGTGTTATGTATTAATGCGATCGTATTATGGCTTGGTAATTATTGAGCCATAATTTAAATATCATGATTGTATTATTTAATAACATGATTATGTTATTTAATAATGTGATCACATTATGTAAAATTCTATTTAATTATTCCCCAACTTCATGCACTTGCCCATTTCTAAAGGAAAAATCTAATTACATACTTGTACCAAAGGAAGACATAAGTGAAATTGCATTTATACTTGCATTCACATGATGGAGTGTATCAACATGTAGTGTGTTATCAATGGATTTTTTAATCAAATTATGTTGTCTCATGTATCTGTGTCCCCATCTAACATATATAAAAATATTATGTTCCTTTCAAGGCTAAATAAGCTTGAACACTAAGTGTCCACCTTACTAGGGGAGTGTGATCTTGTGTTGCTACTATCTCATATTATGGTATATGTCTTCCTTTATGTTTAATGGATATATTAACTATATATCTTTTCCTCTTATCTAAGAGGGGTACTAATTTTTTATGTGACAATGATTTCTTAAAATTTTGTTACATAAAGGGCTCAGGTGGATGACCAATTATCGAGCTAAAGTTACCTAGGCATTGGCAATGGGCATTGCTACTACAAAAGACATGGATGGTAGCCTTTATATATTCTTCCTGATAGGACCTAAGTTCCCCAAAGCTCTGACACAACTTGTCATAATTAAGAGCACACATGATTACCATTGTATAAGCAACTTAAGATTGCATAAATAACCAGAAGAATAAATAATTATCAATGAGAAAACAAACAGAATATGAGAGGCAACACATAATTATATTCAACTCATTACAAAGGAAATTACACTAAAGAGATCACACTCTTCTTCCACCTCTGTGAGGCTTCCTCCTCAAGGGCTCCCAGTAATCTTCCCACCTAAGTAATCTTCTCTCATAGGTCACAACACAGCTAACACAAGCTGTTGTTCACCTCATTGTACATCCAGTACAACCGAGTACGAACTGGTACTCCAAGTAGATCTCACCATGATCCTGCTCCTTGATGTATTGCTGTCACCTTGGATCCTGTTCCCCCACCGATCTCCTTTTGACCCTCGCATACATACACCCCTGCAGACCAACCTGATCTAACTTATCACATGCAGATCTCCACCATGATCCTGCAACACCCTGCATATCAAACCTGATCTTACATACATGAGGAATCCTACTTGATTCCACCATGGGAAGAACTCTCCAAGTTCTACTTGGGTTCTACAAGTTCAACACTTAACAATACAGCCCATGAGTCTATTATATAGATCTCATGCATACACTAATTTAGACAAGCGGCTCAAGACTCGAACTGGTCTTCATCATGTAAACTACGCATTCACTTAACTGACTATTTGTCAACAGCAATTTTGACTGCCATAGGCGACCAACGTCGGTCCCTGCCTGATTGGAGGTGACCAACGCCGGCCGATCCCTGCCGATGTCAGTTTCCTTTTGCGCTTCCCCTGACTGATGTCGATTATGGTCTGCCAACGCCGGTGACTGTCATGCTCAAAAACCTCCTTCTGTTTGCAACAAGGTGAAGCTTTTAACTCCACACCCTAACAATCTCCCACTTGGAGATAAACAGCTGCACCTGTACCCATACTAGTACTTTGTCTAATCTGCATCCTGACTTGTATTCCTCTTCAAGCTCCCACTTGAAGACAACCCACCACACTCCTTTTGGTGTTAATCTTGTGCCTGAATTTCTTCATCCTCAACTTACTTTCTTCTGCCATTGCTATACTCCCACTCAATCAAAAACCCCTGTGAGTAACTTGTAATCAACAAACCGCTAACCAAATCTGGCCATCTGTTAGTCAAACTCACTCTGAGAACATCCAACCTCACTCTGATACCATTTGATAGGACCTAAGTTCCCCAAAGCTCTGACACAACTTGTCAGAATTAAGAGCACACATGATTACCATTGTATAAGCAACTTAAGATTGCGGAAATAACCAGAAGAACAAATAACTATCAATGAGAAAACACACAGAATATGAGAGGCAACACATAATTGTATTTAACTCATTACAAAAGAAATTACAATAAAGAGATCACACTCTTCTTCCACCTCTATGAGGCTTCCTCCTCAAGGGCTCCCAGTAATCTTCCCACCTAAGTAATCTTCTCTCATAGGTCACAACACACAGCTAACACAAGTTTTTGTTCACCTCATTTTACATCCAGTACAACCGAGTACGAACCGGTACTCCAAGTAGATCTCACCATGATCCTGCTCCTTGATGTATTGCTGTCCCGCCGATCTCCTTTTGACCCTCACATAAATACACCCCTGCAGACCAACCTGATCTTACTTATCACATGTAGATCTCCACCATGATCCTGCAACACCCTGCATATCAAACCTGATCTTACATACATGAGGAATCCTACTTGATTCCACCATGGGAAGAACTCTCCAAGTTCTACTTGGGTTCTACAAGTTCAACACTTAACAATACAGTCCATGAGTCTATTATATAGATCTCATGCATACACTAATTTAGACAAGCGGCTCAAGACTCGAACTGGTCTTCATCATGCAAACTACGCATTCACTTAACTGACTGTTCATCAACAGCAGTTCTGACCGCCATAGGCGATCGACATTGGTCCCTACCTGACTGGAGCTGACCGACGTCGGTCGATCCCTGTTGATGCCAGTTTCCTTCTATGCTTCCCCTGACCAACATCGGTTGTGGCCTGCTAACGCCGGTGACTGTCATGCTCAAAAACCTCCTTCTGTTTGCAACAAAGTGAAGCTTTTAGCTCCACACCCTGACACTTCTTCTGATAGTTAAATTTTTTTGACCCCTTTACTAAAGGCCTAAATTCTAAGTTGGTTATTCCTGTCATGATTTTTTTTATGACAATTATTTTTTAAACAACAAATTATTTCAAAAATAGAAGTGAATCATTCTATAAATTAAGTAAATTTATAAGTGTAATAATTATCCTCTATTATTGTTTATTAAATACTATTTATGCTTCTATCCAATATTTTCATCCATGTGAGAGGGAAAAACCTTCCCCTTGAAATCTTGGCCTACTTATAATTTGACCATTGGATTCTTGAGTGCACTAAAATCTAACCAGTGTGACAAGTCAGTTATAGACAAGGTTGAAATATTTAAAACATAATTAATGGGATATGATATTAATAAGATACAAGTACTCATATTTCTTCACCATTAGGTATATACATATGAATCATTGATAATAAATCATAATGATAACATGGTTGTTGAACTTCTTCCTTTTTCATGCAAAGGATTACCAATCAAAATTTAATCTAGGAGTAATCGATCATGAAATCATATCTATTATGGTTTGTATGGTGTATTATCTAATTCAAAAAGATATTCAACCCTCATATGATCATCCTTCTCCAATAGAATCTCTTTCTACAAGGAATCTAGATCATGCTTGTTAAAGTAAAGATAATTATTGGCAAACATATTATGCTCTAGATCCTTAAACTCAGACTCAGACACATCTTCCTCATCGATATCTGATTCAAAAACCATGATAACAAGAGATTGCTAACTTGTAGAATGTTTATAATGTGCCCTAGGGATTTTGATGGAAATAATTTTTGTTTTTTCCCTTTCCCTTCCCCTTTCAACACTAGTTTATCTCTTTGTGTGTGGCCCCTTGGCCTTATTTGTTACAACATTTTTTTGTCCCTTGATTATTTTACCTTGGCCTTATTTGTTGTGGAATTTTTATGTCCCTTGTATGTGGCCATTGGCCTTATATTTTGTGACATATTTATGTCCCTTATTTGTATCCCTTGGAATTATGTGTGAAATTGTGTGCTTCTAATGATATGAATCTAGGATTGTGTGTTGAGATTATTGAGCTTGATAATCTTGCTGAGATTATTGAGTTTTTGGGTGTTGTGATCCACATTATGCACCTCTCCATTTGTGTGTGGTGCCATGATTCATATGATTCACCTCCTTATTACATAGTATTATTTAGTTATTACATTATTGATGGTAACTATTGTGCTCTTAATTAATACATATATATGGACATGAAACATATATGTCATGCATTACATATGTTACATACATGCTTTGATGACATATACATTATTATGATGACATATTCTCCACATGTTGACATGATTACATCTATATAAATGACATGATATAGTTAAATATTATTTTGAGGTGATTAACTTGTAGTATGCATCCCTCACCTCAAAAGAGGGGCATATTAGTGGACTTGTCATAGAGACATAAGCCTCCATGAACATGAAATTTAGATTTTAGGATAGAGTATAGGATTGAGAGATTTCATAGTAATTTAGATGTGATAGATATTCATAAATTGAAATAGATTTTGGGGTCATATTCCACACATATACACTCACTTTATAGATACAAAGTTTCATAATACATATTTAGATATAATTTAGTGAATATGACATGCAAATGCATATAGTTTACATGAATAGAAAGTACAAGTTTTTTCATACACATACATTTGAGATACAAGTTCTCAATTTTGGAATATAGATGCATAAAATTCTATATCAGTTGGCATTATTTTAATGGGGCATGATATAGGTTCATGTACTTAGATACTATATATATATATATATATATATATATAAAATTTGAAACCAATTAATAATGCACGATATTGTTTGTGCACATACACACTATGACAAATTACATTTGGCACTAGTTTAATGAGTATGATAGTTTTCCATGCACATTTACATCTTTTATAGTGATCATTATTTTAGTTTTTTATTTACAAACATAATTCAATGGCCTTGGGAAGTGAGCAACCTTGAATCTTCAAATCCAGCTACAATGGTTAAATTCATTTGTAAAGTCTTGGGGCCTAAATTTTTTAGTGTTTAGAAAGTTATTGTTGAACCCAAGTAGGGACATCCATTGTCACCCAAGTATCTTTCTTTTTCAAGCACGCTTAGTCAACATCCAAGTGTATTTGTATGCTTTTTCAACCATTTTGACCAAAATTATTAACCTACAAAATTGATCTCTTAGGGGATTACAACATGTTACTTGCATCATAAAACCAAATATGTCATATTATTTGTTATAAAATTCTTTAAATTTATGGAAAGAAATGAAAATGTAATATTTAACCATTTATCTCTTGATTGTTGTTTTCAATTACCAAAAAGTGCAATTTATTTATAATGTTATGATTCAAATTCAAGTGAAATCTAAGGATATTTTATTTAGAGGTGAAATACCTTCAATATTTATTAGACCATTGTGGTAGTTCTCCATGTTCAATTAGTCAGGTTCCTCCAAATTATCCCCATTGATGATCACCTTCACAAGTTCATGCTTATGGAGCTCATGGTAGGCACCTCATGGAGCTGGAAATGAAGTGTATCATCACATTCATAATGTACTTTGTCATATCACAACATTTTTTATGGTGATGGGTCTATGTTTCTAGACACTAATGGATGGAGAACTTATGAACAAGGGAAATTTCCTTGATTGGACCTAAAACTTTCTTTGAATACATAAGAGCTAGAGGATAATGAAAATAAAAAGATAATTAATGATGAGTGAAAGTAAATACCCCATATGATTGATCTCTCCATTGGTGGTGGTTGGAGTGATAAACTAGATGATTCTTTGCATCTTCAATTTACATTAATTACTCTCATGGCTTAGGTTTCTTGTACCTTGGTGTTTGTTTTCCCAATAAACTATTTATAATATTGTTGGTTATGTTCAATTTTTTTAAATTGAAAATATGTCTATATAACTTTTTTAACTTGAATTTAAATCAGATTATGTTTTTATTTTTTTATTTGTGTAATTTATAAATTATTTTGGAGTGTGATCCCATTCCAGTCTTACTTTTTAAACACTTTTCAATTAGAATTTTTACAAATATTGATGATAATTATTTGAATGTTTATTAAATAAGACATTATGATATCTTCACATATTTTTTTTATTCTTGTATGGAAACTTAATTTATTGAATATTATCTTAGATGCATACAATGGGGATATATTAAGGAAGTTATCTGATAAAAGAGGGAATCCTATATTTTCTTAGTGACTATTACAAAATAATTTTAAGAGCATACGTAGCAAATGTGGTCCTATAATGTAAATTTTTTGAGAGTATATTAAAGATAATAGTTGAAACTATTTTATTTTTATTTATATTGAAATTTTAAATTAAATTTGTCAATTCAAAAATTTACATTTGGTAAAACACCTTGCTACAAGAATTAGAGGATGATTAAAATAAAAATATAATTAATGATAAGTGAGATTCAGTACCCCATACGATGGATTTGTTTATAGGAGGTGGTTGGGGAGATAAGATAGATGATTCTTTGCATCTTCCATTTACATTAATTAATCTTGTGGCTTAGATTTCTTATGCCTTGGTGTTTGGTTTCTGAATAAATTATTTATAATATTGTTGGTTATATTCAATTTAGTTTTTGATTAAACATATGTCTATTTAGCCTTTTTTAAACTTGAATTTAAATGAAATTAAGTTATTATTTTTTGATATGTGTACTCCATAAATTATTTTGGAGTGTGATACCATTCCAATCTTATATTTTAAACATTTTTAAAATAAAATATTTACAAATCTTTGTTGATAATTATTTTGATGTTTATTAAATATGATATTATGATATCTTCGCATAATTTTTCATATTCTTGTATGGAGTCTTACTTTCTTGAAAATTTATCTTAGATGCATACAATGTAGATATATTAAGGAAGTGATCCCATAAAAGGAGGAATCCTAGATTTTCTTATTGGTTATTGAAAAATAATTTTAAGAGCATATGTAGGAAATGTGGTCTTATAATGTAAAATTTTTGAGTGTATGCCAAAGACAATAGTTGAAATTATTATTTTTTAATTTATAATAAAATTTTAAATGAAAATTTTCCATTCATAAATTTATATTTGGTAGAACATCTTGCTATAAAATAGGATTAGAAATGGAAAACTTTTGGCCCCTACTCTTTTTGACCCGCTTAAACTTCCCTCCTACAAACTAATTGATCCTTAATTTTAGGAAAAGATACTCATTAAAAATAAAGCATGGATCCCTCCATGGGACCATTTCCTAAGTATCCTTTAACTAGATTAACTATTCTTTTATGATGGAAAATAATAATAGGTGAAAAATCAAGCTTAGAAACCTTCTACTCTTTGACTAATGGGTAATGTAAGCATATCTTCTTTTAATTGTCGAAGTTAACAACCACTAGTTTTTTACTTGAAAAATAATATTAGTCATGATACTATCATTGGAAGTGAGTTACATTATTGGTTGATAAGAAACTACAAATTCCATCAAAATATTTCAGAGGTTTTAAGGTTTTTTCAATCTATAAATGTGAATAAGAAACGTTTAAAATAATAAATTTGTAAATCTTTGACAATTTCTACATGTAATACAAAAAAAATCATTTGAAATGAGATAAATACATAGATGGGTTGATAAGTGAACTTTTTCCCAAGTCTACTAAACATCATTTCAAATTACATAGAGATGTGATAAAAAAAAGATCATTTCAAATTATATTGGTTTAGTGGTTTCCGTAATGTTTAATTTTAAAAAACAACAAGAGATTATTTCAAATAAAGAATTTTAATATTCTATAAATCAAGTAATTTTTTAGGGGAAATAATTTATTGGTGAATGATTTTGGAGGTGTAAATTAGGAAAAAATGATAAGAATATTCTAAAACTAATCAAAGAATCTTTTAAAACTAACCAGATAAAATGATAAGAATAACCCTGAACAAAAAAAGATATTTTTTCACCATTTGTTATATAGGTATGAATGGTATATGATAAATCCTAATGAGAAAATGGTCCCTAAAATTCTTCATATTCTAAGTGAAAGATTACCGATCATAATTCAAGGAACAACCGATCATGTAATCCCATCTACGATGGTTTATATGATGTATTATCCTATTTGGTTTAATGATATATATATATATATATATATATATATATATATATATATATATATATATATATATATATATGTATATATATATATATATATATATATATATGTATATATATATATATATATGTATATATATGTATATATATATATATATATATATATATGTATATATATGTATATATATATATATACATATATATATATATACATATATATATATATATATATATATACATATATATATATATATATATATATATATACATATATATATATATATATACATATATATACATATATATATACATATATATATATACATATATATATATATATACATATATATATATATATATATATACATATATATAAGAATACTTTTTAAGGGTCAATTCATTGGTTATCTCACCTATACTACTTTGTTAGTTAGTTTGATTTGTCTTTAAGTCACCTGGAGGTAAATTCTAATAATAGCAATACAAGTTACAAGAGTTCATGAGATCTATGTATTGTGATCTTTTGTTTCCTTTTCCTTGTTATATGTTATGTAGAGATTTATTTCATCTAGAATATTTAGTTGGTGAACATGTTTTGATGTTTTAGCAATAATTAGATTGAGCATATGGCCAGTTTGGCTACCTAGTGTGTATCAACATTAATTCATCTTAGCCCTTGATCAATCATGCAACAACTATTTATCAAGAGTTAATATTATTTAGGTTGATGTCATGAGATGTTTTCTAAGTTAGTTTCCCTTGGACTCATAATTGTATTTACTCTAATCTGAGTTATAACTAAATTAGGGTGGATATTGGTTCTAACAACATATATAATTTAATGAGATTGGTTTAAATGATTTTGTATCTATAGATATATATTACCCTTATTTCATGCCCTACATCATCCCGCTATTTTACATTTCTTGATATTTGATGTGTCACTTTAGTATAGTTTCCATTGTGTATACTTCACCCTCTCTTATAGAATGGTTTCTCAACATTGTTACTCAAACATCTAGATCTAAGAACCTTGAAACAGTCTATATCAATTTACCCTCTATTCCACCATGTAGTTATTTATAAATTTTAATACCTTCAACTCATGCCCTAGACTACTTCCAGTAGTCCTAAAATGAGAGGGTGAAAGCTCTATATGTTGGTGTGTAAGACACTCATCAATAAGATTGAAGTCAAAATTGTGTAAATATGTGTTTTATTAGGTTATTTAGCATTTAGGATAATGTAAAGATATTTTTTAAGTGATATAAATAATTGGTGTAAAATATATACCATGTTGAAACACTCTAGAGAAACATATCTAAAATTGACTATATCAACTAGGTTGATACAGTCTAATGAAATAAGAATGAAATTGATTCTATTATCCAAGTCAATATACTCTGGTGAAATAAGACTAAATTTGACTATATTATCTAAGTCAATATAATCTTTTGAAATAAATTGAACTATATCGACACATTATATATCATAGCTTATGAAGTTGGGGGAAATGGAGAGAACTATATGGACACATTTTGTGGCATGGTCAATGTAGTTATCTAGAGGAAAAATAATTATATCAACACATTCTAGGTTATGTAAAATGTATTTGGGTGTAGAAAAAATAATAATATTGACACATTATGGGTCATGACCAATGCAGTTTGTTGTATGTGTGTGAAACTAAATGGTATATGATTGGTTGACACTACTAGAAATAAGTGATTTGGATAGATATGAAGAATTTTTATAGTTATGAATGTTCATATAGGATCAAGGGTCATAACCACCTATAATGCTAATGTAGTAGGCATTTGAATTAGGTGTTTTTCAAAGGCTATGAGTTGAAAAAAAATGGTTAAATTTGAGTGGAGGTTTGATGACTTACCCTAACAAGGCCTTCCAAGGGTGGGGTTGAGGTTGGATAAGAATCAAGGGAACCATGGTCAATAGTGCTTGATTTGAAATTGAGATTGTTAAATATGGGAAAGTCATAATAGGGATCATCAATGGAAAAATATGTTATCATGCTAGGGGAATAACTATAAGTTTATGGATCATTAGGGTCATAGGGGGAATATCATCACAAGGATCTTTGCCAATGCTATAAATATCAAAGGTGATGTCAATATGATCTTCAGAGGGATATTCATAATAAATGGGAGGACCATATTGATAATATTCACTTTCACTAGAAGTATCATCATAGTTGGGAAGAATATCATTGAGATCCTCAACCATGAGAAATGATATAGGATAATTGCAACATGAGGATTTTATTTTAATGGTTATCATAAAAATTTGATGTGTAAATATTAGTTATAATAAACTAATAGTAATGGCCTAGATGATTTAGTTAGTTAAAGAGTTTATAATAATTGAATATATCATCTTGGCTGATATAAATTGTAAAAAAGGATATGCTAGTGGTGACTAATAAAAATGATTGTATCAGACTGGCTAATGTAATTGGATTAACACACTAAACTATACCATCTTTGCCAATATAGTTTAGAAACACATAGAGTGATACTGCGATATCGATACCATTTATAGGTAGACAAATAAAGGTATCGGGTTGGATAATTTATTTAGAGTATCAAATATGTCAAGTTTTTAAGATTTTATTAAGTTATTAAAAATAAAAATATGGAATTGATCCAAGTGAATGAGGATAAGATGAAAATTGGATTCACCATAATGTATGCATAGGTTAGGATTAACCTACAACTTTACTATCTTAATATACTTAGACTCAAATAGAGCCTACAATACTTGGATGAATGGTAATGCCCTATGAATTCCATAGAACTAGCAAAGGGTTACCTACAATGTGAATGTCAAAAGTAACATGTTCCAAGGTCTAAGCCTATGACACAAAGATGTAGCTCCCACTAGACCTATATAAAAGTCAAATTAATTGTAAGAAATGAGTATAAGTATGAAAGTAAATTAAACTAAACTAAGGGGAAAGGATAGAATGATTGTAATTGGGTAAGGTATAATAGTCAACTAAATGGAGGTTTATGTAGCCTAAAGTGAAATATGGAAAGTTTAAGTTATTCTATAACTACACCAACTTACTCAATGTAGAGAAAGCCTAAATAAGGATACACACACATTCATTCCCTAATCAACAAGAAACATTTAATCTACTAAGTAAATAAAGGAAACACCATAGAGTTAGAAATACTTATCTTGAGGTGGACCCATCGAGCATCAATATCCCCTTGGATCAAGTGGAGATTTACAAGAGATGTTGTGAGTTGAAGACTTAAAATGGATGGATAAATACCTAAGATATCCTTAATTATGAACTCTCAATAAATTCTCATATTGAGATTCCAAGACACCACAAGACAAGTTTCCTCAATATAAGGTTATATACCATAAACCCATCGAAGTATGACATAGGGTAGAAGTGCAAGAGAAAGTAGATTTAATAGAGTACATGATATGATATGAATGAAACATGACCCATATATACTAATCCAATATCAAAAACTAACCCTAAACTCTATGTCGATGGTATTGACCATGTTGATTCAGTTTTAAAAATTCAAATGACACATAATAGTATCAGTTAGGATGATAAGTACATGTGTCAGAAGATAAGCTAAAACTTGTATTTGGTTGGTTGATGTAGTAACAGTAGGGTAAAAGGTACTAAAACTATTATAGTGACTAGGTTGATTCTATAAGATATATGGAACTAGAACAACTGAATAAGGAAAAGATGGAAGAGATAAATGGAAAGACACTCTGAGGGGGATAGATTGATTTTAGGAATGGTGTAATCATGACATAATAAAAACATATCTCATAGATAACTATGAGCCTTTCCCACTCCTTTTTTGATACACACTTTAATGTGTGCTCTTAGGGAGATCGATGCTTGTCCATTCAATATAATAGAAAGTGTTAGTAAATGATACAGTGAAAAATATTGTGTGTATACATAAGGCACAACAAATTGGAAAAAACCATTTAGAGTAAAAAATCAAATTAAAATAATTATGTCTAGATGAAATGCAAGAGATAGATTAACATAGCTAATAGAAAGTCCCATTTAGTAAATGGTGTTACATACGTAAGGAGTTAGATTCAACACAATAAGTGTCAAAATTATAATGTACGATGAAATAATGAGTTATATAGGAACATAAATCATGAACATAAGATAATCATCTTGAACATTTAGCCTGTAAAAATTGCTAACACCTCTAACAAAAAAGTGAATGTATTAATATAGATATGCCATGTGTAGTTGAACTATTAATAAATGGTAAAACCTTCTCATGATGTAAAATATTAGGTGTAGAAAACCATGATAATTTAAATTTTAAGAATCTATTCAAATAATTGTAAATATGTCATAACATATATCAAACAAATGTAAATTTAATAATCAAATTTTGTAGCATGTAAAAATGAAATGTAAATCTGACATGTAATGTATGTTGTATGCAGAGTACTAACCAATAATGTGGTAAATCTCTTAAGTTTCATCATAAATAATTATTGGAGACATGCATGTCAATTTTCAAAGATCAATAGAATAATTTATTGTTAGATCATCATTTTCATATTCAAAATTATCAATACATTGATATTTATCATTGGTCTTAATAAAAATTGAAGGATATGTATATATTGGTACTATAAACTATTGTATTCATCATAAATAACCATGAAATTCTTAATATAGCATTGTAATGAAAAAAAGAATAGCATAACATAAAACAAATTCAAACATGATCGAGGACCCATAGATGTAGGTAGTCTAATAATGATAAAGTATATGAAAGAATTGGAGAATTAACATATTAAATTGAGTCATCTTATCCACCATTAAACCATGTCATTTTTTTCCTCCAATTGAAACACTAAAGAACAAAGGTGTTGAATGTGTAGAGTGTTGCTAAATAATCATTGTATATTATGACTTGTGTAACATAGTGTGTAATCGATACTTCTTTAAGAGGTCTATTTTGTTTCACTAGTAGATATTTCATCTTATTTAGGAATATATATATGTCAAATATAATCATGCCACAATAAATCAGAACTTGGATTTTATTTTTTTAATAAATACACTTATTTTTGGTGTGTCCTTTTATTATATTATACTAAAAAAATGCATTGGCATTGTAACATCTTGACACATGTTTTAGATCTAGTTGTAAAATAGATGGTAACATGATCAAACTCATGTCTAATAATTTATTTAATAGTTTGATCATTGATATATTTTCATGGCATATAGTTTGTTAAAGATGTCTTTCATTTCTTAAACAAAATTGTAGGCATATTCATGTTAGACACATGGCTATTGGTAAGATGTGAATCCTTAGGAATAAAAATTGAAGACTTACTTTGGGTTAATATCTCATTTTTAAGTGTGGCAACCATATTAAAAATATAATAGAAAGACTATGAAAATTTGTAATGTATCTTTTATTATTTAGATGTGATAAAAAGATATTGATAAATATTTTAATTTCGATAGACTAAGGAGTGCATACGACATATGAATTTGAAGGTATATTCAAGAATATCATCATTAAGACCATGTCAAATAGATTAAATACTCTCAAATGTGATAGGAGATCCATTCTTAATAATAAATCAATATAATAAATCCTTTTAAAAACATTGAAAATAATGTAAAGAACTAAGAATATGGAAACTTATAGATCAAGTGCATAAATGTGGGTATCCTAATATGCCATACCAAATAAAAAATAAGAGATAAAACTCCAATCTCCATATCCTAAAATACATAAAATATTCACATAAAAAAATATGTCATTCATAGTATTAGAAACCAACACCAATAAGGCCAAGATCATGATGGGTTGCATATCCATTTCCTTAGTATGAAAACAATCTTGATGTTTGACAAACATATAAAAATATCATCAAGAAAATAATCATCACCAATGACCCAATCATAATGAAAAACCATAAGAATTGGATTAACATTGCTATAATAAATAACACAATCCTCCATAAGAACATTTAAATGATCACAAAACATGTCAATGATTCATCTTCACCATCTAGATAAGAATTGGGTGCAAAAACATCATATATGGGAATCTAGTCCAACTCTACAATCTACATGGAAATTGGTGACTAATCAAATATACCATGAGCAATATGAAGAGCATCAACATGAACATCAAATCTAGAAGAAATAATAATATCTAAACCAAAATGATCAAGGTCAAAAAGAGATAAAACTAAGCTCATCAAAATCATGGAAGCAAGTGGAACATTAACATCATCATCATCATCATCATCATCATCATCACTAGAGACAAATATTCATCATCATATATAATGGACTGAACTATCTTATAAGACAAGAACAACATGTGGGTCTCATATTGACATATTGAATGATCATTCTAATGAAAATACACACATATGGTAGAATCAATAGGTGTATATTGAATATAATAGTGATAGAAAGAATGAGTTTTTTCCACATGATATACAAGGATGTAGATCAAAACAATCACTTGACATATGACCTCAACATTTACAATAATAAAAAATATTATTATTTATAAGAGAAGAAAGAGAATAAAAAAGGATCAACAATTAGACTATCACACATAACACACCCAGAAGCAAAGTGAATATATTTGGAATGGTTTTGAGCATGAAAACTAATAGGATTAATATACCTTAGACTAATAGGATGCTTATTGACAAAAAAATGTCTTCCATACTCACAGAATAGGTGAAGGTTCCACAACAAGAATTTAAATAGATGTATGATCTGATAATGGGATTATAATACTCTTGAAATGGTTTGGAAATAGAATTATATTTAATTTTCTCAATAACATGGGCAATAACAAACTTAGATAACTATGTCTATTTGACAAAATTTTGAGAATTGGCTACAGGGTTTTCATTATCTAGAGTTGTGGGTCATTTCTCATCTAGTTGATCCTAAAATCTATCATTCATGCCTAATTAGATAACATTTACTATAAAAAATCATATAATATGTATGGAAATATCTTTAACACTTTGATTTTGTGACTTTTTTGGTTTTTAGTTCTAATCATGTGTAAATATAGGATGTTGTTAGCATAGAAAATAGAGCCCATTATGCAAAATAAACTCAAAAAAACTATTATAACAATGCAAACAAAATTTTGATTTGAATAGGTACTACAAAATTCTTTGATGAGATAATATATATCTAGTATCCTCTATATTAAATTTTGTGTAAGTTTTAAAAGAGTGTGTGAAATCACTAAGTTGACACCTATTTTAAATGAAAAAATACCCCTTTATCTATTTATTATAACAAAATAATGTGACAGATGATCAAATTTATAACAAGGTTAAAATAGTTAATAAATAACCAAAACATATTATCAAAATATTATAATAGAAATACTAACTACACATAAGTGTCCATAAGTCTCTTTCCATAATAAATGTACTAGCGGTTATATGACATTTTGGACCATCTTATGAGAAAGTTGTGATGTTTTTTTAAATTATGTTAGGAAATTTTTACTCCCCACAAAAACAAATTATGGTTTAAATATAAATTTTAATACATCAACCAAATGTCTTAGAAAATGTTGCATAACTAATCATTGCAAATTTAGAAAAGTTCAGTTTGTATAAAACATGAAAAGTTTTAAAAATATGTCAGCATACAAAAATTATGATAGAAATGGTGATAAATGATCTAATCTGTAATGAGTTTGATCCTCCAAAATTCATTTATGATTTTACCTCAAAAAAATTATATGTTTTTATGAGAGGATTGAAAACTTGATAGGTTTAGAACATATGACCTCTGTGTGAGAATGTTCTTTTTTAAATCAAGATATAATATTCAATCATCTTATGCAAGTAATTAAAACAAATATTGTTAGACTTGTATATAAATCATTTGAAAAAAGACATAGAATTAAGCAAATATAAAAGGGTTTGCATCCCAACAATGCAAATCTAGAAAAATTCATGTCCAACCCCTAAAAAATAATAAAATATGTAAATATATGTACCCATGTACCTTGATTCCCCACTTTTTACCTCTAAACAAAAAATTGTATCAATATAGTCCTTTTTACAAAGGATTCCAAAAAAAAGTTTTGAATATTTTATAAGATTATATGACGTGTTAATCCCAAAATCCCCTCTTCCAAGTTGAAAATTTAGATTTTTTTAAATTTTGTTATGATATCATATGGTCATTTTAAGTTCAGAAAGATAAAGATCAAAATAGAAGATAACACAAATTTTATGTGGCTAAACCAAGATATCTTCAAATTCACATGAGAAATTTCCAGCCCCTATTTTTTTCACTCATTTAAATTTTATGTGGCATCATTCAAGAAGCAAGGCATTCATAATGTACTTTGTTAGATCACGATGTTTGTAGTGGTGGTGGATTTGTGTTTACAGACACAGATAGATGGAGGAATTAGCATCAAGGAAAATTCCCTTGATTGCCCTTAACAATTTCTTTATATAGGCAAAAGCTAGTGGATGATGAAAATATTGATATAGTTAATGACGAGTAATAGACACTACCCTATATGATAGATATGTCCATTGGTTATGGTTGAGATGATAAGTTAGATTATTATTTTCATCTTCAATTTACATTAATTTCTCTTGTGGCTTATATTTATTATACCTTGGTGTTTAGTTTGCCAATAAACTATTTATAATACTATTCATTATGTTCAAATTTTCTTGATTGAAAATGTGTCTATTTAACATTTTTTAACTTAAATTTTAAATAATTTAATTGTTATTTTACTATTGGAATGATTCACAATATAATAAATAACAAAATATAATATATAAGGTTAAAAAGTAATATGGTCAGATAAATCATGGCCCAAAATCCATGCCAAAAGAAGAAACTAGCTTAAAACATCAAAAAATAGTCGATCAAAGCACAGTAAGATGACATGTTATCCTTTGACCCCACCTCATTGCTAGATGATTTTATTCTTGTAAATAAGGATAGGTTCCCGCTATACATTGAAACTTCAATCGATGATTGTCGCGTCAAGAGGTCCATTATTGACGATGGAGTCACATTGAACATCATGCCACTATAGATGTTTAACAAGCTTGAGATTAGCTATAAAAATCTCTTAGATTCTCGCCACAATTGTGTTGGTTTAAATAATTATATAGTTACACTAGTGGGAAACATGAAGCTTAGGGTCAAGTTCAGAATCAAGATAGTGAGGATTGATTTTTATGTGCTAGACCTAGATCTCTCATACAACATAATTTTTGACCATCCTCGAATTATTACCATGTAAACCATCACATCAAAAACATTTCACATTATCTAATTTGTACATGAAGTTGAGGTTCACACCTTAGAGGTGGACCCATATCTTTGGGAATTTTTATATGTTAATATAATTCCCTCTGATGAGGTTTTGGTTGTTTCCTCATAGGGCCTTGTGGGTTCACCCAAGGCTCCCACTAC
Source organism: Torreya grandis (assembly GCA_037957365.1). Lineage (NCBI taxonomy): Eukaryota > Viridiplantae > Streptophyta > Pinopsida > Cupressales > Taxaceae > Torreya > Torreya grandis. The sequence goes on from JARHVA010000913.1 coordinate 3,660,554, forward strand.
TGAATTTTGATTTCTCAAGGATGAATATTTTTACCCTGATGAGTAATTAGTCGGTATTCAATCCTCTTGTTCCTATTATGCACTCTTTGATGCCTCCTTCTAGGTGTCAAGTTGGATCTTCACTCCTTAGAGACCTATTTTAAGATGTTTCACTGAATGTAGAGCCTCTCTCTTCATCATGATTATCTCACCATGGCATTGGAAATCTCAGTGGCTCTCCTAGTGAGGTATTTTGAGTTTTCAAGTTAGATCTTGAGTGTTATTCCATAGACATTTTAGCACATGACCTAATCAATGAGAGGAGATCTTACAAGAAGCTCATGCTTGTGCATCATATGCACCACCATCCTCTTACTTATCTAGGTTCAAAGGTCTCATTCACCAACAATGACCCCACTTTTGTAACTCTCATGTTTTGGGTCATGAATGGTGAACATTAGGATATAAATGATCCATATGCTTATTCCCATATTTTCCATACCATTTGTCCTTTGTGAAGACTAAGTAGTGGCCTACCTTAGGGGAAACCCCTAGCTAGGGTGAAGTGGTGGCTTGACCTTGGGCATAGGCCTGGTCTTGGGCCTATGGCACCTTGGTAAACCCTAGACCTTACCATAACACCCTCCCCAGGCCCTGTTTAGTGGATTACCTCTCTCATGGCATCTACCATCAAACCTTGTGGGTATCCTTGGTCGTTTAGATTATGCACTCCTCTTTGGATACATCTTAGGATAGAAGCATAGTATTTTGCTTTTTTTAGTCAGTAGTAATACTACTTTCTTGTATTTATCCCTCTACTAACTCCCTCTCTCCTTCATTATGGTTCATGTATGTTGTATGGGTTAGTGGTTTTAGTTATTTAGGACTTGATCTAGATTTTTGTGGCTAATATTCATATATAATAGGCCTCCTACCACCCCTCCTCACCTATCACTATAGCTGGCATTATGATACTCTCTCTTAGTTGGCCACTACACAATAGTGGTACCTCTACCAGCTCAGATGCCTCTCCTACCTCTATCACTTTAAATGTTCATGTATGTAACCTTGTATGCCAAATCAAGATGTTAGTGCAAGAAAATCAAGTGAAATATAGGTGTGTACCTACTATTTCATTTCCCCCCTCCATTGGCTAGCATGGCCTCTTTTTGGGCCCTATAGGGAAATTTTGGAGCTACCAAGAGCTAAGTCATGAGTTTTAGGAAAACCAATGGCTTGATAGTGGTATAAGCCACAACAAGTCTTCATCTCACTTTTTATTACTATTTAAACACTAAAACCTCCTTATTAGGGGTTTTTGGCCTCTTTTTCTTGATACAAGGCCTTCTTAGGCCTATTTTTAAACCATCCCAATATCTTGGACCCTTAGGTCCCCTGGCCTCCTAGGCCTATGTACTCCTTTTCAGATGCACCTTGGGATAGAAGCAATCTTTTGCTTCTTTCAGTTAGTCATGCATGTTATTACTTGTTTGCAATTATCCCTCTATTAACTTTCTCTTTATTTTTGGCCACATTTTTTTACAAGTGATGTTGTTAGTGGTTTTGGTTTCTTAGGACTTTCTTTTTCCTTATTTAACTAGTCTTTGTCTTGTGCAGGCCTCCTACTACCCCTCTTTACTTCTTATCATGGATGGCATTAGTTTCTTGCATCTGATTGTGGCTTTGTCATGTTTTTTCTCCCTCATGCTACTTGCTTAGTTTGATTTGTGTTGAGATAGTCCCTCAATAGTTGTGTCTTGCATCCTTGACCCCCATCATGGTTTACCACTCTCTAGTGATTCACACTAATGGTGGTAGTTAAGGCAACCCAAGACATGTGGTTATGGCTTGGACTATTGATGAAACATAAAGCCACAATGTTGTTGCAATTGGTTTTTTCTTACCAGTGAGATGAACAATGCTTATGAGTATCACATGATCTTTGAAGCTTTTACTAACACTCATGTGCTAGACATATGTTATGTGTATATGTTTAGTGACTCATTTTTAACCATGTCTCATCTCACTGAAGTCTAGAACATCCTTAGCATTGAGTTGTTCCCCCTCTCATAGATGAGATGCATGATTTTATCTCTTCCTTTAAGGACTTATAGACCTCCCACATCCCTCATTCATCTTATATTTTTGGGTTTGATGTCACTTTTTATCCCTTCTCATGTAGGAATTGGAGATGGAGTTGGAGTTGGAGCTAGACTTGGATCACATAAAGATCAAGATTGTACCCCTTAAATCATGTCATCAACTTTCTATCCATCATTATTCCTCTCAGGTGAGTGTAGGTGAGGTTCTATTTTTTCCTTTTTAACTCTTTCTTACTTTTTTGCTTTAGCTTCCAAGTACTACACAACACTCCTTTTTCTATTGAACATTGACTACTTTTACCTCGAGGGCATATGTAATTATTATTGGTCTTACCCTGGTCCTCCTAATGATTACATATATGCACATCTCTTATTTGATCCCACTCAATCATTTAGATATTTCCCCAGTCTTTGAGCACCCTTATAGGCCTTCTCACACTCTGTCAGACCTTTTGACACTTCTTAGGGCCTTCTCAGCTCTGTGGGGCCCATTCCAAAGCTATTTTTGACCTTTTTTGGCATAATTTATCCTAGGCCATGGTTTTGGTTCTAAAACCCATGACTTAGGATGTAACTTGTTTAAAATTTCCTATTTTCAATTTTGTCCATTGCATAATGGCCAAAAATGGCTAGTTTTGGAAGGCTTTACCTCTTGGATGCCCTATATGAGGTCCAAACATGCCTTTTTCTCTCCCTCTTAGATCTATTCCATCTCTTGGTCATTATTTATGAGCATAATTGATCATCATCCATCTTCTTGGATTTATTGCTTTTCATCTCTCTTGAGCTACATTCCTTGATTAGCTAGACATCTTGTTAGGTCTTCAACTCTCTTGAGTTGTTCTTGATTCCTAGGTAGCTCTTCACCTTTCTTGAGATCCTCTACTACACACTACATGGTTTATCCTCCCTCTTAAATATAAATCCACAATATTACTTGCTAGTTGGATTGGATTCACCATTATTGCTCTCAGTTATTCCTACCTTCATTTATGATTTTTATTAGCTCATTTAGTTGGTATTACACCTGATTTGTGCAGTTAGATTGGCCTCTACATCCCTTGATTTATACTACTTCACCTCTCTTGTATTGTTGATATTGGATTGGATATAGCTCTACACTAAAACTTAGTCTTCCTCCACATTGGATCAAACTTGGACTCATAATTGGTAGAATTCTTGCATTGTGTTTAACCATGATCTGAGGGCACCTTGCTCTACTTTCTATGGTTAAATATTACATGTTAGGGCTAGGATCATTTATAAATAAGTATTCAACTTAGATTTTTGAATTGTACATGCATTTCCCTCTTTGAAAACATCTTTCATTCAAAATTATCTTTCATTTCCATAGGGTTGCATGATTCTGAATCATTTTCTTTATGTGGTAGTGTTAATTTTTTATATAGTTTAATTTCCTATTCTTTATACATTATTTATTTCCTATAGATACTTTCTTTACTGTGGTTATACCTATTAAATATATTTGTGTCCTTTGTTTACTCAATCATGCTAACCCTAACTTGGTTGAAAAGTCTAACTATAGCTTGGTGCAAGCTAGAAAGCCAAATAGCCTCTATAGATCTCTAGTGTCCCATTACATTCTTGAGCATAGAAAGAATTTTCTTAGTACAATGTGTACCGCCTTACCAAACCCTCATTAATTCATTTGGATTCTTTAAGCTATAGATACCACATCATAATGACTGTTAAAATTTAAAATTAGTGTACATTAACACCAAAAATAAGAATCATAAAATGTAACTAAATCTATTATTTTAGATTTTAGCAACCAATTTGCATTCAAATCCTCAAACCACCAATGTGGCAAAGACACATTATTAGGAAATTAATTTGGTAGCTGAATCATTGACAGAAAAAAATTCAAACTGGTACCAAAAGTGTATAAATAAGGAACTGAGCAGATCATTCAGAAGGAGTTGTTGTGTAGAAGAAAAAGAATATTCCATCAAAATTAGTAGTGAATGATAGTGGTATGTGGTAAATTGAGTGAGAGTGGGACAAGGCTAGAAGGTCTACCTTATAAATAATTGTGAGGGTTGAGTAATGTAAGATTGATATTTTTGGGATAAAATCTATCATAATAAATTTGTAGCTATGGTTGAAAATGTGTGTGTGTGTGTGTGTGTGTACTTTTTTATTGAAAATAAAATCAATTTTCTTGAGCTTTTGTGATTTAGTATGTGTAATTGTGGATATTAAGCTATGTGGATTGGCTTATCTTCACTGAGTACCTAAACACCAATTGCACCATCCACACACCACCACATTGGGAGGGGACCAAATTTGTCCTCAATACTTTTAATCATATTAAATTCACCACAAATCATCCAAGTTGACAGAGGTAGGTTGTTAATGATTCAATGCCATAACATTATTTTGTCAAGGCCATAATTTAGGGGGTAAATATTGAGAACCCCTAAGGAGTGACCATTAATGTCAAATAACACACAAATAACTCAATGTGAAGAATCTTCCCTCGAGTACACAACTAAGGTGTTGAATTATGGGGAAACCAAGAAACTAGTTTTACCATGTCCATCTTCATGTGAAGTGGAAAAGTGAGATGTGCCAAACTAAATACTTAGAGAATATTGCAAAAGAAATCCTGCTATCTTAAATTATTGTAAATAGATGAAATCTAAGCCTCCCAAATATTGACAAGCAATGTGTAGAAATAATTGTTGGGAGGACTCTATGAGACCTTGAACATTCCAGGAGATAAAATTCATTGGGGGGAATATTCCATTATTAGTTCTCCCTAACCATCTTCTATGTCTTCTCCTAAGTGAAGTGTTACAAATCAATTTCCCAATAGATATTTTTGGTTTAGTGGAATGAAATCCCAAAGCAAAATGGAGTAGCATTTAGCCCCATTTTTTTCTTGAGAAGAGTCATTATTTTTATGAGGTAGATTGTATAATTGATAAGGAGTAGGACTTGCTTGTAGAGGGTATCTCAATAAGAGAATAACTTACTTGTAACTAGTTATCTTGGTAAAATTATCTCTGTGAGGTCATAGGTACACTATGAGACTAGGGGGAGAGGGAAACATGGGGGACTAGGAAATAGGATCCCTTTGGTCCTCCTAAGAGGATTTTTAAATAGGGGTGATGTGGAATGCTTTAACATCCACCATAGCCCAACCATATTTTTTATATACCACCTTTTGATTTTCATCTAACACTTGCTCAAAAAATTGATTTGAGTGTTATTTAAAGGGACAATCATGAATTAAATTTCAATGGACTCTTTCAAGTCCTTGGTCAAATCAACCTATACATAAACAATCCTAATGGGGCATGTAAATTAAAACTCATCTACCTTACGAAAAATAACCCACCCTATGGGATTTACAATCTCATCAAAAAATACCCATAAGGGAAGTATAGGACCTAGAAGTTTAACCCAAACATGCACCTTAAGGGAGGTCTATTCAAAGACTTTAAAATTATGTGTCCAATGGAACAATCATAAGGGTATTCCTCAAGAACCAAAAACTTGACCGAGAAAAGAGGGCTTTGACTTGACAGGGATATTTAAAGTAAAAAAGGAAAAAAACCTTGGTGAGGTTATGGATATTAGTGATCTATAAACCCGGGGATTCCTAGTTTCAAGGAATTTAGGCATTAAGGAATTCCTTAGAGAGCATACAACCAACATAATAAATAATAAGTTACTTATTTTCATACCTCTTATTTTCATTATCAAAAACATCTACATCTAAACAAACATCAGGCTGAGGAGAATTGATAGAATCTATAACTCATCATCAACCTTCAAGATGAACTTCAAGGCTCATATTAATGCCATCCTTCCCACTGTTTGCACCAATAGTTATGACAAAATGTAAAGTTCTAGTAAAATTAAATAAAATCTACAGGAGTGGTTTGGAAAATCAACACAATAGGAAATGAAACAAGACAAGATAGACATGGAAACCCTAAAAGAGCAAGTTTCTCAAGTTTTGATGAGTTTAGTTTCATAATTTCTAACTACCATGTTCTGGAGTTCATAGCTACCTTGTTCATATTTTTTTGGAAATTTTAATTAGTGTTAAGTATTAATTTTAATTACTTACTAATTTAAACTAATTATAATTACTGATAAAAAATAAAAAATTATATTTGTAAAATATTTTTTTTAAATAAACATTTATTAAAAAAAAGTTGTCCCAAATGTAAAGTCTTTATTATTAGAGATAAGGACAATAAATGTTAATAAATAAATAATGAAAATACATAAAATATGGATCAGTCAACAATATGCTTTGAATTTATCATAAATAAATATACTCTTTTCAATAGACTTTTGCATCTTGAATAGAACACAAGCATTATTAGATGTTTGAAATTTAAACTTTTATCTATTCGGGTCTTATAACTTATCAAAGTATTTTAATTTCTCATTTTGAAACATAAATATTTTTAATTGCATGTTTCAATGCTAATTAATAAAATTGTAGAAGCTAATAAATGATGTTACATTGTAAATTTATAACTCACAATTATTATGTAGTTGTGATTCCCTTTCCTTTAGTAATCAATCAAATTCATTTAATAACTATATAGTTATTGTTAAAGGGTTTTGGAAGAAAAATATTAATATCAACTTGTATGTTGAGTAACAATCTATCCTCTTCCCTTGTTAAGATTGAATGCTATATAATTTTCACATGGATCATTCTCTAATCTAATCTAAAATTAAAGGTTAAGATACCTTTTACTTATCGAAACATATTCTCTAGAATTTGTTATAGGATTTTACAACATTCCATGTACTTAAGATTTTAAAATCCCTATGCCATAATACCCCACATCAATTCCATAAATAGATAAAAATAAAGTATCTCAAGTTAGTAATTTACTAAAATTACATTTACTCCATTGTGAAATAAAAAATGAATGGAATTTTATTGAGAATGCTCAAATCAACATATAAAATTATAAATTCATTCACCTTATAGAAGGTTATGAAGTTGCAGTTACCTCCATTCAAGATGATATTATTACTGCACCAAATATGAATTCATGGATATTGAATAAAAGTATCTAAAATAATTTTTTGAGATCACAACTAAGTGTCAAAGGATTAGTTTTTGCTATGAAGTTTCAACTAATGCAAAAAAAAAAGAAGAGAGGTTATTAAAGTGCATGATTGTATAAATTTAATAAATATAATGAAACTTTATAATATCCAAACATTATACCTATAGATAACTTTCATGTTCCATAACTATGAAGCCTATATCTTGTAATTTATAAGCTTACAAAATATAACATGTTCATATCATTGAATGGAGACCTATTTGTATTCTCTGTTTGTAAGAATATAACCTAGAATTACATCCACTTGTACCATATAATAATAATGTTTAGTAATACATATTTCAAAGATTTAATATCTTATAAAATTTGAATATTCCATCATTATCTAAACCATCATTTTGAGAATTTCTACACTTCAGAGGGGATTGATTTACAATGTATTACTCCATACAATCCTGAGTTTAATGGTGTGCTAAAATGCAAGAATAGGGATTTGAAGAATATGTAAAACTATATGATACACTCCAAGGTTCTTGAACCTCGGTAATGGGTAGAGGACATTAACTATGTATGTTACATCTAAAACTACATTACTCATCGATCCTTAAAAGGAGTTACTCCTTTTAAATCTTTGAGTGATCAAAAACCCATAGTTAAGCACTTCATAATTTTTAGCTCTCTGGCTATGGCCCTTATTCCTAAGAAGAAATGTAAGGTGATGGATCCACAAAGTAGGCCTTAAATTTTCATTGGGTATCCAAATGGGGTTAATGGATATAGGCTTATTCATCCTACTACACATGAGTTGTTTATTAAGAGTCGTGTTCATTTTCAGAAGGCTACTTTAGAATCCACACTTGACACTTCTCTCTCCTCCTTGGACTCACTAGGATTTTATGATAGTTATGATGATTCATATCATCCTAAGCATATTCCTAATGATGATGATTCTTCTCCCAATTCAAATGATGAGAGTAGTGATGAGGATTCATATCCTTCCTCTCCCAATCACTTTTCAAAATTTGAGGAATCTCCTCCTGACTCTCCAAATTCATTTCCTCTTTTGGATAGATGAACACTATAGGGTTTAGTTGATTGGGTTAGGAATCCATCATATATTAGGCAAACAAACTCATAATTATAAGGTATTCCACATGTATTCATTCCCTCTACTTCTAATCTAAAGTCTTTTTGTGAGGAATCTGCCACACCTGAGTGGGATATGTATGTAACAAATTAACATAGTTATATATTTTATTTAACTTATTAAATTTGATAACAGATAAGGTAATCAACTAACATCTATGACAATACTATTTATATTAGGAGCATGACCAAATTGGATCTATTAAACATAACCAATGGATCTCTTACCACATAACAACAAAGGAAAGGGTTATAAATCCTCTAATCAAATGATATTATGTAATAACCCTAGCTAGGCCTAAGTACATAAAATAAAACTAATCTAGTGTTCACTAAAACTTGTGGATAAATGAGGATGGTTAAACACAATAAACATTCAAGGGATCATTGTAGGCAAATAGGGGCTTAGATTGCCTAAAATGGAAGATGGAAAGCAAAGAAAACCATTTATCTATACTAATTTTAATCATAGAGGTAATCTAAATAAGGAGTTATAAATTCAAAAATATCAATCTATCAAATGAGATAGCAAGAATTAGGAATACTTACCTTGGGTAAACATGTCGAGTCTCAATCTTTCCCTTGGCCAATGGTGCTTTACAAGAGGTTGTTGTGGATTTGTAAGGATCACATTATATAAATCATATCTAGGCTAAAAGACTCAAACTTTACATTGAATACTTCCCACAAGATGAGTAATTTTCTCTCCAAGTCAAACCTTACGCAATGGCTCCTTCAAATGCAAATTTGGCAAAATTGAGAATTGTAATGATGCAAAAATGAATGTTCCTCTCTATTGGATTGAAATCATCCTTGTATTTATATAAATGGATAATCCTTAACCCTTCCATAAATTTAGCAGATGAGGTCAGCCAATGTGACCCAATGTTTTGGAAAATATTATTCTTAGGCCTCATACTAGGTTGGTCAAGTCAACCTAGTTCCATAACATGTGCTTAAACTTTTAGAACAATGTCAACCTGACCAACTTAGTAGGAAAAGAGGGTGTTTACTTAGTTAAGGGCTATTTGAAAAGAGAATTTCTTAGGGGAATGTATAATTGGGTTTGTTTGTTTTGGGAGTTGGATAAGCGAGATTTGTAATGGGTTTAGGTAATGATAGAGTTGACCAACAATCATGCATAGCACCAATGGTCTACCCAACCCTTCATGGTGCACCCTTTAAGGAATGCACTCAAAAAAATGTAAACTCGATAGATTCCTACAATAGAGAAAGTGTTAGTAAATGATAAAGATTAATGTTTATATGTATACATATGCCCCACTCTAAGCTCATCATGTGTCACATAGGTGTAACATGGGATGGTGCTTTGAGGAATAACATAGAAACACACAATGTTGAGCAACAAATTATAGTAGAAAGTAAAAAATAAATGAAAATAAATAATTTTTTGGAATAATTGAAAGTACCATATAAAATAGATAAAATGAGAGGAAGTCGAGTAACCAAAAATCCAAGGGTACTAAATGATAGACAAACCCTATAAATGTGCCAGAGGTAAGAAAAGTAATAATCCAGATCAAACTAAAGACACTTGAAACTAAAATAATGTGACCAACATCAATGTAAGAGAAGTAACAATCCATTCTCAAACAAATATGGAAAAATATTAGAAATGTAAACAACATTGAGGAAAGAAAAGTAACAATTTATACTCGATCGATAATGGAAAAAAATGAAAGTAGAGTAAAGAAAATAGAACGAAATGTCTTGAAAAAAAGGTGAAAAATAAAATTCAAAGTCCCATACATAACCAAGGGAAATTCTATAAGTATAATACCATGATTAAGAAAGTATCATAACCACTCAAAATGCAACTTCTATTCTAATGATAGATGAATTAAAACAATTTTATTATGACCATGTTTGAAAGAGATAAATAATAAGGAATAGAGAAAGAGGAAAAAGATTTAGAAACAAACTTAACTATCAAGAGGGTTATGAAATGGGTGGTGGGGGAAATGAAGGAAGAACCAAGGTGAATAATATTTATCGAAAATAAGACACTCAAATTAAGTTGGCAATACCAAAAAACTTTTGACATTAAGGACTCTAGAGAACTCATCGTATCCACATAAATTGGGATTAACTAGTGAAGTATAAATATAAATATCATTACATGAAGGTTATATATGCAATAAAAATTTAAATGGACCTACCATCCCATGACATGTTCCCTACTCCTTAGGACCTCTTATAGAGTCATTGGTTTATTATAAAGATTAGGTACTTAAATGAGAATGTAAGTGGAACTATAAATATATTTTTGAAAGTATGAGACCTCTTACCCCAATCTACTAGTCTATCACACCCAAATGGACCTAGGCTCTATCACGAGGCTAACTATGGAGTTTGAGACTTAATTAGTATAGGAGATGTGCCTAAAATGATCATGTCCTTTGGCATGATTTAGATTTTTGAATATTTATTTTTCCTTTTGATCATTGCTTTTTGTTTTAATTATTTGGTTTTTATATTTTATGGCTTTTATCTATTTCTCTTCCATACAAATTCATAAAACCAAACATGGGTGTTAAAAATGACTAGCACTAGAGAACTTACACTTGGTGACCAGGAAGAAGAACGTAAAGAGTACGGTGTCTAAGAATCCTGTATTTGTACGTTAGATAAGAGTGTTATCATGAAACCAACCTTAATGTGGCCATAGTGGAATGGAATATAGGAGAATATGGAAGTGAACATGGGATGATTGAGCTACGTTAAATCATTAAAAAATGTATAGCTTTAAATGGTACGATGATAGGTAAGCATGAATCATCATCAAAAGGAATAGTGTAGGTGAGTGGAGACATGAGAATAGATTGTTAGACTTGTTACCACTAAATAATATGATTTATTTTAAGAGTATGAAGTCATAATCCTCAACCATTGCCTTACTTTTTAGGGAAGACACTTAACTAAGACTGCAGATAAAAGCAATTTAAAAAATGAATATTTTTGAGGAAGGCATAGTCCTATCTGAGGTCTTACACTACAACTCACAAAGGACAAACCAAAGAGGCATAAAAATGGAGGATAACATAAGATTAATTTTTGAGGAAAGCCTAATCTTATCCAAGGTCTTACATTGCAACTCACAAAAGAAAACATAAAAGTGTTAGGATGTGAAGTCACTATTCACATGCATTATTCATGATGATGTGGATTATTGGTGATGTGAATGGTTAGTGATGTAGCTTGTGAGTGATGTAGTTGATTAGTGATGTGGTAAGGGATTATGAAGGGTATCCCATAAGTGATCAAGTTGATGTGATGGGAGTGGGGCATAGCACTCCACCAAGGCACATGGGTTTTTCCTTGGTAGTCACATGGGTGGTGTCACATGGTGCAAAATATAAAAGGTTTGGTGTGGGTAAAATTTCTAAGGGACCCCATGGTTCACATATGTGAAGAAAGTCAAAAGGTGATTGAAACACCTTTTGGACTTTGGTGTGCACATGGAAGAAAAAGATAAGTTGTTTACTATTGTTATTTATCCTCATTTGTGGAGTGGGAGATACTATTTAAAGCCACATGGAATTGTCTTGGATCTTATCTAAAGTGGATGGACCACTTTTTGACCCTTGCACATGAAGACTAATAACTTTTGATGATCATTATTTACCCCACATGGAATATGGTGATTTTTTTGGTGCCACTATTCATTCTCTCTCCCATTTTTATCTCTCAAGTTATAAATGCTATTAATAAGCATGAAGATCTCTTTTAAATTCATCCAATTAGTGGATCCATGCAAGCCTTGGGCTTGCATGTTTGGAGGTTGGATCTCATAGGCTAGTTTAGTTTGGGTCATAACCTGAATGCTTAAGGTGGAAGCATTGAGTGCTTGCATGTTAGTACTGGTGGAGTTGTTGAAGGGGATATTGTAGAAGAGAGCTGATGCTAAATTAATGATGTCTAGAAACTACCATTTTGACCATGTTTTTTTATTTATACATTGTCAAGTTTTCACGCAATCTATGTGTAATGTGTCCTCTTACTTTTCTTTATTTTATATCTTGTTTATTTTATAATTAATTTACTTTCACTATAGGATATTTATTCCTAACATCTGGTATAAGAGCTTTGGTTGTGAAGGTCTGATTTATAACATTTGGTATTAGATTTATGGTGAAAAATCTATGTGTGTGAGTGTATGTTGTTGGTTAGTTGGTTACAAGTTGAAGTTATTCTGATAAGAGGAGAGACCAAGTAGAGATTAAAGAAGAAAAAAAAAGTTTTATTTTTTAGTAGGTATCTCTCTCTGGAGCAAGGTGGAGGATCTCTTGGTGAAGATCCTAATCTCATCATGTTGTTGAGGAGAATCCCACAAGAGATTTGAAGGAGAAATATTAACAAGCTTTGCTAGACAAGTTAGTAGCCTACATAATGTTCCTGATGGAGAAGTAACTCTATAGCTTGAGGAGCAAGTTGGTCTCCTTTGAAGGAGGTTGAGGACAAGGCATGACCTTGTTTTAGTTTTTGGAAACAAATATAAGGGGTGTTGATTTGGTATCCCACTAATCACATGTTGTTAGCCAAGATGTTAAAGAAGATTAAAAATCCATGCAAAGGAAGGAGGTATAGAGAAACTTGATGTTGTACCTATTTTGAAGTGGTTGAGGAAGATGAAGATGAAGATGCAGATGTAGATGAACAAGTGAGACCTAGTATTCTTAGAAGGAGAAGGTCAGTGTTGACCATATAACCCAGTGTTGGAGGTTTGTCAATGATGTCTCTAAGGTGACCAAGGATGATGATGAGGTATCATGTGTGGTAGAATGATAATGACAAAGTGAGCTTCAATAAGCTTTAGTGTTCCTACATGGTTATTTAGTGTTTGATTTAGTGAGGTAATTGATGGGTGATATTGATGGTATGGACATATTGTAGAGACATATGGGTTTATCTAATGTTATGTTGTAGATCTAAGTTTAAGTTGATAAGGTGGCATTAGATGTAAATCACCCTCGCACCCTCATTCACTATTAGAAGAATTTTAGAGATAAGCACTTACTAATAAAAAAAAGGCACATTGAGAGCACAAAACCATCTAGCTTATTATTTTTCAATATCTTAAACTTATAAAGGATAAATCTAATTGTATACTTGTACCAAAGAAAGACACAAGTGAAATTGTGTTTAGACTTGCATTCACATGATGGACTAGATCGACATGTAGTGTGTTATAAATGGAATTGTGAAGTAAATTGTCTTGTCTCTTATGTCTGTGTCTCCATCTAACATATATAAAACTAATATGTTCCTTGTAAAGCTAAAGAAGCTTGAACTCTAAGTATCTACCTTACCAAGGGAGGGGAATGTGATCTTATGAACTTGCCATTGTCTCTTGTTTTGATATGTGTCTACCATTATGTTTAAAGGAGATACTAATTGTAAATGTTTTCATATTATCTAATAGAGGTACTAATTTTTTATGTCACAATGATTTCTTGAAAATTTATTGCAAAAAGGGCTCATGTGGGTAACTATTTGTTGAGCCAAAGTTACTGATCCACTTGTGTTCATCTCCAATAAGCGCAGTAATGATCTTTGATCCAAAAATACTCACAAAAGTGGCGGGATACTTTTTAATGACCATGTAGTGGTCATTTAATTACATATTTAAATGCTAAAAATAATTGCAATGGAATGGATATTGTAGTACCTAAGTGACTTTGATTCAATATAGACCCTCACCCACATACATGGATTCTTGATCTATAAGTATTATTGTGCATACCAATGACATAGGTAACAACAAAGTGTAGTTATGAATAGAAAGATAGAATATTTGGTAACCTCGCATCAAAATTAAAATAGAAAAAAACAATTAAGCTTGATTTTAGGCCCTAAGATCAAAAAAAGTTGTATGTTCAGGGTGATGTCAAGCTTCCAATTTTTATGGATTTTGAGGGATCAAATTTCAAGCTTCCATAATTTTTCTGTTTGAGTTGTTTAAGCTCAAGGCTCAAATGCTAACCCACTTATTAAGATGCCTATGTATAAAGTGTTTTTTCTAATAAACTCTCTAGTAAGGGATTTGCACATATACATATTTTGACTCAAGGATTACACCAAACTGCATGAGACATCCTCCTAAACCTATAAATGGTAAACTCCTAACAAATCCATAACTATCATTGGAAGATAGGTGTTCCTGGTGACCATAAGGTTACACCTAATCCTTTGAGGAATCACCCCAACCCTATGAATGGTCTGTGAAAGATTTAGATTTTTAATCTATGTTTAATTTGTTTAGAAAATTATTTTTATGTAAACTTTTAAATTAAATTTGACTGGGTTTATTAAATTGTTTTGACTAAATATGTCATATACTAGGTTATGAATACAAATGTTTACATAATTGCATCTAAGGTTTATATCTTCTACTTCATTTTTTTTAATTTAAAAGTTAGTTGAATTATATTAAAAAGTGATAAGGTGCAGCTAATCATACAAAAAAGTGAGTGGATTCTTCTACTTTATTTAAGTTACACAACCTAATAGATTCATTGTTGTGATGATTGAGGTATCATAGGAGGGGTCCATCTCCCAGTTCCAGTATATAGTTTCTAGGTAAATTCTTGTCCTAAAATTCAATCTATGCTTAGTGTGGGCAATCCCTTGTGGGGTATATTGAGGATCCTAAGGAATCAATAGCCATATGCTCAAACATGAGTAAAATGTGTGTCAAAAAGCCAAATAATTTAAAAAATAAAAAGAGGGGGAAAAGATCATAGGGAAATGCATATACTTTAACTTTGGGTCCAAGTAACTTTTGTAACATTAAAATATAATTTTTACAAGGAACACTTCTTGTAAATCATAGATATTTCTCATTCAAAAATGAATAATCGTAGAGACTAACAACCCACTCAGATATTTAATGAATATTACTCATAGTATTTTCTTCTATTAATGTGGTCTCTACATAAAAAAATTTACTGACATTATAAAGCCTATTATATTTCTTTTTTCCAATATTGTATAATTAAAAAATACTTGTCTTTTCCCATAGAAGGATATTCAATTTTTTTTCATTTAATTATACAACCACATTTGCATTAGAATATGCCTCTGACAAAAATGTTTCATCACTACAAGCACAAACATGTTATTTTAATTTCCCATTGATAAAAGTGCACATCACCCAACCCCTACAAAGGGTGGTTTTATGAGGTGTTCTACATTACTATCACAATATGAATCACTTGATGAATTGAACTTTTTATATGATTACAACTTCCCAAAATTTGTTCCAAGCACACAAGGGGAAAATGAGGAGGTGGTCATACCTACTATAGATAATTATGTTATCAGAGAATCCAAGCACTCACTAAAATATATGCCACTTTTTGAATCTACCCCTTTCAATCAAGAATAAATAAGCATGAAACACCCTGAGGTTCTTGAAAATCAATCCTTTGACTAACCAGTAAAGAATAGAGCTCATTGGAGCATTTATGAAACTTTAGTTCTAATTGAATCAAAACATATTAAAAGAGATACACATTAAAATGATAGTGCAATTAAAAAGTCCATATAATCTACTAAAAAATGTAAAATAGTGAAAAATTATTGCTCTACTTATGGTGTTGATCGTAAAATAAACTAGTTTTAAAATCGATGGGAGCATATTTTTCCTGATTTTAAAAGAATCAAGGATTATGAATCACATATTTCATATGGTCATGATATCTATTGGAACACAATAACTCAAGAGAGAATTGATAAAAAAAACTTCTATAAAATTATGTGAATGAATTTTTTGATGCAATGGAGGTTAAATTTAGTGAATTGATTAAAAAAAATTCCAACAAATTATGTGAAAGAATTTTTTGATGCAATGGAGGTAAAATTTAGTTCTAATCAAGCAATCAATCTTGGAAATATAACTATTGTTTATTTTGATAGTAGATATGCCTTTAGAGATCATTCTTATTCACCAAATGAAAATGAGAAAGGTAAATAATTTTTGAACCAAGTGAAGACTCCTAATGAACAAGATAAATAATCTACTTGAAAAAAGCATAAATTAATAAGCAAAATAACTAGTATAAAGGATACTTTTGTAGAGAAAAATAAGATAGTGATTTCTACCTTGTATCTAGATGAATAAGGGCATATGAATGCCATGAAGTAGATTGTGTTTTTATTGAAGAGTGACACAACAAGGATTATGCTTTGACTAAACAATATGCAAAAGGAAAATACAAAAGAAGGGAAGTTGATCAAAATTGAAGAGAAAAAAATCAATGTCCAATTGTGTTTAGTTTCATATTTAAATACCATTGGACAAGTAACGATGAAGATTAGTGAATAGTTATGAAATGAGAGGTGACCCTTATAGTTCTACCAGTCATGTTAGCTTCGAAACAAACAATTTTTCCTATGGTTTTTAGTTTTATATATGTAATCCAATGAACTTGGTAATAAAACTTTTTAATCTTAAAGATCTGATTTGTACTTATAATTCTAACTGCATTTACTCTATTAATAACTTTAAAGATATTTAATGATTTATCCTTGGAAGTAGCATTATAAATGATTTTTAAAGATTTCATATTGATTAGATTACTAAAATCTTTCCCAACTCTACTTATTTTTAGTAGAATGGCTTGATTAATACCTTATAATTTATTAATTAATCATTCCTTATTGATATACTTAAAAGGCTTTTATTTGGAAATAATGGTCTGGATCAAATTATGATTCAGTTGGTCATGGACATTTTGTAGTTTATTTTTACAAGTTATTAGAGCCTATACCCAAAAATAAATTTTACACAGAAGGACCTACTTTAAATGAATTTATTTATGATTTATGATGTTTATTATAATGGGGAAGTTTTAATATTTTTGAAACAATGGATTATGAAAAATAAATATATCCATAATAGTTGCTAAACTTGTTACCCTATTGAAAAAAAAATCTTTTCTTATTGTAGTACCTGTCTTTTAGGTATTTAAACCTAGATATTTGCTATAAATGCCCATTGGATTATCCCTTTGGCTCATCTTAATTGACAAAAAATAGATCCTAATAAACAAAAAAAAAGTTTATGTTCTTTTTATAGTGTTCAATCACAGCCTTGGTTCTAATTGACAGAATTGTTTCTTCTTCCTTGGTCAGTATTTGATGAGTGTTGGAATAAGATAAGCCACACCCATAAGTCATATGAAATTGATAAATTTATTCTTCAACATCTATTCCCCATGTTGAAACACATATCTTTGATTTATTTTCAAACACATCAACACAATGACTCCAAACACATACCATAGAATGTTTTCTGATAAAATTGTAAGCAATAGTTTCTTCAATTCACAATGGCACATAAGATATTGAAGTCTTCCAAATAGTTATTATTATATACATAATGGAAGCTATATTATAATGTAATATCCTAGTGTAAAACTATTTTATAAAATTAACAACTTATTTATGCCCTGGATATGGGATTTTTTTTTAGTATACTTTGTGTTACAATGGCATCCATGCTTGGATGATCGTTTATAAATTATTTAAATCATGAATAGAAATGAATTTTACTATTTTGAAATCATTTTGTGGCTAATCATTCTTTATAATGTAATTTTGTATGCCCACCTCAATAAGTTACATTTTTATATAATTACTATAGAGAATATTTATATCGAAGGCACACAAGTATTTGGTAGTGTTTTGGATATCACTATCTTTTATCTTTTTTTTCATCAAGGTTAATCCATTTTTTAGAGGTTTTATAATTTAATTCTCTTTATCAATACATTTCTTGCTTAACAAAACATGTCTCTACAAAATTCAAAGAAATGTAAATAGGCAATCACAGCAAGTCAAGTTGTTATGGTGATTGAGATTATGATTTCCTTTATGCATGCAAGTTGGCTTTTGTAAGGTGAACATGATCTCTTATATATTATATTGTTTTGCAATAGGTATTACTTGTATTGTATATGCAACCAAATTTATTGTGCTTACTCAAATTCATTTTAAGCCTAACACTTGGCACTATCTAGTCCCCATGTTGAAACACACAAGTTTGCTTTATTTTTAAACATGCCAACACAATGATGCCAAACACATACCACATAATTTTTGTTTATAAAATTATAAATAAGAGTGTATTAAAATAAAAATGTCACATAATATATTGGAGTCTTCCAAATAATATTTATGCTATACATACTGGGAATTATATTATAATTTAATATTCTAGTGTAAAACTATTTTAAAAAAGTAAAAACTTCATTATGCCTTGGATATAGATTTTTTTTAGTATTCTATGTGTTCCAAGGGCATCCATGCCTGGATGATCATTTTTGAATTAATGAAATCATGAATAGAAATGAATTTTACTATTTTGAAATAATGTTGTGGCTAAGTAGTGTTAATAATAGAATTTTACATGCCTACCTTAATCATACACATTTTCATATAAATGCTATAGAGAATATTTGTATCAAAGGCACATAAGTACTTTGTAGTCTTTTATATATTGGAGTTTTTATCTTTTTTTTCCATAAATCTTAAGCCATTTTTTAAAGGTTTTTTAATTGAATTCTCTTTCTTAATTTTTTTCTTGCTTAACAAATCATATCTCTAAAAAAATTAATCTTCAAAATTTAGCTATCACTTTTGGATCTCTTGCTATCACTTGATCTATTGCTATCACTTTTCATCTTTTATTTGAGAAGACCTATTTAGCTATCTATATTAAAATTTTGGAGCTCACAAGAATGTTTTAGTTTAAAAAGTAATTACACTTTTATAGTGTGGGCCTTTACTCCACTTAAACATGCATAGTTTCAAACTGTCAAATTAATTATTTTTTAGTATTACACCTGAGGTTAAGGGACCCCAAACCCATAAAATAGGAAGGGTGATAGTCTCATACAAAGGTCACCCTTATTTACTCAAAGGAATTCCTTAATGGGAAATGTCTAGTTCATAACTACAAAATGTTTGGATTCATGTCATAGTTTTGATCACATCATGTATGCACATATGGAATCATTACAAAGGTTTAATTTCTATGTCATCTTGTCATTAGATATTGTTTATAGATTGGCATTATGGACTATACTTCTATAATTTAGATGTTTTTATATATATGTTTCAAAACTTTGAGTTTATGATAAAAAAAATTGATGAATACTCTCTTTTTTGTAAGGAGGCATACACATTTCATGATATTTATATACTATTTTATATGGTGAATTCTTCAATATTTCAATGGATTATCATTCAAGATGGACAATAAAAGTCCTCTTAGAAAGTGCATCAATTACTTTTTAATTAGCATTGTAAATTTGGTATGATCTTCATGACTCAACTAATATTTAGACCATATCAAAGAGCCATAAGAAAGAGTAATTTGTCATATCACAACCCAATAATATAGAGGAATAAGTCATGGATATATATATTCATAAAATCATTATCCCACAAGAAAGTTTAATTGTTGAAAAATATTTGTAATTTCTCAATGGGAAGGTGGGATCAAAGGAGAGTGGTCTATGAAACCACATTCCTTGCATTTGTGGAAACACCATATATTTTAACTTAACTATGATGATTAATGATTTCATAGCATTTTTAGGTTTCCTTTTAAATTGTTTGAATCACTTTGTGAATCTTTGCATGAAGACCTTACACAAAGTGACATGCCAGTTTCATTCTCTGCATCTAAAAAGTGTAGGGTGTTTCTTGTTGGAAATCAAGTGGCCATTGTAGTTATCCAATTATATTTTGGCATGAAAATGATTAACATTATTAAAAAAATTTGTTGCAAAAATTTAACCATTGTAATAACTATGAATAAATTCATTAATGCAATGCAGCACTGATTTCACAAGTATTATTGGTGTAGGATATTTATTATTCCATTTAATTATTAAATGGATAATCCCTACACACGTAGCTTCATATTACTTAGGTGTGAGAGGAGGTTAAGTGGGTGAGAGGGTGAGTTCCACCTAGAGTTCTACTGAGTACCATTGTGAGTTCTCATATGAGTTCCACATTGTGTTACACTTAGTCCCATAATGAGTTCTTTTGTGAGTTAACTCACCCTAATCCTTGTTTGAATTCCTCTTCACCAGGCTATTGTAATAGAGAAGATAATTGATAAGCAAGGTATTTTAATACAACAAGAAATTTTTACACATCCTCTTCTTGCATATTTTTTAATACAAGTAAGGTTATTATTATTGTAGAATTCTTGTGTGCTCACTGTACTAGAAGATAACCTACTGGCATATTCTAACTGGTATGTCCAATAGAAAAACAACCAAATGGATATTGAAATTTTGAAAGAATTATTTTGCCAAAGACAAGGATTTGTGAATTATATTGGGGCTATAGATGTAACTCACATTCAATTCTAACTTCTAGGAAATGAGTGTTCAATGTATTGGCATAATAGAGACCACAACTACAACATGTCATTACAATCCATTGTTGATAGTAATATGCATTTTATAGATGTTTTCATAGGATGTCCTAGTTCTATTAGTGATGCTAGACTACTATGGAATATTGTTTTCTTAAAATTGTATGAAGGTTGGCAGAGGTTAAATGGTCATTCATTTTCCATTGGCCCTACAAGCATAAGAGAGTATATTATAGTTGATGGTGGGTATCCTTTATTACCATGGTTAATCACACCATTTAGTGTAGCTTTGACAAATAGTCAAAGAGAATTTAACTTTAAGTTGTCCTCAACACGGATTATTGTTGAGTTTGCATTTTTAAGGTTAAATAACACATGGAGAATTATAAAATCTATAATTTTTTAGACTAATTTTTAAATTTCTACAAAAAATTATTCTTGTGTGTTACATATTGCATAATATGATGTTAACAGTAGTGGAAGATGAAGTTGATGGAACTAAAGTTGCTGCTGAAAATGAAAACAATGTACATATTAATGAAATGGGAATGGATCTAATTCTAATAATATATTGACAAGCCTTGATGTAATTTGTGATTGGTGATTCCAATGTTGTATGTGCAAGGTATAAATCCTTAAAGTGTAGTTTTTTCATTCTTTTCACTAATTAATTTAAATGTATGTAGTCTAGTTACTGACTACATGTTTATGTTACTGCAGAGATGACATGTAGTTTTTAGATATCAATCTTTCAATGTGATTTCCAAAGATGAACTATAATGGTTTGCACTTGCCATACTTATTTTGATCTAGAAAACGGTTATTCTCCAAATTTGTATATTATGATAAAAGGGCCTTTTTAAAGGCAATGGTGTATTCAAATTTATTAGTGGAGGGATAATATGTTGAGTTAATTTTACTTACAGTATGCTAAACTGATTATACTTAAAATATTTTGAAATAATTCTACTTTGTAAAGATGTGCATGTGAGCTAATTCAATGCATATGTTTCTCAAGGGTTAAATAGTTAAGAGTGCACTCAGAGATTGATATTAGGGGTGACTACAAGATGTCATAATTTTTAAAATTTCTATTAAGCAAGCTATAATGACCAAAGTTATTATTTCAAGATTTCCTTTCATTGTAATTTGCCTCATTTTATTTTAAATGGTGTTCAATGCCATTAGGAAATAACTACTAAAATTGGGGGATTAGATTAGCATATGTGTGTTGCAGGGGAAAAGGTTATTTTTGTAATATATTGACAAGTCAGAATAAATGTGGTATGTATACTCAGAACAAATGTAGTATCTATAGCTAGAATAAATATGGCTTATATTTTATTTCATTCTTTATTTCTTTCTACCAAACCCATACCTCCTTTCCTTATGTATGACTACATACTTTTTTTTCCAATTCAAACAAGAAGTTTGTGTTGTCAATGTATGTAATTTTTTTTTGTGGTAAAAATAGAGTAAGACACATTAATCATATTTAAGATCCTAATGAGCATAGATGATGTCCCACTTGCCTAGTTATGATGTATTTGAAACAACATTAATAATGACTTATTTAAAAGTAATGGAAGAGACCCTACTAACTTCACAAGTGAAGTCACTATGTCCTTCATTTTTTGTAGGTGTCCTCTCATATGGATGTACGACAAGATGACTCAAATAATTTTTTAAAACTAGATTCCATCCATGTGTTAGTAGATGCAAAAGGTTTGGAGAAATATATTGACAAGTTTAGTGAACTGATGGGTCAAATTGGTATGTCAAACAATCCTCTTTCTTCTTGTAGCTTTGAGGGTCTTCAATTCCTAGAACAACATCATCATGTTTATGGTAAGTAGGTAAATAGAGATTGTAATTAAATTTCATTTGATGAAGGTCTTGATAGAATTTTGGTCATAAATGAAATGAAATTATAGTAATGTCCACAAATGACCAAAATTAGGTCAATGGGACTGAAGTAAACAATCATTAGTAGGGAATAGAGGCTTTATGCCTCTAGGAATTTTAGGCCTAATATTTATTTTGAGTTAGAGGATGGTCAACAAAGATTTTATCTTAAGATTGTCTCAGATAAGAAAGATGATTTAGAGTCATCTTGCCTTGGTCTCCCTCTAGAGGATGACTTGAATGATGCTTCAATTCTCTTCTAAGTGATTAAGAGTAAAAAAAAATTGAGAATTTAGAGGCTGGACTTTTAAAGTTGACAAAGTTGATCATGGTGTTTCTATTGCTACAGGTGTGTAATATGTTGTTAATATTTCCTTTTTT
Organism: Torreya grandis; assembly: GCA_037957365.1. Classification (NCBI taxonomy): domain Eukaryota; kingdom Viridiplantae; phylum Streptophyta; class Pinopsida; order Cupressales; family Taxaceae; genus Torreya; species Torreya grandis. Next base: position 3,683,554 of record JARHVA010000913.1, read on the forward strand.
TCAAACTCAGGAGTCTGATGCTTTAATTTCTAATGGAAAAGAAGACAAAGACTTAAGCTTGAACTATCAATTGTGAGCTATGTCGACTACCCCTGACTGATGAATGTCTTTGACATGAAAGATTAAGCTATTATTTTAGATTTAACCTCATGAATTTTCTCTCACATGGAGTGCAAATGTGTCAAGTCAATAAATCATACAAGTTTAATAAGATTGAATGTTTCTTTAAAAATTGAATTTTTAATAGTTGTTATTTCTATGGAGACTTTTTTTATTTTAGTCAGTCTAGGATTTTCCTAACCAAGTCATTTATATTACTATTGTCTATTTCTAGAAGTAATATTTTTGTAAACTATTTAAATATAAAAAAATAAGTTATGTATACTAGTTTTATGGATTGATTTAAGGTACTATTTCCTCTTTGCATGTAAAACATTAAAAAATAAAGTAAAATAGTAGGTACATTTTACTCTTGATACCTTTGTTATCATTTTTATGTGTAGATTTTATATTATTTGTTGATTGAAAGACCCAGAATTACCTTATCCACATGCTTTGTTTTCTTCTTTCTTGTTTGTTTTATAAAATTAACATTCATAGATAGGTTGTTTGCAATTTTCTTTTCTTTTTTTTAGTTTGTTTTTGTGCAAATTAGATTAGATAACTAGAAACATTAAGTTAGTATGAGGACTTGCTACTCATCTTGTTCTTTCAAACTTAGAGGCCCAATGAATGATCAGGAAAAATAGAACACGGAGCTTTATAGGCTAAGGCTTGGATCTACATATAATCACCTATTTGTATCTCTCCAAAAACCATTGGTATTTGTTGACTCAAATCTATTTATACACACATATGAGTATAGGTCATTACTCTTCATTACCTACTTAATAGAACGCCATTTGAATATTGCTAGGTGCATTTCTTTAATTTGTGTTGACTCAAATCTTGAATGAATCTATTTCTCATAGTATAGGTGTTAAATGGTGTTTAATGCCATTAGGATATATGATTATTTTTTTTATTATTTTTTTAATTTGTTTATTTTCTAAATTTATGTTGCTCAGTTCTTGTCTATGGATCTTACAAGGGCTATACTATTGTTATCTAAACATGTTTTTCTAGTACATTTTTTCTAAAATTGTATAATATTATGAGAACTTTCCATTAATGAAATTATGCTCATTCAACTCATAGTTGTCAGTTTTACTCAATGGGATCAAATCATATTTAAATATAACTTACCATTACCAATAATTGTTCTTAAAAATCTTAAAAGATAATGTGCTTCAAATCCTGGAAAAATGTTGGGTGTCTTGTAGATGACTAAAATTTCATAATCTTATTTGTGTCTTAGATATGTTGTGCTCTATAATAGCTTGAATCAATGTTAATTAGTTAATTACATATATATATTTTAAAATATCATGGGACCATTTAGCTACTGAAAGATCCCAAAATATCTCAATAGGTATTGGTCAAAAAATTTAAGAACAACATAGAACCATACTAGTGCTAAAATGTCCCTAAGTTTTTTGTACATATAATGCCAATTGGGTTTTAACTTGTAAAATTACCTATACATAAAAGTATATAAAATTTAAATTTACATGATAATGTTAGCCAAGTCTTTTTTTAATAGAATTATGTTAAGTAACAATCAAAATGTCAAATTTAAGGTTGAATTTAAAGGTGAATGCATTCACTCCATTATGGCCCACTGCTATCCTCAGATTTCATTATAAAATTCCTCTTGATGTAATTAACAACTAATGAGATTCAATACCCAATACATTAGATATGCCCATGGGTGGTAGTTGGGGTGATAAACTAGATGATTTTGTTTATCTTCCATTTCCATTAATTTTTCTCATGACTTAGATATCTTATGCCTTGGTGTTTGATTTCCCAATAAACTATTTATAATATTGTTTGCTATTTTTAAACCTTTTTTGATCAAAAATATGTTTATTTAGCCTTTTTTACCATAAATTTAACAAAAAAAATATTTTTTATTTTTTTATCCATGTACTGGATAAATTATTATGGAGTGTGATCCTATTCCAATCATAGTTTTTAAACAGTTTTCAATTAAATGTTTTAAAAATATTGTTGATAATTATTTTAATGTTTATTAAATATGATATTGTGATATCTTCACATATTTTTTTATATTATTTTATGGAATCATGTTTTCTATAAAAAAATATTATATGCGTAGAATAGAGATATACAAGAAGTGGTCCCATAGAAGGGGGCTCCTATTTTTTCTTAGGGCTATTGCAAAATAATTTTAGGACCATATGTAGCAAATGTGGTCCCATAATATAAATTTTTTGAGTGTATGCTATAATATTTTAGGAGATGATAGTTCAAATTATTTTATTTTTATTTATAATAAAATATTAAGTGTAATTTGTCCATTTATAAATTTACATTTGGTAAAACACCTTGCTACAAAGAAAAATTCTAGTGCCTCCTTTTTTCCACATACTTAAACTTATCTCCTAAAAACTTGTTTCTTCTTAATTTTAGGAAAACAATCCAACTTTTCTTGTTTCCATGTATTTCATTTTTCATGGGCCACCCACTCATTAACAATAAGAGCACTAGCCCCCTCCATAAGACCACAACTTAAGGATTTATTTATGGTGAAAAAATTCAATAGGTGGAAAAAAAAATTAAACCTTCTATTCTTTGATTAATTGGATGTTCAAAATAATAAATTTGTAAATATTTGACAATTTCAACATGTGATGTAATAAAGATCATTTTAAATAACATAGAAATGTAAATGGATTGATAAGTGAACTTTTACCAAGATTATTAAAGATCATTTTAAATGACATACAGCTGTAGATAGGTCGATAAGCTAACTTTTGCCTAAGTCCACTAAAAATCATTTCAAATGGCAAAGACATGTGATGAAATAAAAATCATTTCGAATTTCAATGGACACTTGTACGGTAGCTAGGATCAATCGCTATTACTGATCATATCAGTTATTATATATGGTTTTTGGAAAGTTTAATTTAAAATAATAAGAAGAGATTACTTCAAATAAAGAAGTGTTATATTATGTAAATTAAGTAATTTTTGAGGGGCAATAATTTATTAACAAATAATATTGGAGGTGTGCATCAATAATAAATGATAAGAATCTTTCAATCTTGAATATTTTATGGGGCAGCTTCACAACATTTTTTTTTTGGCCCTGAGGATGATAATTTGTTAATATGTGAAAAGAGCATTTAGATTAGCTTTCTCTAGAAGAGTTGGTTTGAGGTAATAGAGTGTGTAAATTTTATAAAGGCATCCCATGCAAGTTATTTTTGTTTGATTTAAGTGTGTAATAAACATCCTTTGTGTGTATTTATTGTTAGGTGTATTTATTGCTCTGTTCAGAGTATAAGTTGTCAAAAATGTGTGCTTTGTAGTTATCAATCCATCCAAACGTGGATTGGGCATTATTATCTTTATAGACTAATGGATATGATATTATCATTTTTTGGTATATCATTTTTTGGTATGAGTAGTTCATTCACTTTTCATTTGTTGTATGTCTTGTGACTTAACTCTTGTAAACCATTAATGTGTAGAAGACCAAAATATTATATAAAATATTTAGTGAACAAAAGGTCCTTAAACTGTTGGAAAGACTTTCAAAGAGCCCAAACCCATTCCATGGGAGCTAGGACTAATTCTTAATATTCGCTGGCCCCACATGAAACCATTTTAGTAATCTAACCTCAGTGTTTTTCCCAAATAACACTATCCCCATTTATCTATATATATAATAGTGTTCAGGGTATGGATATGCTATCCCATTTCTCCCCCCCAATGGCTTTCGATTTCACAAATGCTTTTGTTATTGTTAACATTGCAGTTTTTGTAAACCTATTCACCAACCCGTACCCATGTCTCTGTGTCCCCAGATGTTATCCCAATGAATCTCAAGCTCTTCTCGCTTTCAAGGCAGGCTTGAATGATTCTAATGGCATTCTCAATTCATGGGTGAATGGCACTGACTGCTGCTCTGGGCTGGCATATCCTGCCATAATCACACCAACCATGTGGTCAGTCTTAGCATAAACTTTATCCATGGCGGTATCGTGTCAGATAGCTTGTGTCAGCTTCCTTTTCTTACCCTCCTTAATTTAGGCTCCAACGAATTAACAGGTATTCTTCCTTCTTGTTTGGAAAGACTCTCCTATCTTCAGCATCTAGATTTAGATATAAACATGTTGAGTGGGAATATTCCCCATACGGTTTGTCATCTCACAAGACTTACTTATCTTGATCTTGATACAAACCAGTTCAGTGGAAATATTCCATCGGGTTTGGGTAATCTTTCTTCCTTAACCGAACTTTGGCTTCAGGATAACCATCTAAGCGGAAGAATACCGCGTTCTGTTGCCAGTCTCTTTTCTCTGCGTACCCTTTCTGTTCGGCGTAATCAATTGAATGGAAGCATACCGTCTTATCTAGGTACCCTCTCTTCTCTGCGTATACTTTTTCTTTCTTTCAATCGACTCAGCGGTAATATCCCGGGCTCCTTGGGCAATATGTCTTCTCTGCGTATGCTTGATGTTTATCAAAATCAACTCAGCGGTAACATCCCCTCCTCCTTGGCAGATATCTCTCTGCTTAATGCTTTGTTTATTAATGACAATCAATTAACAGGTCAAATTCCAGATTGCATTGGCAATCTATCTTTACTGGAGTCTTTAAACATTGGCTTTAACCAGTTAAGTGGGACTCTACCCTCATCATTTGGTAGTCTCTCCTCCCTTGTTCGGCTCTTTGCTGCTGGAAATAGATTCAATGAGAGCATTCCTTCCTCAGCATTGCCATCTTCTATACAGTTGCTCTACCTCTCCTTTAACCACCATGTGTAAAATTTCAGAAATTCCATTTCTCAACCTCACCAAATTAGACCAGCTGTATATATCCAATTGTATATATACAATTTGTTTTATTTGATTTCTATGAAAAATAGTTGAGAACCTTAGGCAAGCATCATTTTTTGCTTACTGTATGAAGGGTTCTCACAAGAATGAAAATCGTGTGTTTCTACCATTTTATATTTATTTTAATTTTAGAGTTGTGTAAAGTTGGATATAGATAAGAAGGCAACACTTCACTTAATGGGTGTCGTATATCAACTTATGCAACATTTGTTTTCATTACAAGTTGGCTCAGCATAATAAAAAATATTTATCTATCATGGTCACTACCAATCCTTCCATCAAAGCCATGGCTAAACAAAGCAAGCCCCAAGAAGAGTCCAATGATAATTGAAAAGTCATGAGCTAACAAGATAAGTGAAATAATAAAACCCCCAATAAGAAACCTAAGTTAGTTATGGCTACCACAATTTTGAACTTGTTGTCTACAACTCAAGTCCCAAGTACACAATCCCTTCAAGATTCTCAAACTAACCCTAAGTAGGTAGTGCACATACTCTACAAGTAGCTAATTTAGGGTTTAAGTCTCATAATTTTTTGCCTCCAATCTTGGTTTTAGATCACAAGAGTATATAGCATTGAAATTATATACTATGAAAGACATTCCCCATTATCAACCCTATAATGTGCATAGTCAATGTCCATTTTACAATAGTGGGACCCAGAATATGAGGAATGTAGTGATTGTACAAGCAAAAATTTGGAAATCTCTATTATTTTGTGTTTAATTAATTTAGATATTAATGTCCACTATAAATAAATAATGAAATATAAGGATCATGTAGTGTAGTCCATGTTTTTATTGTGTCAATTTTATTTAAAAAATAATGACAATTGTGTTATAGTTCTATCACCTAAGATAATGTGTGAAATATGAAATAGTTTATCATGCATATGTTTGAAAAGTAATATTATAAATTGGAATAGAAAACAAATAATCATCATTGCTAATTATTAGCTTTGTATTCCAAGTTGTATTAGTAGCTAAATTGTATGTATGTACTATAAAAATGTTAAAACATGAAAAAACATGCAATTTATTTTGTTAAAACTATAACATTTTCATGGAATGCACTGATTGTAGGACATGCACAAAAATTTATTATCAATAAATTCATAGATATTTTATAGCAAATACAAGTTTATAATATTTATTATATAATATACATATTACAAAGTCAAGTATTGTAGGTTAATAAATATTAGTGATTTGTACTTTTGACATGTTAAAACAAACTATTTAATATAATTTTTTCTGTATTTATTAGTGAGAAAGAAAGTTAGCATTTTGTGGTCAATATTATGATTTTTTATTAAAATATAAGTTTATATATTTTGGTGAATATTTTTAATTATTCATGATTTATTTATTAAAATAAAAAATTATCTATATATGTAATATAATTATAATTTATATCAGTCATAAAATTAATTCATGATGAGTTATCATATAATAAAAGAATAATAATTTAGTAAAACAAGTTAATATTGAAAGTTATTAACTTTGAGTGACATATAATTTTGAGATCTTAAAACATGATATCAATCAGTTTAGAACCCACATTTTTTTTGAAAACAAAATATTCCTCAGTAACATCTCAAAGAATATTCTTAATTTTTTGCATGTCAAACATTACAATTGCTAGGATAATATATATATTAAAAAAATTATTGGATACAATCAATAATTTAATACATTCTTTAAATATAAGATACTTTAAGCTGTTTGTATATTAAATATTGACACTATCTATTGTAGATTATATAAGCCTTGAGGGATCGATATTTCTAACTCTACCTTAAATGACCATGCACATGACATCAAACATTATATAATATGTACAAAAATTTAAATTATATTTTCTTCACAAATTACTTAATATCACCAATAAAAAATTATAGTGAAACATTAAACAGTATTTGTATATTATCTGATACTCATTATAATTGTTATACAAATTATTCATCCTTAACATGATCACTTTTATTTCAAGATAAAAATAAATGTTCTTTAATAATTCTACATTAATTTAATTTATAAATAAAATATTAAATATAAGTGATTATATACTCCATGGCCACTTGCACACAACACCTAAAACCCCTACTCGATATTTAAAATTTGAAAAATCACATTAAAACTTATAAAAATGTGTTCGATTCCAATTCCATAGCATATGGACATAACAGGTTTGTTGAAAAGTCCAAACTCTTGAATCTTTTTTAGTATCCTCTTTGTCTCTTTGAAAATTAGATTGTCAAAATAGGGTATGGGTATCCATCAACATTGACTTAATAAATTAATGCACATATTGCCATTATGAGCATGAAAAGTAAGAAAAGAACTCGTTTACTCCACATGAAATTTTAAAGCATGTTTTATTCATTGAAGATACTCTACAACTTGAATATATATATATATATATGCACATATTGTCATTATGAGCTTGAAAAGTAATAAAATAACTTGTTTACTCCACATGAATTTTTAAAGCATGTTTTATTCACTAAAGATACTTTACAACTTAATCATTTTGGGCTCATTAGAAGTATTTTTTAATGTGAATATAGTATACAAGTACATTATAAGAGGAAAAATATTTGAATAATAAATTATCTCTATAGAATAAATAATTTTTTTTTAAAATGAGTTACTCCCAATTATATTTTTGAAAATTGAATCGCACATGCCTTGAACTTGATTTCAAAAGTAAAATAAATCAGCCATTGAATAAAAAAATGTCAAAAATGAACATTAAAAATATAATTTTTTGCAATAGGAATCAAAATTTTATACATTTAAAAAACAAGCTTATATATAAATGTTTGTCAATAAAATGACATATCATGCATTCAAATATTAAATATGTATTTTTATTTCATCTATATGGTTTTTTTTCTAATAGAATATCTCTTTTTTATTTTCCTCAAGACCAAGTAATTAGTAATCATTTTTTTGATGACTCCTTTCTCACCATCTTTGAAAAGGATGTGGTCATCAAGAATATTATGAAATGTATATAGATATTTTGTCTTTCTTTAATTTCTAGTATTTAATGAGATGACACTGAATGCTATGAGAAATCCTTTGGCCCTAAGCTAAGCTGGTTCAATGCCTACAACTAGAAGTAGACCTCTTATGTAAAACAATTAAAATTATTTGGAATCCCCTTTGTTTTCTAGGCATCTAAAGTGGAGTTTTTGAGCTATGTTATTTAAAGGGTTGATAAATGTCTCTCCTATTGGATAAATAATCCACTCTCCCCTGCATGAAAATATCAGATATGCTCTAAAGTTTTATAAGCTTATCATGTGTACTACTCTTATTAGTCTCTTTCTAAAATTTTCTATAAAAGCATGGATAAGTTGCTTAGAGGCTCTCTTTGGGTCAATTGTAATCAAAAGAAAGAATTTCATATGGTGGCTTGGGATACTTTTTATAGGCCTAATGATGTTGGTAATCAGGGGTTAATTGATATTCATAATCAAGGGATTTCCCTTTGTGTCGAATAACTAGGAACATTTATTCTCAAACATTGCATCTATTTTATAATTCCATATGGAAGAGTGACCTAGAGAGGATTCATTATTACTACCTTATTGATTGCTCATGTGACCATCAAAATAGCAAGCACTTTGTTGCTAAGAGTATCTACAAAAATTTATAAATGATCAAACCTTGGGATTTGGAAGGGGATTGGTTTAAATTTTATTTTCTATTAATTATCACTCTTTTTGGTGGTCTATGATCATAGATCCCAATGTAAATATTGTTATGGAAGCTCTAAGGATGATGTCTCTTTGGCTATTTTAAATATGTGTTTTCACTATTACTAATATTTTTGAAAAAATATCTAGGTTTCAGCCCTCATGGCCTATTATATAAAATAAATATTTTGTCATCAATTAAGACATTGATTCCATGGTTGAATTCCAAAAGGCCATCCCTAAAGTTGATTTTCCAAAAAAATCCCTAAATCTCCACCTCAATGGTGGAAGGATTTGAATTGTAGTTTCCCTCCTCCGTTGTATTACTAAAAACCCTAACTTGGTTATGATTGGATTTCTTAAATTATTATTATTTAGGAAATGCTCAAAAAAATTAAGGAACCTTAACAACTATGTTTTTACTGGAGCAAAATACTCCAACCCATCTATTTTTGTAATAGTTGAGCCCCAAAAGGCCTTTATTTCATTGTGTATTTACACCAAAGACACTTAATTTAATATAGATTATTGCATATGGGGATCCATACTCTTAAATGTCATGTATTTGACCAAATAAAGTCCCACATACATAATTTCTAGTTTTTAATAAGAGCTCAAAAAGTTTGGAAGTGGATCCTTTGCCTTTTTCATCTGTTCAAATCTGAATAGTTTTATTAAAACAAGATCTTCCTTTAGGATTCAATTATGTTCAAAATTTATCTAAAATTTAGAATAAATTTCACATTAATATTCCATTTCAAATTTGGAAATATATAAAGTTTATTATGTTTAATAATGATCATTAAGACAAATAGATGGTGTAAGAACATGAAATGTAGAATTTCGAGTCTAGTTTCCAAAATACTAATTTTATTTTAAAATGGTTAAGTATAACTAGGTCAAACATGTAAAATTTGAAGAAGAAATACTATTTTTTAAAATAAAATAGAGTAGATATATGGTCGTGCAATGCACCATTTTTTTAGCAGCATTTAATTTTATTTGAAACCCTTTGTGGAAAATTTAGATAATATATTTTAGTTTGTGACCTATATTTTTTCAATGAATACTTTTTTATGAATTTTTTAAATAAATAGATTTGGAAAATAGACAAAAAAATGGATATCCATCCGTGCATCATGCCTAACTACCTCAGAAAATGAAAATCATTTTTTTTTTAATGCGGGTAGAATGGCTTATGTAGAATAAAGATATCCATAACATTTGCTAAAATTATTACCAAATTAAAAAAAAACATTATTTTGTTCTTGTTGTAGTATTTATATTTCAGGTATTTAAACCTAGGGCTTTGCTATAAATGTCTATTGGGTTATCCCTTTAGCTCATCTTAATTAAGAAAAAATAGATCCTAATTAAAAAAAAAAATGTTTATGTTCTTGTCATAGTGTTCAATCACAGTCTTGGTTCTATTTGATATAATTTTTCCTTCTCCCTTCATCAATATTTGATGAGTATTGAAATCAGATAGGCCACACCCATAAGTCATATGAAATTATTAAATTTATTCTTCAACATCTAGTCCCCATGCTGAAACACATAGCTTTGATTTATTTTCAAACACATCAACATAAAGATTCCAAACACATACCATAGAATGTTTTATGATAAAATTGTAAGCTAGAGTTCTTTAAATCATTATGACATATAATATATTAAACTCTTACAAATAGTTGTTCTTCCATACATAATGGAAGTTATATTATAATGCAATATCCTAGTGTAAAACCATTTTAGAAAAGTAACAACTTCATTTTTCCCTAGATATAGCAATTCTTTTGAGTATACTATGTGTTATAATAGCATCCATGCTTAGATGATCATTTCTAAATTATTAGAATCATGAATAGAAATGAATTTTAATATTTTGAAATCATGTTGTGGCTAAGCAATATTAATAATGGAATTTTGTATGTCCACCTCAATCAGTCACATTTTCATATAAATACTTTAGATAATATTTGTATCGAAGGCACATAAGTATTTGGTTGTGTTTTTGATATCACTGCTTTTTATCTTTTTTTTCGTCAAGGTTAAGCAATTTTTTAAGGGGTTTTATAATTAAATTCTCTCTCTCAATACATTTCTTGCTTAACAAATCTTGTCTCTACAAAATTCAAATAAATGTAAACATGGAATCATAGCAAGTCAAGTTGTCCTGGTGATTGAGATTACACTTTCCTTTATGCATGCAAGTTGCCTTTTATAAGATTAACATGATCTCTTACATATATTATTTCACAATAGGTAGTTCCTGTATCATATATGCAACCAAATTTATTATGTTTATTCAAATTCATTTTATTTTTGACACATAGCACTATGTAGTCCCCATGCTGAAACACATAGGTTTACTTTATTTTTAAACATGTCAACACAATGATGCAAATACATACCACATGTTTTTTGTTGATAAAATTTTAAGTAAGATCGTCTTCAAATAATAATGTCAAATAAGATATTAAAATCTTCCAAATATTTATTCTGCTATACATACTAGAAATTATATTATAATTCAATATTATAGTGTAAAACCATTTTAGAAAGGTAAAAATTTCATTGTGCCATAGATATAGCATTTATTTTGAGTATACTATGTGTTCCAACGGCATCCTTGCTTGGATGGTCATTTATGAATTATTAAAATCATGAAAAGAAATGAATTTTACTATTTTAAAATCATGTTGTAGCTAAGCAGTCTTAATAACATAATTTTATATGCCTACCTCAATCAATCACATTTTCATATAAATACTATAAAAAATATTTGTATCAAAGGCACATAAGTATTTTTTAGTGTTTTATATATCATTATTTTTATCTTTTTTTCATCAAGATTAAGACATTTTTTAGAGGTTTTTTAAATGAATTCTCTTTCTTAAGACCTTTTTTTTTTAAACAAATCCTGTCTCTAAAAAAAGTAATCTTCAAAATTGAGCTCTCACTTTTGTAGCTCTTGCTATCACTTGATTTATTACTATCACTTTTCATCTTTTATTCTGGAAGGCCTATTTAGCTATCTATATTAAATTTTTGTAGCTCATAAGATTGTTTTAGTTTTAAAATTAATTACACATTTGTCGTGTGGGCCTTTGCTCCACTTAAACATGCATAGTTACAAGATGTGAAATTAATTATTTTTGAGTAGTATACCTGAGGTTAAGGGATACTAGACCCACAAAAGAGGAAGGTTGATAGTCTCATCTAAATTTCACCCTTATTTACTCAAAAGAATGCCTTAATGAAAAAAAATTTGACTCATAGCTACAAAATGTTTGGATTCATGTCATAGCTCTGGTCACATCATGTATGCACAAATTAAATCATTGTAAAGATGTAATTTCTATGTAATATTAACATTAGAAATTGTTTAAATATTGGCATTATGGATTATGCTTCTATAATTTGGTTGTTTTCATATATATGTTTTAAATTTTTGAGTTTATGATCAGACAATTGATGAAAACTCTCTTTTTTTTATTGATGGATACACATTTCATGATATTTATATACCAGTTTATGGGGGGAATTATTCAATAGTATAATGGATTCTCATTCAATATAGGCAACAAAAGTCCTCCTAGCATGTGCATCAATTACTATTTAATTAGCATTGTAAATTTGATATGATCTTCAAGACTCGACTAATATTTAGACCATATCAAAGAACCATAAGAGAGAGTCACTTATTATACCACAACCCAATAATGAAAAAGAATAAGTCATGGATCTGTATATTCATACAATCATTATCCAATAAGAAAGTCTAACTGTGGAAAAATATTTTTAATTTCCAGTGGGAAGGTAGGATTCAAGGAGAGTGGTATATAAAACCACATTCCCTGCATTGGTGGAACCACTATATATTTGAAGTTAAATGTGATTATCAATGATTTCATAGCATTTTTAGGTTGCCTTATGAATTATTTGAATCACTTTATGAATATTTGCATGAAGACCTTACTCAAGGAGACATACCAATTTCATTCACTACATCTAAAAAGAGTAGGGTGTTTCCTATTGAAAATCAAGTGGCCATTAGATTTCTCCAACTATCCTCTAGCATGATAATGATTAACATTAGTGAAAAATTTTGTTGTGAAAAGTCAACCATTTTAATAACTATGAATATATGCATTAATGTAATGCAACACTGATTTTGTAGGTATTGTTGGTGTAGGATATTTATCATTTCATTTACTTATTAAATGGATAATCCCTAAACATGTAACTTCAGCTTACTTAGGTGTGATAAGAGGTTAAGTGGGTGAGAGATTGAGTTCTACCTAGATTTCTGCCTAGAATTTAATTGAATACCATTGTGAGTTCTCCTCTGAGTTCCATAGTGAGTTACACTCGATCCCATAGTGAGTTCTCCTATGAGTTAACTCCCCATACTCCTTCATATTCCTCTTCACAAGGTAACTTAAATAGAGTAGATAATTGGTAAGTAATATAGTTTAATACAACATACAATTATTCCACTTCTTCTTGCATATTTTTGAATATAAGTAGGGTCATTGTTGTTAAAAAATTATTGTGTCCTCACTCTATCAAAAGATCACCTACTAGCTTATTCTAATAGGTATGTCTAATGGCCAAACAACCAAATGGATTTTGAAATTTTAAAGGCATGATTTTTCCAAATACAAGGCTTTGTGAATTATTACAAGGCTATAGATGTAACTCACATTCAATTTTAACTTCCAAGTAAAGAGTGTTCAATGTATTGGTATGATAGATATCACAAATACAACATGTCATTAAAATCCATTGTTGATATTGATATGCATTTTATAGATGTTTTAATAGGATGGCCTAGTTTTATTAATGATGCTAGACTACTACAAAATTCTAATTTCTTCAAATTGTGTAAAGGTTGGAACAGGTTAAATGATCATTCAAGTTTTCATTGGCCCTTAAAGCATAAGAGAGTATATTATAGGTGATGTTGGGTATCCTTTATTACCATGGCTAATCACACCATTTAGTGGAGCTTTAACAAATAGTCAAAGAGAATTTAACCTTAAGTTGTCCTCAACATGGATTGTTGTTGAGTGCACATTTGGAAGGTTAAAGAACACATAAAGAATTACACAACTAAGAATTTGTCAATATAATTTTTAAATGTTACCATAAACTATTATTGTGTGTTGTATATTGCATAATATGATGTTAATAGTGGTGGAAGATGAAGTTGATGGAACTAAAGTTACTACTGAGAATGAAAATAATGTACATATCAATGAAATGGGAGTGGATCCAACTGGAATAATATCTTGATAAGCCTTAATGGTTTTTTTGATTGGTAATTCCAATGTTCTATGTGAAAAGTATAAATCCTAAAAGTGTAGTTTTTAATTCCTTTCACTACTTAATTTAAATGTATGTAGTCTAGTTACTAACTACAAGTTTATGTTGTTGCAGAAATAACATGTAATTCTTAGATATCAATCTTCCAATGTGATTTTTAAATTTAAACTAGAATGGTTTACACATGTCATACTTCTTTTGATCCAAAAAATAGTTATTCTCCATATTTTTATATTATGGTAAAAAGACCTTTTTAAATGCAATGGTGTATTCAAATTTATCAGTGGAGGGATAATATATTGAACTAATTTTACTTACATTATGTTGAATTGATTATACTTACAATATTTTGAACTAATTCTACTTTGCAAAGATGTGCATGTGAGCTAATTCAATGCATACATTTCTCAAGGGTTAAATACTTAAGAGTGCACTCAGAATTTGATATTAGGGATGACTAAAATATGTTGTCATAATTTTTAAATTTTCAATTAAGTAATCTATATTGACCAAAGTTATTATGTCAAGATTTTATTTCACCATAATTTGCCTCATTTAATTTTAAATGGTGTTCAATGCCAATAGGAAATAACTATTGAAATTAGGGTATTATATTCACATATGTGTGTTTCAAGGGAAAAGGTTATTTTTATAATATATTGACAAGTCATAATACATGTGGTATGTATACTAAGAATAAATGCAGTATCTATAGCCAGAATAAATGTGGATTCTATTTTATTTCCTTCTTTATTTCTTTATACCAAACCTGTACCTCCTTTTCTTTGGGTATGATTACATACTTTTTTTTATTTTTTCAATTTGAACAAGACATTTGTGTTGTCAATGTATATAAATTATTGTGTGGCACCAATAGAGTAAGATACATTAATCATATTTAAGAGCCTAATGAGCTTGGATGATGTCTTACTTGCCTAGTTATGACGTATTTGAAACAAAAGGAAGAATGAATTGTTTGATAAATAAGGGAAGAGACCCTACCAACTTTGTAAGTGAAGTCACTATGTCCTTCCATTTTTTTAGGTGTCTTCTCATCTGGATGTGCAATAAGCTAACTTATAAAAAAAATTAAAACTAGATTCCTTCCATGTGCTTTTAGATGTAAGAGGTTTTAGGAAATATATTCACAAGTTTAGTGAACTAATGGGTCAGATTGGTATGTCAAATAATCATCTGTCTTCTTTTTGCTTTGAGGGTCTTCAATTCCTAGAACAACATCATCATGTTCATGGTAAGTGGGTGGATAGAGATGGTAATTTAATTTCATATAAATAAGGTTTTGATATAATTATGGGCAGAAATGAAATGAAATTATATTAATGTCCACAAATGACCAAAATTAGCTCAATGGGGCTGAAAGAAACAATCATTAGTAGAGAATAGAGGCTGAGTGCCTCTACAAATTTTAGGCCTAATATTCATTTTGAGCCAAAGGATGGTCAAGATAGCTTTTATCTTAAGATTGTCTCAGATAAGCAAGATGATTCTGGGGCATCCTACCTTGGTCTCCATCCATAAGATGACTTGAAGATGCTTCCAATTCTCTTCTAAGTGATGAAGAGTTAAATAACATTGAAGAATGAGAGGTTGGACTTTTAAAGTTGACAATGTTGATCATGATGTTTTTATTATTATAGGTGTGTAAGATACATAATATGATAATCTTTTCTTTTTCCAAACTCAGGAGTTTGATGTTTTAATTTTTGATGGAAAAGAAGACAAAAACTTAAGGTTGAACTATCAATTGTGAGCTCTATGGACTGTCTTTAACATGAAAGATTAAGTTTTTGTCTCAGATTTGACCTCATGAATTTGCTCTCACATGGAGTGAAAATGTGTCTTGTCAATAAATCATACAAGTTTAAGAATATTTAATGTTTCTTTAAAAATTAAATTTTTAATAATTGTTATCTCTACGGAGACTCCTTTTTTTTTAGTCAGTCTAAGATTTTCCTAACCAAGTCATTTATACTACTATTGTTTGCTTTTGAAAGTAATATTTTTGTAAACTATTTCAATATAAAAAAACAAGTTGTGTATACAAGTTTTGTGGGTTGATTTAAGGTACTCTTTCCTCTTTGCATGTAAAAAATTAAAAAATAAGCTAAAAGAGTATGTACATTTTACTTTTGAGACATTTTTTGTCATTTTTATGTGTAGATTTTAGATTATTTGTTGATTGAAAGACCCAGAATTAGCTTAGCCACATGCTTGATTTTCTTCTTTCTTGTTTGTTTTAGAAAATTAGCATTCATAGATAGGTTTTTTATAGTTTTATTTTCTTCTTTTTAGTTTTATTTCATGCAAATTAGCTTAGATACCTAGAGAAATTAAGTTGCTATGAGGACTTGCTACTCATCTTGTTATTTCAAACTTACATGCCCTATGAATGATTAGGAAAAATAGAACACAGGCCTTTATAGTCCAAGGCTTGGATCTACATATAATCACCTATTTGTATCTCTCCAAAAAGTATTGGTAGTTATTGAATCAACTATATTTGTACACACATACAAGTATAGGACATTACTCTTCATTCCCTACTTAATAGAAAACCATTTAAATATTATTAGGTGTTGTACTTTAATTTATGTTGACTCAAATCTTGAATGAATCTATTGTTTACTAGTATAGGTGTTAAATGGTGTTCAATGCCATTAGGAAATATGATTATTTGTTTTTGTTTATTTTGTAATTTGTTTTTTTGCTAAATTTGTGTTGCTTAGTTCTTGTATATGGATCTTACAAGGGCTATACTTTTATCATTTATACATGTTTTTTGAGTACATTTTCTAAAACTATACAATATTTTGAGATCTTTCCATCAATGGCATTAGATTATACTCATTCAACTCATAGTTGTCAGTTCTACTCAATGGGTTCAAATCCTCTTTAAATCTAACTTACCATTACCAATAATTTTTCATAAAAATCTTTCAAGGATAACTTACTTCAAATTTTGAAAAAATGTTGGATGTCTTGTAGATGACTAAAATTTCATAATGTTATTCATATTTTAGATATGTTTTTCTCTATAATAGGTTAAAAAAATGTTAATTAGTTAATTAAATATATATTTTTTAAAATCTAATGGGACTATTTAGCTACTGAAGGTTCCTAAAATATCTCAGTGGGTATTGTTTAAAAACTTTAGGAACAACATGGAACCATACTAGTGCTAAAATGTCCCTAAATTTTCTATACCTCTAATGTCAGTTGGGTTTTAACTTGTAAAGTTATTTGTAAATAAAAGTATATAAAATTTAAAATGATATGATAATATTATCCAGGTCTTTTTTAATATAAATTTTTTAAGTAACAATCAAATAGATGTCAAATTTAAGGTTGAAATTACAAGTGAATACACTCACTCCATTATGGCCCACTGCCACCCTCAAATGCCATTGTAAACTTCATCTTGATGTAATTAACGATGAGTGAGAGTCAATACCCCATACAATAGATCTACCCATGAGTGGTAGATGGGGTGATAAGCTAGATGATTTTGTTCATCTTCCATTTTCATGATTTTTTTCTCATGACTTAGGTATCTTATGCCTTGGTGTTTGGTTTTCCAATAAACTATTTATAACATTGTTGGTTATGTTTAAACGTTTTTAATCAAAAATATGTTTATTTAGCCTTTTTTAACTTAAATTTAAAAGAAATTATTTTTTTTATTTTTTAATTCATGTACTGATCAATTATTTTGGAGTGTGATCCTATTCCAATTTTATTTTTTAAACAGTTTTCAATTAAAATTTTAAAAATATTGTTGATAATTATTTTGATGTTTATTAAATACAATACTGTGATATATTCATATAATTTTTTATATTCTTTTATGGAGTCATATTTTCTTAAAAAATTATATTACATGCCTACAATGGAGATATACAGAAAGTGGTCCCATGGAAGGTGGTCCCATGGAAGGGGCTCCTATATTTTCTTAGGGCTATTGCAAAATAATTTTAGGAGCAAATGTAGCAAATGTGGTCCCATAATGTAAAAATTTTGAGTGTATGCTATAATGTTTTAGGAGATAATAGTTGAAATTATTTTATTTTTATTTATAATAAAATATTAATTGAAATTTGTTCATTTGTAAATTTACATTTGATAAAAACCCTTGTTACAAAATAAGAGTAAAAATGGAAATTTTTTAGCACCTCTTTTTTTGCACATGCTTAAACTTCTCTTCTAAAAACTTGTTGCTTCTTAATTTTAGGAAAACATTCTAACTTTTCTTGTTTTTATGTATTTCACATTTCATGAGGCCACCTGCTCATTAAAAGTAGGAGCAGCAGCCCCCTCCATAAGACCACTGCCTAAGAATTCCTTTATAATAAAAGAAATCAATAAGTGAAAAAATAGTTTTAAAATCTTTTTATTTTTTGATTAACCAAACGTTCAAAATAATAAATTTGTAAATATTTAACAATTTCAACATATAATATAATAAAGATCATTTCAAATAACATAAAAATGTAAATGGATTGATAAGTAAACTTTTACCAAGATTATTAAAGATTATTTTAAATAACATAGAGATGTAGATGAGTTGATAAGTTAACTTTTGCCAATAATATTTCAATGGACATAAACATATGATGCAATAAAATCATTTCAAATTCTGATCGACGCTACGATCAGTTGCTATGACTGATCATAACAGTTATTATATATGGTTTCCAGAATGTTTAATGAAGAGATTAATTCAAATAAAGAAGTGTAATATTCTATATAAATTAAGTAATTTTTTAGGGGAAATAATTTATTGGTGGCGTGCATCAGGAAAAAATGATAAGAATCTTTCAAAACTAATCAGACAAAATGATAAGAATCTTTTAAAACTAATCAAAAAAATGATAAAAAATATATTTTTGACTTCTTCTATTGATAAATCTTTTAAAACTAGTTAGATTGTCAGTACTTCCATCGTAGAAAGAAGGCTTTGTCCAGGCTATGATTTCACAAAGCTGCAGGCACTCGTATTTGTTCATCATTTGTTATCTACATACGAATGGTCTATGATAAATCCTAATGAGAAAATGGTCACTGAAACTCTTCTTGTTCCAAGCGAAGGATTACCGATCAGAATTCAAGCCGAGAACAATTGATCATGTAATCCCCTCTAGTATGGTTTGTATATTGTATTGTCCTGTTTGGTTTCATGGCTTGTTTTATTTCCAACCTGTAGCCAGGTAGTAAGTACTTCATTTTTTATCCTTACCATATGGTTTGCTTTGTTTTATTTCCATGCAAAATAGTTGAGAGCCTTGGGCAAGCATCATTTGTTTCTTAAGGGTTCCCTCAAGAAAAAAAATTGTGGTTTCCTACCATTTTTTCTTTATTTTAATTTTAGAGTTGTGTTAATTTGGTTATAAATAAGATGGAAACACTTACCCAACGGGTGTCATATATCAATTTATATAACACTTGTTTCCATTACAAGTTACCTAAACACAATATAAAATATTTCCCTATCATCATGGCCACCACCAATCCTTTTTTCAAAACCATGGCTTAACAAAGCAAGGCCCAAGAAGAGTCCAATGATGATTGGAAAGTCTTGGGCTGACAGAATAAGTGAAATAATAAAGCCAATATTGACTTCAGTAATGTCTTCATCAAGCAATGTAGAACTAATTGGCTCAGTTATTAGTGCCTCATAGAGGTTTTCACTAATAAAATATTATTGATTGTTCTGATTTAGATTGTCCAACATCAAAAAGAATAAAGTTTCACTAAGGGATATTTATAATTCATTATGGTTGTCCCTTAGTGCCTTAAGCAAGACTTCACTAAAGGATTCAAATTTTTTATTCTAATTATCCTCTAGTGCCTCAAATGAGGTTTCACTAGAAGTTATTGAGTTTATACTTGGATTGTCCGCTAATGCCTCAAATAAATTTTCACTAGGAGATTGTTATATTTGATGAATAGTGTCTTGGTTCCCAAAAAAAATTGCCACTAGGATGTCACCATGGAAGGAGTTCAATAATGTGTGATTATGTATATCCCTATCAATCGATGTGTGAGGATGGATGTCAATATAATTGCTAGGTTGGCTAATTTTAAAGGGCTATGTAATGGTAATACCAATAGAAGGTAAAATATAACACAGTCCTCATAGAGGCTATTAGGAGAGCTTGTGTTGATGTCAAAGTAAAAATCCTCAACAACCATAGAAGGATCACAAATGGTTTCAAACCAATCTAAAAGGATCATGTATCTAATGTCATAACATCTACTAAGGTATGTTGATTTTGATATCAATGCAGACTCAAGTAGATCTAGTAAAAGTATATAGCCAATGTTATAATAACCACTAATGTATTCTAATTTTGATGTTGATTCAAACTCAAGGGGATATAAATCTGATGTTGATACTAACATTGATTCTTCTTCTGATGCTAAATTTGATAGTGGTTCTAGAATAGAACCCAATTATGATATTGGTTTTAAAATAGAATTTGATTCTGATGTTGAGGTTGATAACAATGTTGGTTTCAAAGGGGAACCTATTTCTGATGTAAATGTGTCTACAAAAATGGCCTATTGAATTTCATTATCCATAAGTACCTTTTTCACTTGTCACTTGGAAATGAAGGCTTTGGCATAAAACAATTTTCTAAAGTGGGGAATGTTTGGCAATGGATGAATAATGGACTATTGCCCAATAATAATGGCCTCTTTAAACACGGGCTTATCGAATATAGGTCCTTCATCAAATAGAGATCCTTGGTCAAATAGAGGTGGACCAATAATGGTTTAGATTTGGTCAAAGATGGGTGATTCGACAAAAATGTCAAATATTGGTTAACTATCTTGACCTTGATTTGGAAGTGGACGTATCTGATTATGCTTGGGGAGGGGATCATGACATATCCTAATTGATTAGTAATCAGACTTTGGCACACTTGGGTCTTTAATAGATAACAACCCTTGAAGGAGTAATGATTGGCTTTGTTACAAATCTAAAATTAGATTGGATTTTAGACAAGTAGATAGAGAATTGTCAAATAAAGTAGCAACTATAGAGGTATTTAAAGTAACCATGAGTTGATTAGCAAAGATCTGACCATCATGTTGTACTTGAGAAGTGATGATGTGGTTATGTTGGGGTGGGTCTACAAGTTTCCTCTTCAACACAATTTTTTCCTCCTTTTGAATAAAGGTATGCAATTGGTCCATAGGAAAATTAGGTGGGAGTTTAGATCCCTATTAACTGAGCCATAAAATGATGGTGTTCTTGTATTATTTGAATAGGCCTTTATCCAAATAGATTTCAAATTCCATGGATCAAGATGGAAAAAAAGATGTCCACAAACAAGGATACATGCAAGGCAATTGGTCTTAAATGAAATTGGTCTGAAAAAGGCAGAATTGGATTGCTAGGAAAGACCCAAAAAGGGTGGTCTTGGTCTTTAAAATTAGCCCCAAGAGGGTGGCATTGGTCTTTGAAATTAGCCCAAAGGGTGGCATTGGTATTTGAAATTATCTCAAAGAGGGTATATTTAGTTTTTGAAATTAGCCCGAAGAGGGTAAATTTGGTTTCTAAAATTATCCCAAAGAGGGTGACATTGGTCTGATATGATTCAAATGAAAGAAAGGATGAATGACATGAATTCATCATTCCCAACCGATAGGTATGGGAGATTGAATATAAAGACAAGAAATTATTTGAGTTACCATGTGATGGAATCAAAATAATTGGATTTAGTCAAAATAGACTTGATTTGGCATTTTTCTAATTATTTGGTTTTGAAGTTGACTTTAGTCAAAGTTTGACCAATTTAGAAGTAGAGTTCAAATGTGGTTCAAGATGAACCTAATTGGATTGGAATGTGGTTCAAGATGAACCTAATCTAAATTGGAATGGTTTACCATGTGGTTCAAGATGAAACATATTTGGATTTGATTGGATTGGTACATAAATCAAAATGAACCTAATATGGCATGGAATTATTTTGGTACGTGGTTTAAGATGAACCAGTTTTGTCTTAGAATGGGCTTAGTACATGGTTAAAGATGAACTAAATTTAGCTTGGAATGGCTTGGTATAGGAATAGGGTCAAAAGTGACTCAATATGAACAATTGATTACAAACTAGATTTGGATCAAAATAGACCTGATTACAAGGTTTTGACATAACAATCAAACATCAACACATAAGTATTGCAAATCTACTTTAAGAACTAACACCTTATTACATCATAATCATTGATTCTTTGACATATTCACCTTTGAGAGGATTAAAATTTTAATGATTCATTAATTAATCAAATGTAATTATGGTGGTGTTTTAATCCACCCATCTCAAAGGTTTGTACGTAAAGGCAATCTTTGGGGGATGATACCTTTGCACCCCTGTATCAATGAAAATTTCATGAAAAAAGAGGCTTCTATACTAAAGTTTTTGTTTAGATTTTTATATGGTCCCCAAAGTGAAAAAATCCATTAAAAGAACGTCAAAACTTAACAAGTCATTTGTCGAAGGGTCTAGTCCTTTTACGACCACTTCATCTATAGGATTTCAATGAAGTGCTATTGGAAAATTCAAGATTTAAGGGGCATTTAAAATAAATATCAACTAATTTTCACCTCAATTTATATACCCCACATGATAATAGGGTTTGTATGAATGATGATTAATGACATCCTAGTCACCTCACCCTAAAGACTTACGAGAAGGGGATGAAATCCACCTCGCATAGTCTAAAAGAAAGAAGTGTTTATTTCTAATTATTAGGACCTCACAAAAGAGTAAGAGAAGAGAATACTCCAAAAAAACTTTCAGGTAAACAAGAAGCAAGTAAGCTATATGTTTTTTAGTCACCCAAGCTCCCTAAGGGGGTAAAGAGATAGGATAGACATAATAGTTTACATAAACAAGCAATCATGAAATAATACATAAGCAAATGACACAAAAGTAAGTGTTCTAAAAGCACTAAATCAAATTTTTGGTTCGCTGCTTAAGCATTAAATCTAAATGTGAATAAAACTTACTTTGTTTGTCAATAATAACCAGTCTTTAGTTAGTGAAACTTATAGCAACAAGTTAGGGGTTTGTAGTGTAGTCTTCAATGAGCATCTTGCAATCAAATAGATAAGAACTCTTGTAATTTTTATTTTATAAAAATTATATAAAAAATTAATCCAAACCAACTGCATAATCTAAAAATTCATGAGAAAACATGTGGTTTTAAAAAATTATCAAAAACTGAGCCCGGATGACCCTGAATGAGCCTTTGGAAGTTGGGTAGTTTTTCTCAAGAATGAATTCATTGATGTGAAAAAGGAATTCACTGCTATGAAAAATGAATTCATTATTATGTTAGATGAATTAACTATTTCATCAAATGAACTTGATGTCCTATTAGATGAATTCATTATTTTGTCAGATAAATTCATTGTTTCGTTAAACAAATTTATTGTTTCGAAACTTGTAGGAAAAACATAGATAAAATAATTTTTCTACTATAAAACATGATTTCATTATTTTTATGATGATTTCACCATTATGTAGACTTGTAATAGAAACACAAACAAATAAAATGATTTCACCATTTTTTATGATGTATTCACTATTGTGGATGATGATTTCATTGTTATGTAGACCTATAGAAAAAAAAGGAGAGAAAATAAATTAATTTCCTTATGTGATGAATTTTCTACTGTTAGTGATGATTTCATGGTTCACCTATGCAAATTCATCATTTTATAGTCTAAATTCACTATTACGCAGTGAAAAATAACACATAAAAGTTAGAAGAAATGAAGGAAAAAGGTCAAAAATAAGCTTCTTTCAAATTTAGAAGGTCCAAGAGTGTTTCTAAGAATGTTGTGGGGTACATCAATCCCACCTGGCATTCCAAATGTAAACACACAAATATAAAAGATGTTAATTCTCGTTAGTATGCAAAACAAGCATAAAACAATAGAAAATTTAACTTCTGAAGTGTGGTTCTTGGATTGGGAAACGTCTAGCAAATACAAACAAATAGAAAACAATCAAAAGTGATTACCTTACTCATGGATGTCATTTCCTAGTTGGTTCACATACATGATTATGCTCAAATGTAGATCTTTGAGTCTTTGTCAATGTCTTAACGTGCTTACACGGGCAACATCTCCCCTTACAGTTTGGAGTGATTGATCAAATAGAAGAAAATGCAACAAATGGTTTGAAGTATTGATGCTTTAAAGGCTAATAAAAATATCAACACTTCATTGTATGTTCAAGACTTATGAATAATGGTAAATGGCCCTTCTATTTATATAATTGTTATATTGATTGAGGTCATCAATCTTGAATCAATATGTGTGGCTCAAAATTGATCAAATTTGGTAGGCAAATGCATTTTATATTTTATATTCATGATATTTGTTGATATTTTGTAAATGCTTGACAACTTTCAAAATGATGATGTCATGGATGATGTCATGATTCATATATTTATCGATGATATCATGATTCTTGATATTTACCAATGATGTCATGATTCTTAATATTTACCGATGATATTATAATGATGTCATTATTTGACCACTTACCATTATTGGAGGAATAATTTAATTAATTAATTAAGGAAAATAAGTAATTCAAAAACCTTTGGAATTTCTAATTAGAAGAATATTAGGTTAATTAACTTAATGGAAAGTGGTGTGACTTTCAAAATTCAAAGAACCATTTGACATAATTGATCTTATAATGTCTCTTGCAAAATCATAATTTGACTCGAGATGAATTAAGTGGAGCCAATTACACTGCATTGCCTCAATCATGAATGCGCCAATATGTTTAAAAAGATACACACAAGATGTGATACATAATTTGGGTGTTTTGATGATTCATGTGTTATTGTTAAAAATCATTCTAATTGTAATTTTGACACAAAACTGGTGAGAATTGAGTGTCTACAAAAATAAAGGACAAAATTGGGTTGACTAGTCCAACCTAGTTGACTATAGATCTTGAGTCTGCAAATTGAGAAAAATATTAGATCAACTAATGTGATATAGTTGATTGTAAATGAAAAATTAAAAAACAAGGATTAGATTCACATCAAGTTCACCAAAATGTATTAAAAAAATTAATATTAATATATAACTTATCTTAGTAAATGCAAGATCATATAAGGTAATCAACTAACATCTATTACAATACTATTTATATTAGAAGCATGACCAAATTGGATCTGCTAAACCTAACCAAGGGATCTCTTACCACACAACACCAAATGAGAGGGTTATAAAGCCCCTAGTAAAATGATACTATGTAATAACCCTAAGTAGGCCTAAGTACATAAAATAAAACTAATCTAGTGCTCATCAAATCTTGTGTCACAAATGGGGATGGATAAAAATAAATAAATAATTAAGGGATCATGGTAGGCAAATGGGGGCCTAGATCGCCTAAAGTGGAAGATGAAAATCAAATAGAACCTTATGTCGATACTAAGTTTAAGCATAGAGTTAATAAAATAAAGGAGTTATACATTCAACACTTATTACTTATAAAATATATATCTATCAAATGAAATATCAAGAGTACTTACCTTGGGCGAACCTATCGAGTCTCAATCTCTCCCTTGGCTAATGGTGCTTTGCATGAGGTTGTTATGGCTTTGTAAAGATCACGCTATAGAAATCAATGTTAAGATAAATGACTTCTACTTTGCATCCAAGACTTTCCACAAGACAAGTAATCTTCTTTCCAAGGCAAACCCTAAACAATGGCTTCTTCAAATGCAAATTTGGTAAAATTATGAATTGTAATGATGTGAAAATTAATGTTCCTCTCTATTGGATTGAAAGGAGCCTTGAATTTATAGAAATGGATAATCCTTAACCCTTTCATAAATTTATTTTCTGAGCTTGGCCAACACGATCCATTTTGTTAAAATAAGTTACTATTAGACCTCAAACTAGGTCAGTCGGGCTGACCTAATTTGTAACGTGTGCTTAAACTTTTATAATAGGGTTGTTCCAACTGACTTAGTAGGAAAAGAGGGTGTTTTCTTAGTTAGGGGATATTTGAAAAGATAAATTCTTAGGGGAATGTATAAGCTAGGAATATTTGCTTTGGGGGTTAGATAATCAAGATTTATAATGGGTTTAGGTTATGATAGAGTTGACCAACAATATTATGAAACACTAATGGTCTATCCACCCCTTTCTTGATACACCATTTGAGGTGTGCACTCAAAGAGATCAAAACTCAATAGGTTCCTATAAGAGAGAAATAAGCTTATTCAATGTAGATGGATCTATCAAACAAAAATTTTAGCATCTAGGTCAATGGATAAGTTCAAAAAATGAAAATTAGCAAAAGTTTTTTCACATGTTCTTGACATTGACTACATTGAGACCTTTGCACTAGTCGTAAACATGAAATTGATCCAACTCACACTTGCCTTTACCATAGCTCAATGTTTGGAGGTTCATCATATGGATACAAATATTTAATTTCTTCGTGATGACATTAAGGAGGAAATATATATATAATAACCATAAGGATTTGTGCAAGATTCTTCCTTAGTATGAAGACTTCAAAAATCTATCTATGGCCTCAAATAGGCCCCTCAAGACTGGTATGCCAAGATGGATTCATTCCTTCTCATAATTGTGTTCACTAAATGTCATTTTGATTCAAATGTTTACATTTTACAATAGGATGACTCACTTCTAATTCTAGTTATGTATGTTGATAGCTTATTAATCACAGGGAGTTCTTCATTATCCACTGTAGCAATGCAAACTACTTTGCATGACATGTTCTCCATGACTAAATTGGGTTTTTTACACTACTTCCTTGGGATTGAGATTTCATAGTCTGAATCAAGGATCATTATTGCACAATCCAAGTATGATTTCAATTTTATCACATGGTTTCACATGGCTAACTATAAGTTTACTCTAACTCTCTTTCTCTCTAGGGTCAAGGTTGATGCTAAGTGTTATTTTTCATTAGTTGATGCTACCTTGTGTTGATAACTTGTTGGGAGTCTCATTTATCTGACTCACACTAGACTCAACATTTCATATGCATTAGGCATGGTCTCTATGTTTATACAGACACCACATGAGCTACACTAAAAGGTAACCAAGTAGATTCTCCATTAAATTTAGGGTACTCATAGTTTTGAGATTCACTATGAAGCAAGGATTGATGTTGACTTGGTTGGGTATATATAGTCAAATTAGGTTGGTGATATTCAAGATCGCAATTCCACTTCTCACTTGTTTCAATTCTGATTAGTTGGTCTAGCAAGAAGAAGAATGTTATTGCTTTATCATTTATTGAGGTTGAGTAAAGAGGATCTATTTTGTTATTAAGTTATTTATATTCAAGGTATGGTTACTGAGTTTGGTATCCAATTCAGGTGACCCATAGTCATCTTTTGTGATAATCAGAGAACCATCCAGATATACAGGAATCTAATCTAACACCAATGGACCAAACACATCAAGATTCATATGAACTTCATTTAGGAGCTCATTAATGGACAAGTAATTGATCTCAGATTTTTCTAGACTATAGAGAAGATAGTTCATATATTCACCAAACCCTTCATTGAGATTAAGTATTTTCATTTGAAAAATCTTCTTGAGGTGTGAGCAACTTCATCTCTATCTTCGAGGGAGATTTCTAGTTCTCTATTCTTCTCTCTCTCCTTCTGGGGGGAGATTCTCTCTATCATTCTATGGGATTTTATATGTATTTGGAATCCTAATTAGGTCTTATTTTCATGGCCCATTTCTTCCACCCACCTAAGTTATGCTTATGGGGAGTATTAGTGTAGGTTTTTTATTCCATTTTATATTTTTTTTTGCACATGTATTTATATTTCTTGAGTGTAATAATGAGGTCATTATGATAGATATTAGATGCACATGCACATGTCTAAATTGTAGTCGGCTTAGTTGGTGTGCATGCATTATTCCTTCAGCATCAAATGCTGACATTTAACATATGGTTCTCATTATTCATTTAGAAACTGATAGATTTTCACGTTATCAAATGTAGGTGGTTTTATGCCTCTCTTATTCCTATTTATGTGCCTCTTCTATAAGTTATTTCATCAATTTTGAATACAAGCTATTATTTTACTCATGTTTGATTCTTCTCTTAAAACATGGCTCTCTCTCTTTATGCATCTCCATTTCACATGTAAGAGTTGATTCAATCATTATTCTTCATCATTTCTTTCACTACCTTTGATAATTCTCATGTGCATGGTTTTTTGTGGCTTTTTCATTCTTTGAATAGTTACTATACCATTTGCACTTGTGTTTGCATCCACTCATCTTTAATCTGTATAACAAGTTTCATCCTTGAGCTATGATTTCCACTCAATCAATTTATCAAAATGAAAATCCTCCCTACTAGGGAAAACCACTTGGACCAACCAATTGGACATGGTGATAATAATTTCTTAATGTTTAAAATTCTATTATACCTATTGGTTTGGAGATGCATGCCCTGATTAACATTGATACAACCAAAATGTTAATTTGTTTTGATTTGATCAAGGAAAATATGATGGTGACCAAGAGAATGTTGTTGAGACATTTATTATTAGACCTCTAATACTTGATTTTTGGTATAGCATAAAATGGTATGCACCATAATGTAAAACACCATAATGACCTGACTGTGATGTGTATAAGGTCTGACCCTCGATCCAATAAGCAATTGATAAAAATGCACCAATGATAAAAACCATGATAATAATGCCAACATATGAATTTAGATGGACTCAAGCACAATTACATGACAAGGGACACCACAAGGATGACCTTGTTGGCATAATGGACTGAGTTGAGGCAATAACAAGAAAAATCAAACAAACAAGTAAACTTAAACCAAAAGGAAAAAGAAACAAAATGCATCAAATGGTTAACTAATTACATGTTTGTTTTGCTTCTGATTTTGTGTTTGTGTGGACATGAGGTTTTACCCTTAGATATTTTGCCCCTAAGTGCATGGGATAATAGATAAGAAGACATGATAACGTGAACAAAATTGGAAATAGAAGAATAAGGAAGAGGTGGCCGAGTTGATTCTAGATGCCCTATGAAAATGGATGTTGCCTACATATTCTGTGTGGACCTCAGGGCAAATGTAATTCTCCCAAGAATTGGGATAGATGAAAAGTGATGATAAGTGGACAATAATGATTTGATTAGAGAGTAAAATAGGAATGAGATCATAAAATGTTGAGAGCATAGGAAAAGGTTACTTACAAAATAGTGAGAGCGTAAGAAAATGTTGCTTAGAATATGGAGAGAGTACAAAAGGAAGATAGGGGAAAAGAAAATGGAAATTAAAGTGGTTGAGCTTCCCATAGATGCCCCATACATCCAAGCACTACCTACATAGTTTGTGTGGACCTCAAACCGATGTAATTTTCCCAAAAATGGGAGGATAATGAAGAAATGGAAATGATGAGTGTAAATGACTAGGATTGGATAAGAGGTTACCACTCAGAATAGGAGCAAGAACCACTGTTGAATAGGAGGACATAAGGTTTAAATATTTTGTGGCTTTATATCTCTTTTAGAGGTTTTAAGCCTTTTTTTGAATTTGTGATTTTTAGGATTTTTGGGTTTTTCAATGTTTTTGAGTTTTTTGAAATAAGAAAATCAAGGGAATATTCACAAATGTATAAAGAACCATATAACAAAGGAAAAATAACATTATTCAAGGGCTCAAATAAAAACTAAATTGGTTGTAATGGTAGTGCCACGAACCAATAGTAAAAACCTAAGACAAAGGGAATACCACACAACAACAATTGGGATTAGGAAGGCATGTGAATAGAGGAAATAATCAGAGGGAATAATTAGAAGAAGCAAAGAGAATCTATTTGAGGAACTACCAAGTAGGAAAAACAATATTTGAAATACCCTGATACACTTGTCTACAAAGAGGTTTTTAAGGTTGATCAATCTAAAATGCTTTCAAAAATGCTCTCAAAATCTACATGTTGAACGTATTGGTTGTAATCAATATCATGACAATAATAGGAAATAGGAATAAGGAAAATAATTAGCCATGGTACAAAAGACAAAAGGATGGGAAAATAATATGAGTGGATTTGAAACAAATTCCCTCAAGTAAGGGTTTTCATAAACAGTGTTTAGTCAAGTTAAGTGTAGAAACGGTTGAGGTGCAAGATGTTCATAGGTTCCTCTAACTCTTGGCCATCTAGTGTAGCTAATTGATATGCTCCAAAACCATAATTTATTTTAATAACATATGAAACCAGCCAATTGGCCTCAAACTTACCCTTCTCTCTACATTCTACATTTATGTTTTTCTGATTTTCCTTTAATGCTAAATCACCAACTTTAAATTCTCTGGGAAGAATATGGTGGTTGTAATTATGAACTAGCTAATTCTGATAGGTTTTTAAATGGTTTAATGTAGTTAGTCATTTCTCATCTAAGATTTATAAATATTGCATTTTAGTGACTCTATAGTCTTCCTCATCAATTATATTTTGTAGAGATGTTCATAGGGAAGGCAACTCATTCTCAATATTAATGATAGCCTTAGAGCCAAAGACTAGGGAATACAAGGTGGCACATATAGGTGGGATAGTATTGGTATGATAAGCCCATAAGGTTGGGAATAATTGCAAGTGTCGATCATGACTAGATTCATTGACAATCTTATTAAGAATATTAATAATGGTTTTATTAGATGCCTCGACTTGGCCATTACCTTGAGGAAAACAAGGTGTGGATCGTTTGTGTTAAAAATGAAAATGGGTACAGAGGGATTTTACGTCATTTTTTTAATGATCCACCATTATCATATATAATGGTGAAGGGAATGCCATAGAGGTAAATGAAGTGGTAATAGATGAATTTGTAAATCTACTTTCTAATTATGTAAGTGAGAGGAATGGCGTCTACCCACTTAGTAAAAGATTCGATAGCATTTAGGACATGTTTGTGGGTATTATAAGAAGTTGGGTTCATCTTTCCTATGAGATCGAGTCCCCACATTGAAAACAACTAAGGATTCATGATTGATTGAAGCACTTGTGAATGAGCGTGAATCAAATCACCATGTTTTGATAGGCAAGGCATTTTTTAACATACTTGCAAGTGTCAGAATCCAATGTTGACCAATAGTACCATGTTCAAACAAGTTTTTTAGCCAAGACCATAACACTAGTGTGGGCCCCATAAATTCATTCATGTACATCTTTTATCACTAACTTAGATTCTACTGAAGTTAAATAGTGAAATAGCATTTCATCATAGCCTCTACAATAGAGTGTGCTACCAAGTAAGGTGTAATGAGAGGCATTATCAATGGATGTTTTGTGTTGACTTTGTGATAGGTTGGTAGGGAGTTATTGGTCATAGAGATAGGCATATATGTATTGGTACTTGCAAGGAGGATTGGGACAAGAAATATCACATACCATCTTAGAATCTAACTATACATGAGCTGGTTGAAGAAGGTGTTCGCTAATGAATTGGTATTCTTTGACATTTCTAGCCACTATTATCATGGATCCAATTGTTGTCATTGCATCTGTTTATCTATTATTGGTTCATGGTATCTTATCAAACTAAAAAGATTTAAAATGTTATTTGAGGTTATCCACCATGCCTTTATAGGGCACTTGTTTCTCATCTCTAGTCTGATATTAGTCTAAAACTTGGTTGATGTTTAATTGGGAATCCTCATATACCATCAACTTCTTAATGTTTTATTGCACAATGAGATGGAGTCCTACAATGAGTGTCTCATATTCTACCATATTTTTGGTGCAATGAAAACTAAGGTGAAGGGCCTTGGGAATGAGATTTCCTTGTAGAGTAATAAGTATAATACCAAATCCATATCCATAAGAGGTGAAATAAAAATCAAAATAAAGCTTTCACTACTTGGAGTCAATAATCACTTCCTCTAAAGCCAGAATTGATTTGCTTGAAAACCCAAAAGTGAGTGGCTTGGTGTTTAATAGAGGATTTTTAGCAAGTTGGTCTACAAGGACCTACCCCTTAATAGATTTTTGGATCTAATACTTGATATAAAATTCACTTATCAATATTACCCACTTGGCCATGTGACTAGTTAAAGTGGATTTTGATAGCAAATACTTATGGGGATCAATCTTAGAAATTATAATGTTTTGTTGTTTAGCATATAGTGTTGTAGTTTTTGGGATCTGAAAACCATTACTAAGCAAGGTTTATCTAGTGATGTATAGTTGTGTTCATAGGCCATAAGTGTTTTGATCAAATAACAAACTACACACTCCTTGCCTTGATCATCATACTGAGCCAAAAGTACCCCTAGTGTATGCTCAGTAGTTGATATGTAAAGAAGCAATGACTTCCCTAGCATAGGTGGGGTCAACACTACAGGATTGGCCAAATAGGTTTTTAATTATGCAAAATCTTGTTAGCAATCTATTTTCCATTGGAAAGTGACACCTTTCTTCAAAAGGTGAGTAAAAGGATGACACCAATCTATCAGTTGTGAGACAAACCCATGAATGGATTGAATCTTACCTTGCAAACTACAAAATTACATCAAGGTAAAAGGAGGCATTTCCATGATGGTTGTGAGCTTTTTAGGATTGATCTCAATGCCTCTACAAGATACAATGAATCCTAGTAATTTTTTAGAAGTGATGCTAAAGATGCACTTCTTAGGATTGAAGTGTACCTTATATTCACAAAATATCTCAAAGATTATTCGTAGAAATTTAGGATATCCTACATGTGTCTTTGACTTTACTAGAATGTCATCCACATAATCTTCAACAATACCATATATCATGTCATGGAAGATTATAGTCATAGCATGTTGGTAAGTTACACCGACATTCTTCAAGCCAAATGTCATGACTTGATAACAAAATGTTCTCCATGGAGTGGTGAGTGTTGTTTTGGTTTGGTCTTCAAGTGTAATTTGTATTTTTTTATATCTTAAGAATCCATCTATGAGGGAGAACATCTCATATCCTATAATTGAATCAAATATCATGTTCATGTTCGATAAGGGAAAATCATTCTTAGTGCATTCTTTGTTGATATCCCTAAAATCATTACATAAGTGATTCCCTTGTGACTTTTTGCTTACTAGAACAACATTTAAGATCCACTCTAAGTAATAAAGTGACCTAATAAAACATGCTCCTAATGGTTTTTATAAATATTTCCTAACCAAGATAGAAATTTAGAGATGTATTTTTTGTAACTTTTGTTTAGCTAGCTTAGCATTTGGGTGAACAATAAGATGGTATACCACCAGAGATGGATCTAATTCTAGCATATCTTCATATGTCCATGCAAATACATTGATAAAATATGTCAAAATAACTATAATAAACTCAGGCTCCTTTGTAGTGAGGGATGTACTCAATATAATCACTTTTGGATCATAACTACCAATGTTTACTTCAATGGTATCCTTCACAAGCAATGTGGAACCATATTCAAGAATAGTTGGTAATGAATAAAATTGATCTACTTCAGCTACTTTTGAGCCACAATTCTCACCCATGTAAGAAGAATCAAAATCAGCCATGTCTAATAGTGGTTAATTAACAAATGTCTCTGGAAAGTCTTGAACCAGTTACTCAAATAATCTTTGCTCCTTTGGGCTAATGTCAAGCCTAGCAATAAGACTTAGACTAGAACACTGATATTCCTAAGGAGGTAAGAAAACTTCTCAATCCAAGATCGCCTGAAATAGGTTTTCACCCATGGACTTGTCTTTTCCTTTACTTTTTCCATGATCCAAGGGTGCCTCAAAGAGGTTTTCACTAGAGGATCTTGATGTTTTGTATTCTTTGTGACCAAGGAAGTTCCCCTATTCTCTAAAGTAGGCAACAAGATCCAATGTGAATTCAAATCCTTGTTTATGATCACCAAATGACAACCCATCTTTAAGATAGATGAACTTAGAAATTGCCTCCTCATTCTAAAACTCATCTAAGGGTATAATAGAATTTTGTTCGTCTCAATCGATTAGTTTAGGATATTGGAGAGAAAGAGGAACATGGATTGCAATAGTGATAATAGAATTGGTATCAAATAAGTTGGTATTGATAAACTCATCATATATGATATAATGGGACTTTGTGTCGCTACTAGGAATTTTTTCATCAATCATTAAATTGGTATCACTCTTAAAATATAATAGGTCGCCTCCTAGCGGTATGAATCTAAAACTTTAATTTCCTATAAGATTTACTGTGGGAATAGGTTCAAAGAACACCTTTACCTTTATAGTCTTGATTGTCTATGATTCTATTAGGAATGGGGTTTTTTAAAGCTTTGAAAGCATGTAGCAAAACCATCACCATACAACCAAGAACCTTCAAAACTTATGGGTCGATCTTGATTTGGTGAGGTATCTGTGACAAACACAAGTGGCTTTTTTTTAATGAGAATCAGTTCTCTTTTGCAATACCATGTTGGGCCTGCAAAAAGTTTTGGTAGTCTTGGGTCTTCCATGGGATTTGGGATATTTTGGTAGCTTGGCGATGTGGAATGCATAATTTATGTTATAGGTAGCAATACCTTAATCTTCAGTGATAAAATTGAAGGATATTTGTTGAGGTGGATTGGAAGAATTGGACGCGAGGTCACTCGGGTCAATATAATTAGATTTAGGATACTCAAGAACTAATTGTTTTTTTTTTTTTACCTACAAACTTAGAGCTAGGACAATAATTATAGGTTCTAATTCAATAAAAAAATCAAATATAAGATAAATAAAACATTTTACCTTCTTTGAAGACTCCACTTGCTAACTGGTTTGAAGAGGTATGAGCTCGGCTTGTAGACTAGTGGTTTTTAACAATATTGGCTCCATATGTGGGTGGCATTTCCCCTTGTATAATTGAGTTTTTGGATATTTTTCTTGATAATAAATATGATTCTCTTGATAAAATTCTGCATAGTAAGTCTACTTCCAAAAGCTTGTCTATAATGGCCAAAGGCCCTTGTATTTATAGACTTGATAAAATGATGAGGACCGTCCATCTCATTATGAGGATCAAAGGCTTGAGATTAGTCAAATTTGGTAGACCAAGTGCATTAAATTTTGGAATTAATATTTCACTTATGAATCATGGCTCAACATTCATAATATTTGTTATATTTATGTTGATATTTCAGATTTTTGACTTTGTGACCAATGATATCATGATGATGTCACATTTTAGATATTTTGTTGACTTTTAAATTTCCAAATTTATATATCATCCAATTGTTATGGATTTCTCACTTAACCATTTGATTGGATTTATTAAGTTAAGCAATTGTGATTAGCCTTTTTGGAATTTTTGATATTTGATAAGTTGTCTCACACAAGTGGTCAAAAACATTAATTTGCTAGGTCACAATTTGACTAGAGATGAATTAAAGGAAGTTGATGATCACGTTCAATGAATTTTCCCAGTTAGGGATACATTGACGTGATTCTAAATGTTTACTACCAATGTGCAAAATAATTTAGGATGTTCAGTGATTTCTAGACTTAATTTGCATTATTTGCAAAAAATCATTCTGATAACCATTTAGGCATGAAAGTGGTAAAAACAAAGTGTCTACCTTTTTTCCCTTATTTGAAAAGGCATTACAATACATTATAAAAATTTAAAAAAAATTAAAGAATGAAAAATTTACCAAAATGATCACAATAATGATTGAAGAATGATGTCCCAAAGACATTTGGGGAGCCCATGATGCCCCCTCAAGGGAGTGGTTAAAAAATAAGATTTGATGGACAAGACCTCATAAATAAGAAAATAGTAAAGAAGAAGAGTGAATTAACCTATGGAGAAGATTAATACATATGAGCTAATGCTTGCATGATTTGATATCTAATGTTTGAAAATAATGGAATTGGCCTTAAGGCTAGGAAAGTGGGAAGGATGCATCCTAAGATAAGTAGCACACTATAACATACACCAAATAGGGTGAACATTGTGGGATTAGGGAATGAATTATCCTGAAACAAGTTGCACACTTTGATTTTCCCACAAGAGGATGAAAATTGCAAGCTTGGAATTAGAAGAAAGACTAAATAATTGAATAGCCCCAAAGAGGGGAGAATGGTGGATTAATGATTTGCCCCAATAGGGCAGATGTGATCATTGATTGGTACAAATGGTTTGTCCTAGTAGGGAGGATTTTTGTTTTGATAAATTTATTAATGAATTTATTGAGTGGAAAGCATAGCTCAAAGATGAAACCTATTACATAGATTAAAGACAAGTATGGGCAAACACAAGTGTTGATGGTATAATGACTTTTTAAAGAATGAAGAAGCCACAAAAAATTATGCACATGTAGATACTCAAAGGTAATGAAATAAATGATGAAGAATAAAGATTGAAGAAGATAATGAGCTTTAAATAACAATGATATAATGATGGACATGGTGATAAGAATTGATCAATATGTATGATTCTATTATACTTGGCAATTCGGAGATGCCCACCCTAATTAGAATTGATACAACCAAAATGTTTATTTATTTGGACTTGATCAAGTAAAATATGATGCTGAAATTGCTTATTAGACCTCCAGTACTTGATTTTTGATATAACATAAAATGGTATGCACCATGATATAAAACACCATGATGACCTAGTCACGATGTGCATAAGGACTGAAACCTAATCCAATAGATAATTGACAACAATGTACCATTGATAAAAACTATGATGATAATACTAGTGTATGATTGTGTATGGACTCAAGTACAAGTGCATGACAAGGGACACCATGATGATGACCTTGTTGGCACAATGGAATGACTCAAGGCAACAATAAGAAAAAATAAAAAAGCAAAGACAAACCAAAAATAAAAGTAACATAAAGCATATTATTGTTTTACCAAGTCAAAATCCACTTGATAGGATCAATGATAATGATAATGGAATGGTGCCCTCAAGAAAAGATAAACTCAAGGGAAGGACACATCCCAAGGTGACTGTAATGATTGGCTTAAGGATTCTGACTAGATTTAGTACAAGACAAATGTTTTTGAATTTTTTGGCATTATATTTTTCATGGAGATTTTAAGCGTTTTTTAATTTTTAATATTTGGCTATTTTGAATGTTTTTAGGTATTAGAATCTCAACTAAATGGAGGATTAAGAGATGCGCAATGTTAAAATTGCTCACAATAAGGTGAGAGTGTTGTTTAAAATGCTCATAAAATAGTGAGAATGTGGATTAAAATGCTTGCAAAATGATGAGAGTGGGGGTTAAAATGCTTAAAAAATGGTGAGTGTGGGATAAGGGTGGAAAAGCTAACCTCAAAAATTGAGTGTTACATACATAGTCCAAATGGACCATAAGCCATTGTAGTTCATTCTATAATGCAAGATAATAAAGGTTAAATGGATAAGGCTAGATACTAATGGATGACAATGAGGAAAGGGACTATCTATTTCCAAGGACCATGTCACATGAGAACCAAATGTGTCCATTCGTCAAAGTGTCATGCAGGGGGCATGTCAAAAGGCTTCCCAAATAGGTCTCACTATACATTCTACTTTCATAACAAAGTTAAGATGGGAAGACTAATGGTCACAATAGGATGGGTTGGGTTGAATAGGATTGTTAAATGGCCAAGATGGCTGAATGGAATGGAATGGTAATAGAATTCAATGGCCAAGTGGGATTGAATGGAATGGTCTATAATGTACATAGGGATGCCCCCAAGTGTCAAGATACTTGCAAAAAATAAATTATTTATGCATGATGGCAAAAACCTGGTTTTCATCATGGTACTTGTCCAAGGCACCATAAGCATGATTTTCATCGTTGAACAAATTATTTATCTTTCTTTTTTTATTGTTTTTTATTTTGAAATTTATTTATTTTTTGTAGCATCTCAACTCAATGGAGGATTATAAGATGCATAATGTAGACTATATTATTGTCTAGATAATGCCCACTTTAAATAGTTATTTTGTCAAGAACCTATTGTTGATTTGGACTACACTAGTGATATTTTGATATTCATCGATCATTGATTTTGCTTCCTCCAAACCTCTAGATAACATGTCTTCATAATTGCTATAAAAGAGAGTGTTGTTAGGGATGGTAAAGAAGGGTAGGTATTGGATAATGGTCTGATTAAACAATGTAATGTAGGAGTTGAATGAGTTATATGATCACAATGGAATGTGTAATGGTTCAGGGACAAGTGAAGATTTTGAATTTCAGTCACACACATTCTTGTTGATTCTAGATTCAACTTGATTTTGGTTGTGGTGGGGTTGTTATCAACTTCAAGAATGTCTTCATCAAGCAATGAGGAACTAATTGGCTCAGCTATTGGCACCTCAAAGAGGTTTTCACCAATAAAATTTTATTGATTGTTCTAATTTGGATTGTCCAATGATGCCTTGAATAATGTTTCACTAAGGGAAGATGATCATTTTGATTGTCCCTTAGATCCTTAAGCAAGGTTTCACTAAAGGATTGTGATTTTTTATTCTAATTATCATCTAGCACCTCAAACAAGCTTTCACTAGAAGATGATGAGTTTAGACTTTGATTGTCCCCTAGAACCTCAAACAAGGTTTTACTAGGATATTTTTCTTATACTTGAATTTTGTTTTGGTTCCCCAAAAAATCTATAATTGATATGTATCCATGGAAGGAGTTCAAGAATGTGTGATTCTATCGATCATGCTCAATGTTTGTGGGCAATATAATGGCTAGGCTAGTTAATGTTAAAGGTGTGTCAATATCAATAGAAGGGTAAAAGGAAACACAGTCTTCATAGAGATAATAAGATAACTTATGTCGATGTCAAAGGAAATTTCCTCAAAAATCATGGAAGGATCACAAATGTTTTCAAGCTAATCTACAAGGAGCATGGAGTTGATGTCATAAAATCTACTCTAGTATGTTGATTTTGTAGATGATGCAAATTCAAGTGGATTTGGTAGTAGTGTATAGCCAATGTCATAATACCTGCTCATATATTATAATTCTAAATATAAGTTTAACTCATGGGAATTTGATTCTAATGTTGAGACTAGCGTTAATTCTGCTTTTGGCATGAAATCTAATATTGGTTCCAAAATGGAACCCAAATCTGATATTAGTTTTGAAAAAGAACTTGATCTTTAGGTTGAAATAGCCATGAAGAGGGCTTGTTGAATTGGGTTATCCACAAGTACCTTGTTCACTTTTCACTTAGAAATGAAGGATCTGGGATGAAGGAATTTTCTAAAATGGATAATGTTTAGTAATGGATGAACAATGAGTTATTGCTCAATAATAATGGTCCATTCAAATATGTGCTCATCAAAGATGGATATGGTGTTAAAAGAGTTTTTTCATCAAATAAAGGTGGATCAAAAATGGTTTGGGTTCGGTCAAATATGAGTGATTCAACAAAAATGTCGATAATGGTTTGACTATATTGATCTTGATTTGGAAGAGGATGAATCTACTTATGCTTGGGAAGGGGATCATGACATAGATCAATCGAATATGTATCAAACTTGGATACACTTAGATATTTGATAGATAAGTTCCCTTAGAGGAGTAATGGCATAGACAGTTGGCTTTATTGTGGCTCTAAGACTGGATCAGCTTTTGGACAAGTAAATAGGGAATTCTTAAATAAATTAGTAACTAGAGAGGTCTTTAAAGTAATCATGAGTTGATTAGTGAAGAGATGACTATCCTTTTGTACTTGAGGAATGATAACATGGTTATGTTAGGGTGGGTCTACAAGTTGCATTTTCAACACACGTATTTTCTCTTTTGGAACAAAGCTATGCAATGAATCCATATGAAAGTCATGTAAGAGTTTGGCTCCCTCTTCTATGAGCCACAAAACAATGACATTCTTATTTTTAAAAGTATAATATTAGAATAGGGTGTCATCCAAAAAGGTTTTAAATGCCATGGATCAAGATAGAATAAAGTATTCACCCAAATAAGGATACATGCAAAGGGATTGGTCTTGAATGGAATTGATCCAAAGAGGGCGAAATTAGCTTGGTATAAATAGAATTGGCCCCAAAGAGGGCAGTCCTTTTATTTGAAAAATAACCCAAAGAGGGTGGTTTTGGTCTTTGAAATAACCCAAAGAGGGCAAAATTGGCCTTGGTAGAATTCAAATGAAAGAAAATATGGATGAAGGACTTCATCATTCCCAAATGACAGTGTGGTAGATTGAATGAAAAAGATAAGAAGTAATTTTTAATTCCCATACGATTAACTTGAAATAATTAGATTTGGTCAAACTTGATTTAGCATTATTCCAATTATTTGGCTTTGAAGTTGACTTTGGTCAAAGTTTGACAAATTTGGTAGTAGACTTAAAATGTGGTTCAAGATGAACCCAATCGGATTAGAATGGTTTGACATGTGGTTCAAGATGAACCTGATCAAAATTGGAATAGCTTGGCATGTGGTTTAAGATGAATCTATTTTGGCTTGGAATGGATTGGTATATGGTTCAAGATGAACTTGGTTCGACATGGTTTAGCCTAGTACATGATTTAAGGCGAACTTGATGTAGCTTTGACTCAATTTGGTACATAGCTCGTTTGGTACATGGTTCAAGATGAACCAAATTTGGCTTTGATTGGCTTAATGTAGGAATGGGGTCAAAAGTGACCCATTATGAATAATCGATGCCAAACTAGATTTGGATTTAAATGGACCTAATTTGAATGGTTTTCAATTGGATAATATAATGGTACCATGCAAACAACAATAAACCATTGGTCAGAATAGTGTTAAGATGGGGTAAAGATAGTTCAAAAATTGGGCAAGGTAATGACTCATATCACATGTATAATAAGGAATATGTTTTGGACTTTGGTTTGAAACTTGATGTGTTGTTGGATGTGGTTTTGAATACGAAGGAGTTTTTTACACAATAATCAAGCATAACACATAAGTATCATGAATCTATTCTTAAGAATTGACACATGATTACATCACAATCAATGATCCTTCAATATACTGACCTTTTGAGAGGTTTAAAATTTTAAGGATTCATTAAATAATTAAATATAATTATGGTGGTGCCCTCATCTCAAAGGTATGTACATGTAAGGCAATCTTCAAGGGCTACTACTTTTTCACCCTTGCATCAATGAATGTTCCACAAAAAAAGGGATTCTATTCTAATTTTTTTTGAATTTCTAAATGGTCCCTGAAGGGCACATATCCATCAGTTGTATGTTGTGACTTAACGTGGTATTCGCATAAGGATCTTATCTCTTTACAACCACTTCATTTGTAGGATTTCAATGAAGTGCCACCAAAAATGTTCAAGCTCTGAGGGAAATTTTAGCTTAAGATCAATTGATTGTAGCCTTGATTTATATACCCCACTAGATAAATGAGGTTGGTATAAATGTTGTGTAATGATGTCTCAGTCACCATGCCCTAAGGAATTGCAAGAAGGCAATGAAATCCACCCCATATAGTCAAATAAAAAAAGGAAAATAACATTGTTTTTGAGTCACCCAAGTTCCTAAGAACAAGGAGAGAACACACACAATGGATTCTTTGGGAGAAAACAAGTTAGTGATCTTTGCGTTTCTGAGTCACCCTAAGAAAAGGGAAAGCATACACATAAGTCACCGCATGAAACACTCAAGCAATAATAAGTAAATAAACTTTGTATGAAAAGAAATAACATTAAATTAAACAAGTTTTAGAAGCTCCAAATTGAAAGTGTGTTATATTTAGACCAAAAATAGAAGTGTTGGTTCTTTTTAAAAACCCAAATAGAAATGTGAAAGTAAAATAGACTCATTTTAAATATAAATCCACTTCTTTTTCCTCATTAGAAGTTTGAAATGGGCAAAAAGTTTGGTTTTTAAAAGCTTCAGGTTTTTGCCAAATGGCAATTTCAATGTTATTCAGTAATAATTTTGCTATTTTGAGGAATGATTTTATTGTTTTGCAAGGCTATAGAAAAATAGTTAAAAATAATAGAGATGATTTCATCATTTTCAAGGACAATTTCGCTACTCTTAGGAACAATTTCACCACTGTCTAGAATGATTTCATTGTTTCCAAGCATGATTTTGCCAATGCACAGACCTATAGAAAAATAATTTAAAAATAACAGAGATGATTTCATCATTTTTAGAGATGATTTTGTTGATTTCAATGATGAATTCATCGTTTCATAGGAATGAATTCACTGCTTTGAAGGATCCTTTTTATTGATTTATATGGTCATTTTTACTAATTTGTAGGGTCATTTTCATTGATTTGTAGGTCTAACTTGAGAATAAAAAATCCCCAATTTTTAGCCAAATCAAGTAAAATTTAGAATATGAATTGATATAAGAACATGATAAGAAATAATCAAAGAAATTTTTGGGGAGTGACTATCCCACTAGGTGTGCCATTATGTAGAATAAAAATCCAAAGAAGTTTATATCATTTGTTAGTGATAAAAAATTTAAAAAAAATTAAGGAACATAAAATTCTAATCCTATTCACTAGGGTGAGATAAAATTATCAAGAAAAGAATCAAATAGAAGACAAATAAAGTATTTTACCTTCCTTGAAGACTCCACTTGCTAACTAGTTCGAAGAGGTATGAGCTCGAATTATAAACTAATGGTTTTTAGCAATGTTGGCTCCACATGTCGGTAACATTTCCCCTTGTTTAATTAAGGTTTTGGCTATTTGGCTTGAGATTAAATATGAAACTCTTGATAAAATTTAGCATAGTGATTCTACTTCTAAAATCTTGTCTATAATGGCCAAAGGCCCTTGTATTTATAGACTTCGTAAAATGATGAGGACCGTCCATCTCATGATGAGGATCAAGGGCCCAAGATTAATCAAATTTGGTAGA
Source organism: Torreya grandis (assembly GCA_037957365.1). NCBI lineage: Eukaryota > Viridiplantae > Streptophyta > Pinopsida > Cupressales > Taxaceae > Torreya > Torreya grandis. The sequence goes on from JARHVA010000913.1 coordinate 3,726,445, forward strand.
CCAAGTGCATTCAATTTTGGAATTAATATTGCACTTATAAGGCATGGCTCAACATTCCCGATCTATTTATTGTATTTATGTTGATATTTCATATTTTTGACTTTGTGGCTAATGATGTCACTTTTTAGATATTTTGTTGAATTTTAAATTTACAAATTTAGATATTCATCCAATTTATATGGATTTTTCATTTAACCATTTGATTGCATTTGTTTAGTTGAGCAATCTTGATTAGCCTTTTTGCAATTTTTGGAATTTAATAAATTATCTCACACAAGTGGTTGAAAACATCAATTTGTTAGGTCACAACTTGACTGGATATGAATTAGAGAAAGGTGATGATCGCATACACTGCATTTCCCTAATTAGGATATAGACGTGATTCAAAATATTTACTTCTAATGTGTAGAATAATTTTGGATGTTCAGTGATTTCTAGACTTAATTTGCATTATTTGCAAGAAATCATTTTGATAATTGTTTATACATGAAAGTGTTAAAAATGGAGTGTCTACAAGAATGATATATCTTGATGTTTTATATATATGCATTTAAGATGTCTATGCTAGTATTAAAAATAATAATTACACCAATAGACATCCTACAATGGCAGTTGGGGTGTCGAGGGAGGAGGAGGGCATTGAGTTAAAATGTCCATGAGTGCATAACAATTAATGGATGGCATTCAATTCGACGTCGAATTGACTGTCATAAGGTTGTTTTTCTTAAAATTGTGATATCTTAAGTATACATTGGAGTTTAAAGGCCATTTTTTTCTCAAAAATATTTTTTCAAGTCAAACGCAATAGCATGACTAGATTAAAGCTATCTATCACTAGTCAACAAAAAAAACATAAAGAAGATGATGAAGTTAAATTAATATCTATTGGTATTTTTCAAATAAATTTATTTAAAATATAGGTACTAGTAATAACATGTGTGGCCTTTTTTATTTTTAAAGTTAATGTTTATGTAATGAAAAAGATAATAAATACATTGACATAATATTTTATCTCCATTTGAATAAATGGAAAAAGGTCACAACCAATAATATATA